>CM026393.1:48138644-48158090 GCA_014843695.1 Archivesica marissinica
TCTGTATGCATGTTAAAGATAAGGATCTGTGTGTATGCTAATGGTAAGGATCTGTATGCATGTTAAAGATAAGGTTCTGTATGCATGTTAAAGATAAGGATCTGTGTGTATGCTAATGGTAAGGATCTGTATGCATGTTAAAGATAAGGTTCTGTATGCATGTTAAAGATAAGGATCTGTGTGTATGCTAATGGTAAGGATCTGTATGCATGTTAAAGATAAGGTTCTGTATGCATGTTAAAGATAAGGATCTGTGTGTATGCTAATGGTAAGGATCTGTATGCATGTTAAAGATAAGGTTCTGTATGCATGTTAAAGATAAGGATCTGTGTGTATGCTAATGGTAAGGATCTGTATGCATGTTAAAGATAAGGTTCTGTATGCATGTTAAAGATAAGGATCTGTGTGTATGCTAATGGTAAGGATCTGTATGCATGTTAAAGATAAGGTTCTGTATGCATGTTAAAGATAAGGATCTGTGTGTATGCTAATGGTAAGGATCTGTATGCATGTTAAAGATAAGGATCTGTATGCATGTTAAAGATAAGGATCTGTATGCATGTTAAAGATAAGGATCTGTATGCATGTTAATACAATTGTTGAGTGCAATCTATATCCACAAAAGACTTACAGGGAATCTTAGTTATGATATCACATACACCTTTATAAAGCTAAACTAATCCCAGAGAGTTACTTCCACAATGGATGCATCCGTTATCTAATTATTGCGCAATATGTGTGGACATTTAAATGCTATAAACTCTTTCCAAAAAAAGTTTATAAAATATTTCTTTACACCCGGACATACTGCACAAGTTGTATAATTATTATAAACTATTTTGTGCTATTTGGGCCAGGTGTATTTAGACCAGGTATATTTAGATCAGGTGTATTTAGACCAGGTGTATTTAGACCAGGTGTATTTAGATCAGGTGTATTTAGACCAGGTGTATTTAGATCAGGTGTATATAGGCCAGGTGTATTTAGATCATGTGTATTTAGACCAGGTGTATTTAGATCATGTGTATTTAGACCAGGTGTATTTAGATCAGGTATATTTAGACCAGGTGTATTTAGATCAGGTGTATATAGACCAGGTGTATTTAGATCATGTGTATTTAGACCAGGTGTATTTAGATCAGGTGTATTTAGATCAGGTATATTTAGATCAGGTGTATTTGGGCCAGGTGTATTTAGACCAGGTGTATTTAGATAGGTGTATTTAGATCAGGTGTATTTAGATCAGGTATATTTAGATCAGGTGTATTTAGACCAGGTGTATTTAGACCAGGTGTATTTTGATCAGGTGTATTTAGATCAGGTGTATTTAGATCAGGTATATTTAGATCAGGTGTATTTAGGCCAGGTGTATATAGATCAGGTGTATTTAGATCAGGTATATTTAGATCAGGTGTATTTAGACCAAGTGTATTTAGACCAGGTGTATTTAGATCAGGTGTATTTAGACCAGGTGTATTTAGATCAGGTGTATTTAGATCAGGTGTATTTAGATCAGGTGTATATAGACCAGGTGTATTTAGATCAGGTGTATTTAGACCAGGTGTATTTAGATCAGGTGTATTTAGGCCAGGTGTATTTAGGCCAGGTGTATTTAGACCCGGTGTATTTAGGCCAGGTGTATTTAGACCAGGTGTATTTAGATCAGGTATATTTAGATCAGGTGTATTTAGATCAGGTGTATATAGATCAGGTGTATTTAGATCAGGTGTATTTAGACCAGGTGTATTTATATCAGGTGTATTTAGATCAGGTGTATTTAGATCAGGTGTATTTAGATCAGGTGTATTTAGATCAGGTGTATTTAGATCAGGTGTATTTAGGCCAGGTATATTTAGATCATGTGTATTTAGATCAGGTGTATTTAGATCATGTGTATTTAGGCCAGGTATATTTAGATCATGTGTATTTAGATCAGGTGTATTTAGATCAGGTATATTTAGATCATGTGTATTTAGATCAGGTGTATTTAGATCATGTGTATTTAGGCCAGGTATATTTAGATCAGGTGTATTTAGATCAGGTGTATTTAGACCAGATCAGGTGTATTTAGACCAGGTTTATTTAGATCAGGTGTATTTAGACCAGGTGTATTTAGATCAGGTGTATATAGATCAGGTGTATTTAGATCAGGTGTATTTAGACCAGGTGTATTTAGATCATGTGTATTTAGATCAGGTATATTTAGATCAGGTGTATTTAGATCAGATATATTTAGATCAGGTGTATTTAGATCAGGTGTATTTAGGCCAGGTATATTTAGATCAGGTGTATTTAGATCAGGTGTATTTAGACCAGGTGTATTTAGATCAGGTATATTTAGGCCAGGTGTATTTAGGTCAGGTGTATTTAGATCAGGTATATTTAGATCATGTGTATTTAGATCAGGTGTATTTAGATCATGTGTATTTAGGCCAGGTATATTTAGATCATGTGTATTTAGATCAGGTGTATTTAGATCATGTGTATTTAGGCCAGGTATATTTAGATCAGGTGTATTTAGATCAGGTGTATTTAGACCAGGTTTATTTAGATCAGGTGTATTTAGACCAGGTGTATTTAGATCAGGTGTATATAGATCAGGTGTATTTAGATCAGGTGTATTTAGACCAGATCAGGTGTATTTAGACCAGGTTTATTTAGATCAGGTGTATTTAGACCAGGTGTATTTAGATCAGGTGTATATAGATCAGGTGTATTTAGATCAGGTGTATTTAGACCAGATCAGGTGTATTTAGACCAGGTTTATTTAGATCAGGTGTATTTAGACCAGGTGTATTTAGATCAGGTGTATATAGATCAGGTGTATTTAGATCAGGTGTATTTAGACCAGATCAGGTGTATTTAGACCAGGTTTATTTAGATCAGGTGTATTTAGACCAGGTGTATTTAGATCAGGTGTATATAGATCAGGTGTATTTAGATCAGGTGTATTTAGACCAGGTGTATTTAGATCATGTGTATTTAGATCAGGTATATTTAGATCAGGTGTATTTAGATCAGATATATTTAGATCAGGTGTATTTAGATCAGGTGTATTTAGGCCAGGTATATTTAGATCAGGTGTATTTAGATCAGGTGTATTTAGACCAGGTGTATTTAGATCAGGTATATTTAGGCCAGGTGTATTTAGGTCAGGTGTATTTAGATCAGGTATATTTAGGCCAGGTGTATATAGGCCAGGTATATATAGGCCAGGTATATTTAGGCCAGGTGTATATAGGCCAGGCCAGGTATATTTAGGCCAGGTGTATATAGGCCAGGTATATTTAGGCCATGTGTATATAGGCCAGGTATATAATACACTCAGTTCTTTATGCTCTAATGTACCCATATATTTATTTTCTTTGTGCCTAGGTCAGTTGTTAGATTCACTAGCGCGTACAGCCCTGTGGGACGTAGGATTGGACTATTTACATGGGACGGGTCATGGCGTTGGAGCTTTCCTCAATGTACATGAAGGTAAATACCTCAGTGTTTATCGCGGCAGAAAATTGGAATAAAGGCAAATATTTTGATAACTCTTTTAGGTTTTTTAGGACGAATATCGAAATAATTTTATTGTTTATTAATGAATCTCCCGTAACAATAGATTATTTATTGGGTGTCATATCGACCATAAGGAATGAACAGTTTATGTTAATATTTGACATAGTTATGTTATATAGAAATTTTTTGCTCTCCAAAAAGTGTGTCACCTAAGTTTGCGACCAAAACAAACCAACGTAAAAAATGTCTACCTCTAGCATAACTCAAATATTAACATTATGTTCATTTTTTCTTGTTGATATGGATCTCAATAAATAATCTTGGACTTGTGGTCGGTAGATTATATGCTCAATTAGGGGATCAACGACCAATTAGTCACATTACTTTAAACCTGAGATCTTTTTATCCATGTTGATTCGCTGGTATCTGACATTGCATCACACATCAATTCCACTTAATGGAAGTGGTGATAGCGCAGTGGATGTGCGTTCGCTTCAGGTTATGCAAGGTATGTCCGACTGACTGCGAGGTGTTACAATATCACCATTTACTGAATAGCAGCCATTACGATTGTGCCCTTAGGCAAGGCATTTAATTCCACATTGCCTCTTCTCTCTCCCTCATTGAGATGGATTCCATCAGATTAAGATCTCGAGAACAATTAAAATGATCTAATGTTGTAAACACTTGTTTCGCAATCGAGCTAAAATTAATGTAAACTGATCGAAAATAATTATTCAAATCATTTTTGGCGATTGTTTATGATCGTATGGTGCTATAGTTTATGATCTTATGGTGCTATAGTTTATGATCTTATGGTGCTATAGTTTATGACCTTATGGTGCTATAGTTTATGATCTTATGGTGCTATAGTTTATGATCTTATGGTGCTATAGTTTATGATCTTATGGTGCTATAGTTTATGATCTTATGGTGCTATAGTTTATGACCTTATGGTGCTATAGTTTATGATCTTATGGTGCTATAGTTTATGATCTTATGGTGCTATAGTTTATGATCTTATGGTGCTATAGTTTATGATCTTATGGTGCTATAGTTTATGACCTTATGGTGCTATAGTTTATGATCTTATGGTGCTATAGTTTATGATCTTATGGTGCTATAGTTTATGATCTTATGGTGCTATAGTTTATGATCTTATGGTGCTATAGTTTATGACCTTATGGTGCTATAGTTTATGATCTTATGGTGCTATAGTTTATGATCTTATGGTGCTATAGTTTACATGTTTGATTGTTTATGATCGTATGGTGCTATAGTTTACATGTTTGATTGTTTATGATCTTATGGTGCTATAGTTTACATGTTTGATTGTTTATGATCTTATGGTGCTATAGTTTATGATCTTATGGTGCTATAGTTTATGATCTTATGATGCTATAGTTTATGATCGTATGGTGCTATAGTTTACATGTTTGATTGTTTATGATCTTATGGTGCTATAGTTTATGATCTTATGGTGCTATAGTTTACATGTTTGATTGTTTATGATCTTATGGTGCTATAGTTTATGATCTTATGGTGCTATAGTTTACATGTTTGATTGTTTATGATCTTATGGTGCTATAGTTTATGATCTTATGGTGCTATAGTTTACATGTTTGATTGTTTATGATCGTATGGTGCTATAGTTTACATGTTTGATTGTTTATGATCTTATGGTGCTATAGTTTACATGTTTGATTGTTTATGATCTTATGGTGCTATAGTTTACATGTTTGATTGTTTATGATCGTATGGTGCTATAGTTTACATGTTTGATTGTTTATGATCTTATGGTGCTATAGTTTATGACCTTATGGTGCTATAGTTTACATGTTTGATTGTTTTTGATCTTATGATGCTATATTTTATGATCTTATGGTGCTATAGTTTATGATCTTATGGTGCTATAGTTTATGACCTTATGGTGCTATAGTTTACATGTTTGATTGTTTATGATCTTATGGTGCTATAGTTTATGACCTTATGGTGCTATAGTTTACATGTTTGATTGTTTATGATCTTATGGTGCTATAGTTTACATGTTTGATTGTTTATGATCTTATGGTGCTATAGTTTATGATCTTATGGTGCTATAGTTTACATGTTTGATTGTTTATGATCGTATGGTGCTATAGTTTACATGTTTGATTGTTTATGATCTTATGGTGCTATAGTTTATGATCGTATGGTGCTATAGTTTACATGTTTGATTGTTTATGATCTTATGGTGCTATAGTTTACATGTTTGATTGTTTATGATCTTATGGTGCTATAGTTTACATGTTTGATTGTTTATGATCGTATGGTGCTATAGTTTACATGTTTGATTGTTTATGATCTTATGGTGCTATAGTTTACATGTTTGATTGTTTATGATCGTATGGTGCTATAGTTTACATGTTTGATTGTTTATGATCTTATGGTGCTATAGTTTATGACCTTATGGTGCTATAGTTTATGATCGTATGGTGCTATAGTTTACATGTTTGATTGTTTTTGATCTTATGATGCTATATTTTATGATCTTATGGTGCTATAGTTTATGATCTTATGGTGCTATAGTTTATGACCTTATGGTGCTATAGTTTACATGTTTGATTGTTTATGATCTTATGGTGCTATAGTTTATGACCTTATGGTGCTATAGTTTACATGTTTGATTGTTTATGATCTTATGGTGCTATATTTTATGATCTTATGGTGCTATAGTTTATGATCTTATGGTGCTATAGTTTATGACCATATGGTGCTATAGTTTACATGTTTGATTGTTTATGATCTTATGGTGCTATAGTTTATGACCTTATGGTGCTATAGTTTACATGTTTGATTGTTTATGACCTTATGGTGCTATAGTTTATGACCTTATGGTGCTATAGTTTATGACCTTATGGTGCTATAGTTTATGATCGTATGGTGCTATAGTTTATGATCGTATGGTGCTATAGTTTATGACCTTATGGTGCTATAGTTTATGACCTTATGGTGCTATAGTTTATGAACGTATGGTGCTATAGTTTACATGTTTGATTGTTTATGATCTTATGGTGCTATAGTTTACATGTTTGATTGTTTATGATCTTATGGTGCTATAGTTTATGACCTTATGATGCTATAGTTTATGATCTTATGATGCTATAGTTTATGATCTTATGGTGCTATAGTTTATGATCTTATGGTGCTATAGTTTATGACCTTATGGTGCTATAGTTTATGATCGTATGGTGCTATAGTTTAAATGTTTGATTGTTTATGATCTTATGATGCTATAGTTTATGATCTTATGGTGCTATAGTTTAAATGTTTGATTGTTTATGATCTTATGATGCTATAGTTTATGATCTTATGGTGCTATAGTTTACATGTTTGATTGTTTATGATCTTATGGTGCTATAGTTTACATGTTTGATTGTTTATGATCTTATGGTGCTATAGTTTATGATCTTATGATGCTATAGTTTATGACCTTATGGTGCTATAGTTTATGATCTTATGGTGCTATAGTTTATGATCTTATGGTGCTATAGTTTACATGTTTGATTGTTTATGATCTTATGATGCTATAGTTTACATGTTTGATTGTTTATGATCGTATGGTGCTATAGTTTACATGTTTGATTGTTTATGATCGTATGGTGCTATAGTTTACATGTTTGATTGTTTATGATCTTATGATGCTATAGTTTAAATGTTTGATTGTTTATGATCGTATGGTGCTATAGTTTATGATCGTATGGTGCTATAGTTTACATGTTTGATTGTTTATGATCGTATGGTGCTATAGTTTATGATCGTATGGTGCTATAGTTTAAATGTTTGATTGTTTATGATCTTATGGTGCTATAGTTTAAATGTTTGATAGTTTATGATCGTATGGTGCTATAGTTTAAATGTTTGATTGTTTATGATCTTATGGTGCTATAGTTTATGATCTTATGGTGCTATAGTTTATGATCTTATGATGCTATAGTTTACATGTTTGATTGTTTATGATCTTATAGTGCTATAGTTTACATGTTTGATTGTTTATGACCTTATGGTGCTATAGTTTACATGTTTGATTGTTTATGATCTTATGGTGCTATAGTTTACATGTTTGATTGTTTATGATCTTATGGTGCTATAGTTTATGATCGTATGGTGCTATAGTTTACATGTTTGATTGTTTATGATCTTATGGTGCTATAGTTTACATGTTTGATTGTTTATGATCTTATGGTGCTATAGTTTAAATGTTTGATTGTTTATGATCTTATGGTGCTATAGTTTACATGTTTGATTGTTTATGATCTTATGGTGCTATAGTTTACATGTTTGATTGTTTATGATCGTATGGTGCTATAGTTTAAATGTTTGATTGTTTATGACCTTATGGTGCTATAGTTTATGATCTTATGGTGCTATAGTTTATGATCTTATGGTGCTATAGTTTATGATCGTATGGTGCTATAGTTTACATGTTTGATTGTTTATGATCTTATGGTGCTATAGTTTACATGTTTGATTGTTTATGATCTTATGGTGCTATAGTTTAAATGTTTGATTGTTTATGACCTTATGGTGCTATAGTTTATGATCTTATGGTGCTATAGTTTACATGTTTGATTGTTTATGATCTTATGATGCTATAGTTTACATGTTTGATTGTTTATGATCGTATGGTGCTATAGTTTACATGTTTGATTGTTTATGATCTTATGGTGCTATAGTTTAAATGTTTGATTGTTTATGATCGTATGGTGCTATAGTTTACATGTTTGATTGTTTATGATCTTATGGTGCTATAGTTTATGATCTTATGGTGCTATAGTTTATGATCGTATGGTGCTATAGTTTACATGTTTGATTGTTTATGATCTTATGGTGCTATAGTTTATGATCGTATGGTGCTATAGTTTAAATGTTTGATTGTTTATGATCTTATGGTGCTATAGTTTATGATCTTATGGTGCTATAGTTTACATGTTTGATTGTTTATGATCTTATGGTGCTATAGTTTACATGTTTGATTGTTTATGATCTTATGGTGCTATAGTTTATGATCGTATGGTGCTATAGTTTAAATGTTTGATTGTTTATGATCTTATGGTGCTATAGTTTATGATCGTATGGTGCTATAGTTTACATGTTTGATTGTTTATGATCTTATGGTGCAATAGTTTAAATGTTTGATTGTTTATGATCTTATGATGCTATAGTTTACATGTTTGATTGTTTATGATCGTATGGTGCTATAGTTTACATGTTTGATTGTTTATGATCTTATGATGCTATAGTTTACATGTTTGATTGTTTATGATCTTATGGTGCTATAGTTTACATGTTTGATTGTTTATGATCTTATGGTGCTATAGTTTATGATCTTATGGTGCTATAGTTTATGATCGTATGGTGCTATAGTTTACATGTTTGATTGTTTATGATCTTATGGTGCTATAGTTTAAATGTTTGATTGTTTATGATCTTATGGTGCTATAGTTTACATGTTTGATTGTTTATGATCTTATGGTGCTATAGTTTATGATCGTATGGTGCTATAGTTTATGATCGTATGGTGCTATAGTTTATGATCGTATGGTGCTATAGTTTATGATCTTATGGTGCTATAGTTTATGATCTTATGGTGCTATAGTTTATGATCTTATGGTGCTATAGTTTATGATCGTATGGTGCTATAGTTTAAATGTTTGATTGTTTATGATCTTATGGTGCTATAGTTTATGATCTTATGGTGCTATAGTTTACATGTTTGATTGTTTATGATCGTATGGTGCTATAGTTTACATGTTTGATTGTTTATGATCTTATGGTGCTATAGTTTACATGTTTGATTGTTTATGATCTTATGGTGCTATAGTTTATGATCGTATGGTGCTATAGTTTATGATCGTATGGTGCTATAGTTTATGATCGTATGGTGCTATAGTTTATGATCGTATGGTGCTATAGTTTATGATCTTATGGTGCTATAGTTTATGATCGTATGGTGCTATAGTTTATGATCGTATGGTGCTATAGTTTATGATCGTATGGTGCTATAGTTTACATGTTTGATTGTTTATGATCTTATGGTGCTATAGTTTATGATCTTATGGTGCTATTGTTTATGACCTTATGGTGCTATAGTTTATGATCTTATGGTGCTATAGTTTATGATCGTATGGTGCTATAGTTTAAATGTTTGATTGTTTATGATCTTATGGTGCTATAGTTTATGATCTTATGGTGCTATAGTTTACATGTTTGATTGTTTATGATCGTATGGTGCTATAGTTTACATGTTTGATTGTTTATGATCTTATGGTGCTATAGTTTATGATCGTATGATGCTATAGTTTACATGTTTGATTGTTTATGATCTTATGGTGCTATAGTCTATGATCTTATGGTGCTATAGTTTATGACCTTATGGTGCTATAGTTTACATGTTTGATTGTTTATGATCTTATGATGCTATAGTTTATGATCTTATGATGCTATAGTTTATGACCTTATGGTGCTATAGTTTATGAACGTATGGTGCTATAGTTTACATGTTTGATTGTTTATGATCGTATGGTGCTATAGTTTACATGTTTGATTGTTTATGATCGTATGATGCTATAGTTTACATGTTTGATTGTTTATGATCTTATGGTGCTATAGTTTATGATCTTATGGTGCTATAGTTTATGACCTTATGGTGCTATAGTTTATGATCTTATGGTGCTATATTTTACATGTTTGATTGTTTATGATCTTATGGTGCTATAGTTTATGATCTTATGGTGCTATAGTTTATGATCGTATGGTGCTATAGTTTACATGTTTGATTGTTTATGATCTTATGGTGCTATAGTTTACATGTTTGATTGTTTATGATCTTATGATGCTATAGTTTATGATCGTATGGTGCTATAGTTTACATGTTTGATTGTTTATGATCGTATGGTGCTATAGTTTACATGTTTGATTGTTTATGATCTTATGATGCTATAGTTTATGATCTTATGGTGCTATAGTTTACATGTTTGATTGTTTATGATCTTATGGTGCTATAGTTTATGATCTTATGGTGCTATAGTTTACATGTTTGATTGTTTATGATCGTATGGTGCTATAGTTTACATGTTTGATTGTTTATGATCGTATGGTGCTATAGTTTACATGTTTGATTGTTTATGATCGTATGGTGCTATAGTTTACATGTTTGATTGTTTATGATCTTATGGTGCTATAGTTTACATGTTTGATTGTTTATGATCGTATGGTGCTATAGTTTATGATCGTATGGTGCTATAGTTTATGATCGTATGGTGCTATAGTTTATGATCGTATGGTGCTATAGTTTATGATCTTATGGTGCTATAGTTTATGATCGTATGGTGCTATAGTTTACATGTTTGATTGTTTATGATCTTATGGTGCTATAGTTTATGATCTTATGGTGCTATAGTTTATGACCTTATGGTGCTATAGTTTATGATCGTATGGTGCTATAGTTTACATGTTTGATTGTTTATGATCTTATGGTGCTATAGTTTACATGTTTGATTGTTTATGATCTTATGATGCTATAGTTTGATTGTTTATGATCGTATGGTGCTATAGTTTAAATGTTTGATTGTTTATGATCTTATGGTGCTATAGTTTGATTGTTTATGATCGTATGGTGCTATAGTTTGATTGTTTATGATCTTATGGTGCTATAGTTTACATGTTTGATTGTTTATGATCTTATGATGCTATAGTTTATGATCGTATGGTGCTATAGTTTACATGTTTGATTGTTTATGATCTTATGGTGCTATAGTTTACATGTTTGATTGTTTATGATCTTATGATGCTATAGTTTCATTTGCTGCATTTGCCAACTTAGTTAAAGTGATGTACACAGATGAAAGGAACAATATATACTACTTATGATTGCTTTCTTCATGCTACATGATAAACTCACTTTTAACGTTTCCAACTGACTATAATATTTTCATTCTATATTTTGAGGCCCCGACAAATTAATTTTATAATAACATTTTGGGGGTTTATATATACCATGTTGATCTTAGCAATTAATTGAATATCGATAACTCTGCCTGGGCCTTAATTTGTTACTAGTATTGATGGTAATATAACAGTAAAATCCATGCATTGCAAGTTCACCTGCCAGAATTGTCCGTAATCTACGTTGTTCACCTGCCAGAATTGTCCGTAATCTACGGTGTTCACCTGCCAGAATTGTCCGTAATCTACGTTATTCACATGCCAGACTTGTCTGTAATCTACGTTGTTCACCTGCCAGACTAGTCCGTAATCTACGTCATTCACCTGCCAGTCCATAATCTACATTGTTCACCTGCCAGACCAGTCCGTAATCTATGTCGTTCACCTGCCAGACTTGTCCATAATCTATGTCGTTCACCTGCCAGACTAGTCCGTAATCTACGTCGTTCACCTGCCGGTCCGTAATCTACGTCGTTCACTTGCCAGACTAGTCCGTAATCTACGTCGTTCACCTGCCAGTCCGTAATCTACGTCGTTCACCTGCCAGTCCGTAATCTACGTCGTTCACCTGCCATTCCATAATCTACGTCGTTCACCTGCCAGTCCGTAATCTACGTCGTTCACCTGCCAGTCCATAATCTACGTCGTTCACCTGCCAGTCCGTAATCTACATCGTTCACCTGCCAGTCCATAATCTACGTCGTTCACCTGCTAGTCCATAATCTACGTCATTCACCTGCCAGTCCATAATCTACGTCGTTCACCTGCCAGTCCATAATCTATGTCGTTCACCTGCCAGTCCGTAATCTATGTCGTTCACCTGCCAGACTTGTCCGTAATCTATGTCGTTCACCTGCCATCCGTAATCTACATCGTTCACCTGCCAGACTTGTCCGTAATCTATGTCGTTCACCTGCCAGTCCGTAATCTATGTCGTTCACCTGCCAGTCCGTAATCTATGTCGTTCACCTGCCAGTACGTAATCTATGTCGATCACCTGCCAGACTTGTCCATAATCATTGTTGTTCACCTGCCAGTCCGTAATCTATGTCGTTCACCTGCCAGTCCGTAATCTATGTCGTTCACCTGCCAGTCCGTAATCTATGTCGTTCACCTGCCAGTCCGTAATCTATGTCATTCACCTGCCAGTCCGTAATCTATGTCGTTCACCTGCCAGACTTGTACATAATCATTGTTGTTCACCTGCCAGTCCGTAATCTACATCGTTCACCTGCCAGAATTCTCCGTAATCTACGTTGTTCACCTACCAGACTTGTCCATAATCTACGTCATTCACCTGTCAGACTTGTCTGTAATCTACGTCATTCACCTGTCAGACTTGTCTGTAATCTACGTCATTCACCTGTCAGACTTGTCTGTAATCTACATCATTCACCTGTCAGACTTGTCTGTAATCTACGTCATTCACCTGTCAGACTTGTCTGTAATCTACGTCATTCACCTGTCAGACTTGTCTGTACTCTACGTCATTCACCTGTCAGACTTGTCTGTAATCTACGTCATTCACCTGTCAGACTTGTCTGTAATCTACGTCATTCACCTGTCAGACTTGTCTGTAATCTACGTCATTCACCTGTCAGACTTGTCTGTAATCTACGTCATTCACCTGCCAGACTTGTCTGTAATCTACGTCATTCACCTGTCAGACTTGTCTGTAATCTACGTCATTCACCTGTCAGACTTGTCTGTAATCTATGTCATTCACCTGCCAGACTTGTCTGTAATCTACGTCATTCACCTGCCAGACTTGTTCATAATCTATGTCGTTCACCTGCCAGACTTGTCCATAATCTATGTTGTTCACCTGCAGACTTGTCCGTAATCTATGTCGTTCACCTGCCAGACTTGTCCGTAATCTACGTCAGCCCAATGTCTTAAGTTACTAGAGGAATCCTTATTTGAAGAACACGTTGTTGTTCTATTTTCAGGTCCCTGTGGAATTCACCAACGAATCATGCACGAAGTTCCATTACAGGAGGGAATGATTCTCTCTGATGGTAGATATAGTTTATAACAGGACGGAATGATTCTCTCTGATGGTAGATATAGTTTATAACAAGATGGAATGATTCTCTCTGATGGTAGATATAGTTTATAACAGGATGGAATGATTCTCTCTGATGGTAGATATAGTTTATAACAGGACGGAATGATTCTCTCTGATGGTAGATATAGTTTATAGCAATGGAATGATTCTCTGATGGTAGATATAGTTTATAACAAGATGGAATGATTCTCTCTGATGGTAGATATAGTTTATAACAAGATGGAATGATTCTCTCTGATGGTAGATATAGTTTATAACAGGACGGAATGATTCTCTCTGATGGTAGATATAGTTTATAACAGGACGGAATGATTCTCTCTGATGGTAGATATAGTTTATAACAGGACGGAATGATTCTCTCTGATGGTAGATATAGTTTATAACAGGACGGAATGATTCTCTCTGATGGTAGATATAGTTTATAACAAGATCGAATGATTCTCTCTGATGGTAGATATAGTTTATAACAGGACGGAATGTTCACTCTGATGGTAGATATAGTTTATAGCAAGATGGAATGATTCTCTCTGATAGTAGATATAGTTTATAACAAGATGGAATGATTCTCTCTGATGGTAGATACAGTTTATAGCAAGATGGAATGATTCTCTCTAATGGTAGATATAGTTTATAACAAGATGGAATGATTCTCTCTGATAGTAGATATAGTTTATAACAGGACGGAATGATTCTCTCTGATGGTAGATATAGTTTATCACAAGATGGAATGATTCTCTCTGATGGTAGATACAGTTTATAGCAAGATGGAATGATTCTCTCTGATGGTAGATATAGTTTATAACAAGATGGAATGATTCTCTCTGATGGTAGATATAGTTTATAACAGGACGGAATGATTCTCTCTGATGGTAGATATAGTTTATAACAGGACGGAATGATTCTCTCTGATGGTAGATATAGTTTATAACAGGACGGAATGATTCTCTCTGATGGTAGATATAGTTTATAACAAGATGGAATGATTCTCTCTGATGGTAGATACAGTTTATAGCAAGATGGAATGATTCTCTCTGATGGTAGATATAGTTTATAACAAGATGGAATGATTCTCTCTGATGGTAGATATAGTTTATAACAGGACGGAATGATTCTCTCTGATGGTAGATATAGTTTATAACAGGACGGAATGATTCTCTCTGATGGTAGATATAGTTTATAACAGGATGGAATGATTCTCTCTGATGGTAGATATAGTTTATAACAGGACGGAATGATTCTCTCTGATGGTAGATATAGTTTATAGCAGGACGGAATGATTCTCTCTGATGGTAGATATAGTTTATAACAGGATGGAATGATTCTCTCTGATGGTAGATATAGTTTATAACAGGATGGAATGATTCTCTCTGATGGTAGATATAGTTTAAAACAGGACGGAATGATTCTCTCTGATGGTAGATATAGTTTATAACAGGACGGAATGATTCTCTGTGATGGTAGATATAGTTTATAACAGGATGGAATGATTCTCTCTGATGGTAGATATATTTTATAACAGGATGGAATGATTTTCTCTTGTAGTAGATATAGTTTATAACAGGACGGAATGATTCTCTCTGATGGTAGATATAGTTTATAACAGGACGGAATGATTCTCTCTGATGGTAGATATAGTTTATAACAGGACGGAATGATTCTCTCTGATGGTAGATATAGTTTATAGCAGGACGGACTTATTCTCTCTGATGGTAGATATAGTTTATAACAAGATGGAATGATTCTCTCTGATGGTATATATAGTTTATAACAGGACGGAATGATTCTCTCTGATGGTAGATATAGTTTATAACAGGACGGAATGATTCTCTCTGATGGTAGATATAGTTTATAACAGGACGGAATGATTCTCTCTGATGGTAGATATAGTTTATAACAGGATGGAATGATTCTCTCTGATGGTAGATATAGTTTATAACAAGATGGAATGATTCTCTCTGATGGTAGATATAGTTTATAACAGGACGGAATGATTATCTCTGATGGTAGATATAGTTTATAACAGGACGGAATGATTCTGTCTGATGGTAGATATAGTTTATAACAGGACGGAATGATTCTCTCTGATGGTAGATATAGTTTATAACAGGATGGAATGATTCTCTCTGATGGTAGATATAGTTTATAACAAGATGGAATGATTCTCTCTGATGGTAGATATAGTTTATAACAGGACGGAATGATTATCTCTGATGGTAGATATAGTTTATAACAGGACGGAATGATTCTGACTGATGGTAGATATAGTTTATAACAGGACGGAATGATTCTCTCTGATGGTAGATATAGTTTATAACAGGACGGAATGATTCTCTCTGATGGTAGATATAGTTTATAACAAGATGGAATGATTCTCTCTGATGGTAGATACAGTTTATAGCAAGATGGAATGATTCTCTCTGATGGTAGATATAGTTTATAACAAGATGGAATGATTCTCTCTGATGGTAGATATAGTTTATAACAGGACGGAATGATTCTCGCTGATGGTAGATATAGTTTATAACTGGATGGAATGATTCTCTCTGATGGTAGATATAGTTTATAACAGGACGGAATGATTCTCGCTGATGGTAGATATAGTTTATAACAGGACGGAATGATTCTCTCTGATGGTAGATATAGTTTATAACAGGACGGAATGATTCTCTCTGATGGTAGATATAGTTTATAGCAAGATGGAATGATTCTCTCTGATGGTAGATATAGTTTATAACAGGATGGAATGATTCTCTCTGATGGTAGATATAGTTTATAACAGGACGGAATGATTCTCTCTGATGGTAGATATAGTTTATAACAAGAGGGAATGATTCTCTCTGATGGTAGATATAGTTTATAACAGGACGGAATGATTCTCTCTGATGGTAGATATAGTTTATAACAGGACGGAATGATTCTCTCTGATGGTAGATATAGTTTATAACAGGATGGAATGATTCTCTCTGATGGTAGATATAGTTTATAACAGGACGGAATGATTCTCTCTGATGGTAGATATAGTTTATAACAGGACGGAATGATTCTCTCTGATGGTAGATATAGTTTATAACAGGATGGAATGATTCTCTCTGATGGTAGATATAGTTTATAACAGGATGGAATGATTCTCTCTGATGGTAGATATAGTTTATAACAGAGCGGAATGATTCTCTCTGATGGTAGATATAGTTTATAACAGGACGGAATGATTCTCTCTGATGGTAGATATAGTTTATAACAGGACGGAATGATTCTCTCTGATGGTAGATATAGTTTATAACAGGACGGAATGATTCTCTCTGATGGTAGATATAGTTTATAACAGGATGGAATGATTCTCTCTGATGGTAGATATAGTTTATAACAGGACGGAATGATTCTCTCTGATGGTAGATATAGTTTATAGCAGGACGGAATGATTCTCTCTGATGGTAGATATAGTTTATAACAAGATGGAATGATTCTCTCTGATGGTAGATATAGTTTATAACAGGATGGAATGATTCTCTCTGATGGTAGATATAGTTTAAAACAGGACGGAATGATTCTCTCTGATGGTAGATATAGTTTATAACAGGACGGAATGATTCTCTGTGATGGTAGATATAGTTTATAACAGGATGGAATGATTCTCTCTGATGGTAGATATATTTTATAACAGGATGGAATGATTTTCTCTTGTAGTAGATATAGTTTATAACTGGACGGAATGATTCTCTCTGATGGTAGATATAGTTTATAACAGGACGGAATGATTCTCTCTGATGGTAGATATAGTTTATAACAGGACGGAATGATTCTCTCTGATGGTAGATATAGTTTATAGCAGGACGGACTTATTCTCTCTGATGGTAGATATAGTTTATAACAAGATGGAATGATTCTCTCTGATGGTATATATAGTTTATAACAGGACAGAATGATTCTCTCTGATGGTAGATATAGTTTATAACAGGACGGAATGATTCTCTCTGATGGTAGATATAGTTTATAACAGGACGGAATGATTCTCTCTGATGGTAGATATAGTTTATAACAGGACGGAATGATTCTCTCTGATGGTAGATATAGTTTATAGCAGGACGGACTTATTCTCTCTGATGGTAGATATAGTTTATAACAAGATGGAATGATTCTCTCTGATGGTAGATATAGTTTATAACAGGACGGAATGATTCTCTCTGATGGTAGATATAGTTTATAACAGGACGGAATGATTCTCTCTGATGGTAGATATAGTTTATAACAGGATGGAATGATTCTCTCTGATGGTAGATATAGTTTATAACAAGATGGAATGATTCTCTCTGATGGTAGATATAGTTTATAACAGGATGGAATGATTCTCTCTGATGGTAGATATAGTTTATAACAGGACGGAATGATTCTCTCTGATGGTAGATATAGTTTATAACAGGACGGAATGATTCTCTCTGATGGTAGATATAGTTTATAACAGGACGGAATGATTCTCTCTGATGGTAGATATAGTTTATAACAAGATGGAATGATTCTCTCTGATGGTAGATACAGTTTATAGCAAGATGGAATGATTCTCTCTGATGGTAGATATAGTTTATAACAAGATGGAATGATTCTCTCTGATGGTAGATATAGTTTATAACAGGACGGAATGATTCTCGCTGATGGTAGATATAGTTTATAACTGGATGGAATGATTCTCTCTGATGGTAGATATAGTTTATAACAGGACGGAATGATTCTCGCTGATGGTAGATATAGTTTATAACAGGACGGAATGATTCTCTCTGATGGTAGATATAGTTTATAACAGGACGGAATGATTCTCTCTGATGGTAGATATAGTTTATAGCAAGATGGAATGATTCTCTCTGATGGTAGATATAGTTTATAACAGGATGGGATGATTCTCTCTGATGGTAGATATAGTTTATAACAGGACGGAATGATTCTCTCTGATGGTAGATCTAGTTTATAACAAGAGGGAATGATTCTCTCTGATGGTAGATATAGTTTATAACAGGACGGAATGATTCTGACTGATGGTAGATATAGTTTATAACAGGACGGAATGATTCTCTCTGATGGTAGATATAGTTTATAACAGGACGGAATGATTCTGACTGATGGTAGATATAGTTTATAACAGGACGGAATGATTCTCTCTGATGGTAGATATAGTTTATAACAGGATGGAATGATTCTCTCTGATGGTAGATATAGTTTATAACAAGATGGAATGATTCTCTCTGATGGTAGATACAGTTTATAACAGGATGGAATGATTCTCTCTGATGGTAGATATAGTTTATAACAGGATGGAATGATTCTCTCTGATGGTAGATATAGTTTATAACAGGACGGATTGATTCTCTCTGATAGTAGATATAGTTTATAACAGGACAGAATGATTCTCTCTGATGGTAGATATAGTTTATAACAAGATGGAATGATTCTCTCTGATGGTAGATATAGTTTATAACAAGATGGAATGATTCTCTCTGATGGTATATATAGTTTATAACAGGACAGAATGATTCTCTCTGATGGTAGATATAGTTTATAACAGGACGGAATGATTCTCTCTGATGGTAGATATAGTTTATAACAGGACGGAATGATTCTCTCTGATGGTAGATATAGTTTATAACAGGACGGAATGATTCTCTCTGATGGTAGATATAGTTTATAGCAGGACGGACTTATTCTCTCTGATGGTAGATATAGTTTATAACAAGATGGAATGATTCTCTCTGATGGTATATATAGTTTATAACAGGACAGAATGATTCTCTCTGATGGTAGATATAGTTTATAACAGGACGGAATGATTCTCTCTGATGGTAGATATAGTTTATAACAGGACGGAATGATTCTCTCTGATGGTAGATATAGTTTATAAC
>CM026393.1:48159090-48269090 GCA_014843695.1 Archivesica marissinica
AACTCTACACGTGTATAGATGTACACTGCACATTCCACCCCAATCAACTCTACATGTGTATAGATGTACACTGCACATTCCACCCCAATCAACTCTACACGTGTATAGATGTACACTGCACATTCCACCCCAATCAACTCTACACGTGTATAGATGTACACTGCACATTCCACCCCAATCAACTCTACACGTGTATAGATGTACACTGCACATTCCACCCCAATCAACTCTACACGTGTATAGATGTACACTGCACATTCCACCCCAATCAACTCTACACGTGTATAGATGTACACTGCACATTCCACCCCAATCAACTCTACACGTGTATAGATGTACACTGCACATTCCACCCCAATCAACTCTACACGTGTATAGATGTACACTGCACATTCCACCCCAATCAACTCTACACGTGTATAGATGTACACTGCACATTCCACCCCAATCAACTCTACACGTGTATAGATGTACACTGCACATTCCACCCCAATCAACTCTACACGTGTATAGATGTACACTGCACATTCCACCCCAATCAACTCTACACGTGTATAGATGTACACTGCACATTCCACCCCAATCAACTCTACATGTGTATAGATGTACACTGCACATTCCACCCAATCAACTCTACACGTGTATAGATGTGGTATATATAGATTTGAACATTATAAATTACATGTTGGGTTGGTTTTACTATTTTCTTGTTTTACTTAATAAAATGGTGGGTGGGGGGGGGGTGTGTGGAAAAACAAGTGGGCCTGCATGGATGACACTATCTTGCCATAAATGTTATCCATATTGACTGTCGTTTCAACCTACATAGATTATAAGTCCAGGGTCGGAGGTTATAACACTATTCTCCAAACTCAGACTCAAGCTTCTGCTGAGTGTAAAACTCAGACTCAACCAATCAAATTCTTTGAGTTAGAGTTTGAGATCTGAGAAAAGTTTTATAACCTCGGGGCCTGGTCGCACTTAAGTGGACACACACCACATCTGGGTCTGATCGGAGTACAGTGGAACCTGTGTTAGTGGTCATCTCCATTGAACAGTCTAACTGTACATTTGTAGTAAGCAGTCAGTTTCCAAATTCCCGAATATGTTGATTTATTATACATTTCAGTTTGACTGTATACGTTATAGACTGCATGCATTATTACTAGGGATGGCAATGAATACCTGACTATTATTCGAATCCTAGTTCAGTATTCGAATATAATAAAATTATCAGTTTTTTATTTAATATTATTTATTTCTAATCCTCGGGTGTTTGTTTAAGTCCGAATACTTGGCCAGCTGTTCCCAATCTCATTCACCCTCGGGCGTTTTGACATTTTGTACAAGGTGTTGCTTTAGAAGCATTAACTAAATCCATGTCAATCGAAGCCAATTTCACGACGTGTAGAATACACGCGAACAGGTCAGGTTGGAAAAATATTCATCGAATATTCGAATAGTACCACTTTCAAATATTTGAATGCCATTTAGCTATTCGGTCCCTAATTATTACACACCCAGCATATTTCAATTCTCTATAGTTTATGATCACCAAACCAACATTCTATCTGTCCTGTATCAAAGCAGCAACTGGGGGGGGGGGGCGGGGGGTACACTGGTGTGTTCAGTATTACCTTCAGTATTAGGCAGGTTTAATGTCCAATTGTGATATTGATATATATACGGGGTCTTACATGAGTGGTGATTTCATACCATATTTTATGAAACGAGTTTTGGAATCTTACTATTAACCCATTTCATTCTGGATACAGTATTTGCAAAGAACATAGAGCCAGATCAGCTGCAACGGAACGTGCCATCTAATCAGGCTCTATGTTGTTTGCTATTCAGATGATCTTGCTAAGACACTTGGCTATGTAGCAAACAACATAGATCCTGATCAGCACGCAGCGTCACGCTGCGGCTGATCTGGATCTATGTTGTTTGCAAATGCCGTTAAATGTATCCAGAATGAAATGGGTTAAGTGAGCTTTTTGGCAAGCTTAATAGCAACATTCCAAAACTTGTTTCATAAAATATGGTATGAAATCCCCACAAGTCTTAAGATCCTATTTTATCACCTTACCATAGCGCACTCATTTTAATAAATAACGTTGCTACTTCCATTTTGGCGCCAAGTGTCAGCCCAAATTGTCATGATGTCACTAAATTGTCATGATGTCACTAAATTGTCATGACGTCACTAAATTGTCATGATGTCACTAAATGATGTCACTAAATTGTCATGACATCACTAAATTGTCATGATGTCATTAAATTGTCATGACGTCACTAAATTGTCATGACGTCACTACACAAAGCAGTGATAAATTTAAGTTTTAAATTGTTATAATTGCGTCGATACTTCTCGTAAATCATAATGTATCTTACTATTAACGTTGTGTACCAATTCTAATAGAAATATGCATACTTTAAAGTTTAATTTTCAAATTACAAGGATTATTCTCTCAACCAATCAGAATCCATCCAGGTTTTATTGCACATGTGTACATATAAGAAATTATGTGATGGCTGTAAACTGAATACAAGCAACGTTATGTGATAAAATGTTCTATATTGAGAAATGCCCAGATACATATGATGTGCTGCACTCTAGGAAATGCCCAGATACATAGAATGTGGTGCACTATGGGAAATGCCTAGATACATAGAATGTGATGCACTCTGGGAAATGCCCAGATACATAGGATGTGGTGCACTATGGGAAATGCCCAGATACATATGATGTGGTGCACTCTGGGAAATGCCCAGATACATAGGATGTGCTGCACTCTGGGAAATGCCCAGATACATAGAATGTGATGCACTCTGGGAAATGCCCAGATACATAGAATGTGATGCACTCTGGGAAATGCCCAGATACATAGAATGTGATGCACTCTGGGAAATGCCCAGATACATAGGATGTGCTGCACTCTGGGAAATGTCCAGATACATAGAATGTGATGCAATCTGGGAAATGCCCAGATACATAGAATGTGGTGCACTCTGGGAAATGCCCATGTACATAGAATGTGATGCACTCTGGGAAATGCCCAGATACATAGAATGTGGTGCACTCTGGGAAATGCCCATGTACACAGAATGTGATGCACTCTGGGAAATGCCCAGATACATAGAATGTGGTGCACTCTGGGAAATGCCCAGGTACATAGAATGTGATGCACTCTGGGAAATGCCCAGGTACATAGGATGTGCTGCACTCTGGGAAATGCCCAGGTACATAGAATGTGATGCACTATTGGAAATGCCCAGGTACATAGAATGTGATGCACTCTGGGAAATGCCCAGATACATAGAATGTGATGCACTCTGGGAAATGCCCAGGTACATAGAATGTGATGCACTCTGGGAAATGCCCAGGTACATAGAATGTGCTGCACTCTGGGAAATGCCCAGGTACATAGAATGAATGAAATTTCAGAAACCACGTAAAATGACATAAATAAGCATCTCCGTGACCGAGCGTTTAAGATTGTTGACCTGAAATCACGTGCCCTTGTAGGTTTGCATCCCGCTGGGGGGGAGGTATCAAATTCTTTCATCTGAGGAAATTATGCAGTTGGATTGTGGCAGGTCAGTGGTTCTACCCGAGTCCATGCTACAGCTCTGAGAGCTAGAGAGAATTGCCACATAGGATGTGGTGCACTCTGGGAAATGCCCAGATACATAGAATGTGGTGCACTCTGGGAAATGCCCAGATACATAGAATGTGATGCACTCTGGGAAATGCCCAGATACATAGAATGTGGTGCACTCTGGGAAATGCCCAGATACATAGAATGTGGTGCACTCTGGGAAATGCCCAGATACATAGAATGTGGTGGAATGTGCGCATGAACTTTGTTAGCCATGACCTTGAAAATGTGCCTGCTAACAATCTTAATGACAATGCATTAGCCGGATGATTTTTATTTCCCTTGAGAAAGGCTTTTTAACCCGAAAACTCGGAAATAGAGAGGACTATATATATTACTAGTTTCCTGCGCTGAACAACCGACATATAATTTAAATTGAGAGGTTGTGTCAAAATGATGACAATCGACCAACGACCTGACTGGTTTATAGTCTGTGTACAAATTACGATGCAAACTAAGTACATTCTCAAGTTTAATAAAAATTAAAATGCTCTAAAGCGTAAGAGTAAACATAATTGAAATTATTTAACTTAATCTGCAACTGTGTGAAATTCATTATTATTTATTTCCCTAAACATTCATTATTATTTATTTTACAAAACATAATTCATTATTATTTATTTCACAAAACATAATTCATTATTATTTATTTCACAAAACATAATTCATTATTATTTATTTGTGAAACATAATTCATTATTATATACATGTATTTCGTGTAGCATGATTCATTACATATTTATTTCATGAAACAATTCAGTATTATTTATTTTGCCAAAAATAAATTCAGTATTATTTATTTTGCCAAAAATAAATTCAGTATTATTTATTTCACACGTGTTGATAGTAGACCCTTTGAAATGCGCTTAAAAGAGCCTTTTCTAATATTTATATACATATATCAGCTTATTGAATATACATTTTATAAAAATGATTTATACAAATATATAAGTGTAGATAAACTAGCTGCTAAATTATTGAATGTTAAGTGGTAGACATACTCCAAAGCTTACAGTTTAAATACTGAATGATTAATAAATGTAGACGTATATTATATTGATTGTACGAATCCTCCCCGGTTGTTAGACGGACATTTAAACATGTCAATGAAATTCTTATGTAAATATGCAGCCGATAAAATGTCGTAAACGTTGATGAACCAAAGAAGATACCAGTGTATTCGTGTTCACAATGATGACATTGTACTTTTATTGAACAGAACAGAACATAATCTTTATTTACGGGACACAGATTACAAACATGACAGTTTGCAATAACATGTGCACTATAATCATTTCAAAATAACATACATTTATGCCACTGTCCAGATTTTTACGCCAGTCATTTTAATAAAACGCGCTAAAAGCAGGGGCACAGCTTGGCTGGAATCGATGTGTAGGCCAACTTAAAACTTAAGACGGGAGGGGGGTCCGGGGGTCGTCCCCAGGAAAACTATTTATCGCGTATATAATTTAATCCTGGCCTCCCGATTTTTGTTGCAGATTTGGCATTTTTATTGTTTCGATTTTTCGGGGGAAAGTGTAGGCCACGACCTACAGGAAGCTACACCAATGTAAAGCGCACATTCATTTCTTTGCTATTATTATTTGTTAGAGAGAAACGGAGCTACGGAGTGCACATTTGTAACGGCTCCAGCGAACGCACTACTACTGCGCTATCACGACTTCTATATTATTTGGTACAGAGAAACAGAGCTAGGAGTGCACATTTGTAACGGCTCCAGCGAATGCGCTACCACTGCGCCAACACGACTTCTATATTATTTGGTACAGAGAAACAGAGCTACGGAGTGCACATTTGTAACGGCTCCAGCGAATGCGCTACCACTGCGCTATCACGACTTCTATATTAGTTGGTACAGAGAAACAGAGCTACGGAGTGCACATTTGTAACGGCTCCAGCGAACGCACTACCACTGCGCTATCACGACTTCTATATTATTTGGTACAGAGAAACAGCTACGGGGAGAGTTGAATAAAAGTCAAATTAAGATTATGTAAGTTTTCAAGTACATTAAAAATGATAAAAACGTTTATTTACCGAAAAACTGTTATGGGTACAACTGCATGATCATGATTTTTTTTTAACTTTATATATTTTACAATGATTAGACGCTTTAACAACTTATATTAATCACTCTCGTTGGGGCGGATGAAAGCATAGTCATTTGTGTGGGAGGAAACTGGAATACCCAAAGAAAACCCACCTGTCCGATCTGGCGACCACCGTACTATCTCACATACTATTTTTGCATTATTAGAGGGGCCTCCATTTTATTTGGACTTTCATATGCAGCCATGACAACTGGTGCATTTAGTGTAGTCATATTTTATTGCATTGATCAGATGTCAAACAACACATGAACTGATGGCTTGGACCATTCTGGTGCATTATATAAAACATGACTGTATAAGCAATATTGATGAGATGGTGTGGAATAGTTTCATCAAATGAATAATAAATTTGCAACCTGCAGTGGTATTCGAACCTATAGCGACATGGCAAATAAGTAAGGGTCAACAACCTTAACAACTGGGCCGCGGAGGACACCTGAGTATTTATTGAATTTCCACAACCAGTTTTTATACAGTGCCAGCCCTTGTACCCACAACCAGTATGTGTACAGTGCCAGCCCTTGATCCCACAACCAGTATGTATGCAGTGCCAGCCCTTGATCCCACAACCAGTATGTATGCAGTGCCAGCCATTGTACCCACAACCAGTATGTATACAGTGCCAGCCCTTGTACCCACAAACAGTATGTATACAGTGCCAGCCTTTGTACCCACAACCAGTATGTATGCAGTGCCAGCCCTTGTACCCACAACCAGTAGGTACACAGTGCCAGCCCGTGTACCCACAACCAGTATGTATGCAGTGTAACCCCTTGTACCCACAAGCAGTATGTATGCAATGCCAGCCCTTGTACCCACAACCAGTATGTACACAGTGCCAGCCCTTGTACCCACAACCAGTATGTATACAGTACCAGCCCTTGTACCCACAACCAGTATGTACACAGTGCCATCCCTTGTACCCACAACCAGTATGTATACAGTGCCAGCCCTTGTACACACAACCAGTATGTATACAGTGCCAGCCCTTGTACCCACAACCAGTATGTATACAGTGCCAGCCCTTGTACCCACAGCCAGTATGTATGCAGTGCCAGCCCTTGATCCCACAACCAGTATGTATACAGTGCCATCCCTTGTACCCACAACCAGTATGTATACAGTGCCAGCCCTTGTACCCACAACCAGTATGTATACAGTGCCAGCCCTTGTACCCACAACCAGTATGTATACAGTGCCAGCCCTTGTACCCACAACCAGTATGTATGCAGTGCCAGCCCTTGTACCCACAACCAGTATGTACACAGTGCCAGCCCTTGTACCCACAACCAGTATGTATACAGTGCCAGCCCCTTGTACCCACAACCAGTATGTACACAGTGCCATCCCTTGTACCCACAACCAGTATGCATACAGTGCCAGCCATTGTACCCACAACCAGTATGTACACAGTGCCATCCCTTGTACCCACAACCAATATGTACACAGTGCCAGCCCTTGTACCCACAACCAGTATGTATGCAGTGCCAGCCCTTGTACCCACAACCAGTATGTATGCAGTGTAACCCCTTGTATCCACAACCAGTATGTATACAGTGCCAGCCCTTGTACCCACAACCAATATGTATACAGTGCCAGCCCTTGTACCCACAACTAGTATGTATGCAGTGCCAGCACTTGTACCCACAGCCAGTATGTATGCAGTGCCAGCCCTTGATCCCACAACCAGTATGTGTACAGTGCCATCCCTTGTACCCACAACCAGTATGTATACAGTGCCAGCCCTTGTACCCACAACCAGTATGTATACAGTGCCAGCCCTTGTAGCCACAACCAGTATGTACACAGTGCCAGCCCTTGTACCCACAATCAATATGTACACAGTACCAGCCCTTGTACCCACAACCAGTATGTATGCAGTGCCATCCCTTGTACCCACAACCAGTATGTATACAGTGCCAGCCCTTGTACCCACAACCAGTATGTATGCAGTGTAACCCCTTGTATCCACAACCAGTATGTATACAGTGCCAGCCCTTGTACCCACAACCAATATGTACACAGTGCCAGCCCTTGTACCCACAATCAGTATGTATACAGTGCCAGCCCTTGTATCCTCAACCAGAATGTTTGCAGTGCCAGCCCTTGTACCCACAACCAATATGTACACAGTGCCAGCCCTTGTACCCACAACCAGTATGTACACAGTGCCAGCCCTTGTACCCACAACCAGTATGTATACAGTGCCAGCCCTTGTACCCACAACCAGTATGTATGCAGTGTAACCCCTTGTACCCACAACCAGTATGTACACAGTGCCAGCCATTGTACGCACAACCAGTATGTACACAGTGCCAACCCTTGTACCCACAACCAGTATGTATACAGTGCCAACCCTTGTACCCACAACCAGTATGTATGCAGTGTAACCCCTTATATCCACAACCAGTATGTACACAGTGCCAGCCATTGTACCAACAACCAGTATGTATACAGTGCCAGCCCTTGTACCCACAACCAGTATGTATACAGTGCCAGCCCTTGTACCCACAACCAGTATGTATGCAGTGTAACCCCTTGTACCCACAACCAGTATGTATGCAGTGCCAGCCCTTGTACCCACAACCAGTATGTACACAGTGCCAGCCCTTGTACCCACAACTAGTATATATACAGTGTCAACCCTTGTACCCACAACCAGTATGTATACAGTGTCAGCCCTTGTACCCACAACCAGTCTGCATACAGTGCTAGCCCTTGTACCCACAACCAGTATGTATACAGTGCCATCCCTTGTACCCACAACCAGTATGTATACAGTGCCAGCCCTTGTACCCACAACCAGTATGTATACAGTGCCAGCCCTTGTACCCACAACCAGTATGTACACAGTGTAACCCCTTGTACACACAACCAGTCTGCATACAGTGCTAGCCCTTGTACCCACAACCAGTATGTATACAGTGCCAGCCCTTGTACCCACAACCAGTATGTATAAAGTGCCAGCCCTTGTACCCACAACCAGTATGTACACAGTGCCAGCCCTTGTACCCACAACCAGTATGTATACAGTGCCAGCCCATGTACCCACAACCAGTATGTACACAGTGCCAGCCCTTGTACCCACAACCAGTATGTACACAGTGCCAGCCCTTGTACCCACAACCAGTATGTATACAGTGTCAGCCCTTGTACCCACAACCAGTCTGCATACAGTGCTAGCCCTTGTACCCACAACCAGTATGTATACAGTGCCAACCCTTATACCTACAACCAGTATGTACACAGTGCCAGCCCTTGTACCCACAACCAGTATGTACACAGTGCCAGCCCTTATACCCACAACCAATATGTACACAGTGCCAGCCCTTGTACCCACAACCAGTATGTATGCAGTGCCAGCCCTTGTACCCGCAACCAGTATGTATACAGTGTCAGCCCTTGTACCCACAACCAGTATGTATACAGTGCCAGCCCTTGTACCCACAACCAGTATGTATACAGTGCCAGCCCTTGTACCCACAACCAGTATGTACACAGTGCCAACCCTTGTACCCACACCCAGTATGTATACAGTGCCAGCCCTTGTACCCACAACCAGTATGTATACAGTGTAACCCCTTATACCCACAACCAATATGTACACAGTGCCAGCCCTTGATCCCACAACCAGTATGTATGCAGTGTAACCCCTTGTACCCACAACCAGTATGTACACAGTGCCAGTTGTACCCACAACCAGTATGTATGCAGTGTAACCCCTTGTACCTACAACCAGTATGTACACAGTGCCAGTCCTTGTACCCACAACCAGTATGCATACAGTGCCAGCCCTTGTACCCACAACCAGTATGCATACAGTGCCAGCCCTTGTACCCACAACCAGTATGTACACAGTGCCAGCCCTTGTACCCACAACCAGTATGTATGCAGTGCCATCCCTTGTACCATGGTGCATGTATCTTACCAGATTGTATCCTAGTCTATGCATCCAGGGAGGACGTATACAGGAACTTGTGTAGTCCTAAATAGTGTAAATATGTGCAACAAACATTATATTGTTTAACCATTCGTCATATGTTGTAATGTACATGCGTTATAATACATGTTTCATTAGTTTATATAAATGTATCGGTGCCATTCACCAGGATTGTAAAACAACCCGGGATGCATCGGTGCCATTCACCAGGATTGTAAAACAACCAGGGATACATCGGTGTCATTCACCAGGATTGTAAAACAACCAGGGATGCATCGGTGTCATTCACCAGGATTGTAAAACAACCAGGGATACATCGGTGTCATTCACCAGGATTGTAAAACAACCAGGGATACATCGGTGTCATTCACCAGGATTGTAAAACAACCAGGGATACATCGGTGCCATTCACCAGGATTGTAAAACAACCAGGGATACATCGGTGCCATTCACCAGGATTGTATTGTAAAACAACCAAGGATGCATCGGTGCCATTCACCAGGATTGTATAACAACCAGGGATACATCGGTGCCATTCACCAGGATTATATAACAACCAGGGATACATCGGTGCCATTCACCAGGATTGTAAAACAACCAGGGATACATCGGTGCCATTCACCAGGATTGTATAACAACCAGGGATACATCGGTGCCATTCACCAGGATTATAAAACAACCAGGGATACATCGGTGCCATTCACCAGGATTGTATTGTAAAACAACCAAGGATGCATCGGTGCCATTCACCAGGATTGTATAACAACCAGGGATACATCGGTGCCATTCACCAGGATTGTACAACAACCAGGCCTGCATCGGTGCCATTCACCAGGATTGTAAAACAACCAAGGATACATCGGTGCCATTCACCAGGATTGTAAAACAACCAGGGATACATCGGTGTCATTCACCAGGATTGTAAAACAACCAGGGATACATCGGTGCCATTCACCAGGATTGTACAACAACCAGGGATACATCGGTGCCATTCACCAGGATTGTACAACAACCAGGGATACATCGGTGCCATTCACCAGGATTGTTAAACAACCAGGGATACATCGGTGCCATTCTCCAGGATTGTAAAACAACCAAGGATACATCGGTGCCATTCACCAGGATTATAAAACAACCAGGGATACATCGGTGCCATTCACCAGGATTGTTAAACAACCAGGGATACATCGGTGCCATTCACCAGGATTGTACAACAACCAGGGATGCATCTGCAATTGGACTGGAGTGTTCTGAATCTTGCAGCTTGGGTCTGGACAAAAAACCTTTTGGTTTTTAAGAACACTATGATACACTATGTATACATATACTTGTTTAGGCCATTCCAAGCAAGCTTAAAAATGACACTCCGTCACTATCAATGCTATACTGCCTTGATAGTGACGGGGTGTCGTTTTAAAACTCGCTTGGAATGGCCTAAGCTAATTGTATGGGTAGTGTCAAACCCATAGTGTATCATAGTGTTCTTAAAGCGACATTATATCGCATTAAAGTATGTGTTTTGGTAAAAAGGACCAAATATTTAAAAAATATAATTTCCATATATTCTCAAGAAATGCCAAAATATCACATAAATATATAACATCGACGTATACGCGAATTTGCTTGTCTCTTGCACAATCACCCTAAACATAACTTCTGAATGCGCCGCCCTGGTTAACCAAGGGGCGACTATAAATTAACGTATAAAAAATAACCTTATATAAATTCGTGTGAATAAAATTTAGCAAATGGTGTGGAAATAACCTGGGATGAAACAAACATGTACTTACATCACCAAAGTAGACCCCGTGGTTTTGGAAGGCGTTTCTATTGTCGTGCTCGGAGAATCGGTTTGCGTACCGGTAGTTTTTCTGAAATGGTAAGAGAACACACATAACACCACGGTAGTGAAGTGCTTAGGCAAAGACTCTTAAATCAACATCGTCTCCCTGGAATTAGGTCTCCAGATCGACTCAACTAATGTTTGTTGAGGTAAAAATTAAGGTGTATAAAGTTAGTGAAACTGTGACAATTGTGTCGTTGCCGCGCAACCAGTCTCTGGAATGGGACTCGCTATCATGCAATGGTGGTCTAATAAATAATTTAGTACAAATAACCCCGAAAATGAATACGAATGAAAAGAAATGAATTGTGTCCTAACATTTTGTCTTAGAGCAGCATATGTCCCCCCCCCCCCCACAATGCTAAATACTGGACCAACACCAATCGTCCATCCACACAAACTTAAATGACTATATGGACAACAGTGACGACACTAAAAGACGCAGATAAATACAAGCAACACAAGAAAGGCGTACACTTTCACGCAAGCATAATTACCGGATGCCTGCCAGAGTTCGGTCTATTATTCCAAAAGTATGCCATATTATGTCACCTAAAACCAGCCACCTTAATTCCTTTCACTACATCCACTCAAGTTTACAAGATTACATAAATTCCTTTCGTTCTTTGGCTAAAACCTTCTGCTGATGTATACACTAGTCTTAAGCGTTCCAATGTCAAAATAAATCGAATCGCGAATAAATTAAATTTGATAACCCATAAACAATTTTTTTCACATTTGCATTTAACACCGATTTTAACTCGGTATATTGAAATAAGGATTTAAAACGGAACTATAAAAGGCTGCTTGAATCAACACTCCGGTGAATACCTGGTTACCGGTTATAACGCGGGGTTGTTATCTAGTATAGCCTGTCATTGTGGCACTGGCTTTGATTATCTTTTATACGAATACTTGAAACGTATCTTACATCTATTAGGTCGTATTGCCAAGTTATTGATATATTAGATAAGCCGACATAGATACATATATATATATATTAATTAATTTATTCGAAGAGGGTAAATAACTTACGTGCAATACGTTGTCCAGGGGTTCGATCCCCCACTATACTATATTAAAATGAGTAATTTAATAGTTTTTTCGGGTGAGACATTAAGCCGAGGTCTTGTGTCGATTGCTTACACCTGGCATGTAACGGAATCAGGACCCGCAGGAACGGGGCTCTGTCTGTACCATTGTACGATCTCCCATGTACCAAATGACGGATACTACCGAAATCGGATATGTTCGTAAATGTTCGTGGTTCGTGGTTCGTGGTTCGTGGTTCGTGGTCCGTGGTTCGTGGTCCGGTGTTACATAAAACAATATGGAAAGTATTAACGCGCAAAATTAATAGTAATTGGAATATAAAAAAACAATAGATAGTGCATTAGTTAATAATAGGGGCCTACATCAATTACTACCAGGAATGGTCATGTGGTACGTCGTGCTAGCGTGTTGAACATGTGTTGGTTGTTTTCGTTCTCCGTAAATTGTGTTTACTTATTTACCATATAACATGCTTGCCAATTATGCTGTGGTCACGATGGGAAGAGATGTATATATACAATCGTTCTGTTCTGTGGTCACGATGGGAAGAGATGTATATATACAATCGTTCTGTTCTGTGGTCACGATGTGAAGAGATGTATATATACAATCGTTCTGTTCTGTGGTCACGATGGGAAGAGATGTATATATACAATCGTTCTGTTCTGTGGTCACGATGGGAAGTGATGTATATACTAGTATACAATCGTTCTGTTCTGTGGTCACGATGGGAAGTGACGTATATATACAATCGTTCTGTTCTATGGTCACGGTGGGAAGTGATGTATATACTAGTATACAATCGTTCTGTTCTGTGGTCACGGTGGGAAGTGATGTATATATACAATCGTTCTGTTCTATGGTCACGAAGGGAAGTGATGTATATATACAATCGTTCTGTTCTGTGGTCACGATGGGAAGTGACGTATATGTACAATCGTTCTGTTCTGTGGTCACGATGGGAAGTGATGTATATGTACAATCGTTCTGTTCTGTGGTCACGATGGGAAGTGATGTATATGTACAATCGTTCTGTTCTATGGTCACGATGGGAAGTGACGTATATGTACAATCGTTCTGTTCTGTGGTCACGATGGGAAGTGATGTATATGTACAATCGTTCTGTTCTGTGGTCACGATGGGAAGTGATGTATATGTACAATCGTTCTGTTCTATGGTCACGATGGGAAGTGATGTATATGTACAATCGTTCTGTTCTGTTGTCACGATGGGAAGTGATGTATATGTACAATCGTTCTGTTCTGTTGTCACGATGGGAAGTGATGTATATGTACAATCGTTCTGTTCTGTTGTCACGGTGGGAAGTGATGTATATATACAATCGTTCTGTTCTATGGTCACGGTGGGAAGTGATGTATATGTACAATCGTTCTGTTCTATGGTCACGGTGGGAAGTGATGTATATGTACAATCGTTCTGTTCTATGGTCACGATGGGAAGTGATGTATATGTACAATCGTTCTGTTCTATGGTCACGATGGGAAGTGATGTATATGTACAATCGTTCTGTTCTATGGTCACGGTGGGAAGTGATGTATATATACAATCGTTCTGTTCTATGGTCACGAAGGGAAGTGATGTATATATACAATCGTTCTGTTCTGTTGTCACGATGGGAAGTGATGTATATACTAGTATACAATCGTTCTGTTCTGTGGTCACGGTGGGAAGTGATGTATATATACAATCGTTCTGTTCTGTGGTCACGGTGGGAAGTGATGTATATATACAATCGTTCTGTTCTATGGTCACGATGGGAAGTGATGTATATACTAGTATACAATCGTTCTGTTCTATGGTCACGATGGGAAGTGATGTATATACTAGTATACAATCGTTCTGTTCTATGGTCACGATGGGAAGTGATGTATATACTAGTATACAATCGTTCTGTTCTATGGTCACGATGGGAAGTGATGTATATGTACAATCGTTCTGTTCTATGGTCACGGTGGGAAGTGATGTATATATACAATCGTTCTGTTCTATGGTCACGGTGGGAAGTGATGTATATGTACAATCGTTCTGTTCTATGGTCACGATGGGAAGTGATGTATTTATACAATCGTTCTGTTCTATGGTCACGGTGGGAAGTGATGTATATATACAATCGTTCTGTTCTATGGTCACGAAGGGAAGTGATGTATATATACAATCGTTCTGTTCTGTTGTCACGATGGGAAGTGATGTATATACTAGTATACAATCGTTCTGTTCTGTGGTCACGGTGGGAAGTGATGTATATATACAATCGTTCTGTTCTGTGGTCACGGTGGGAAGTGATGTATATATACAATCGTTCTGTTCTATGGTCACGATGGGAAGTGATGTATATACTAGTATACAATCGTTCTGTTCTATGGTCACGATGGGAAGTGATGTATATACTAGTATACAATCGTTCTGTTCTATGGTCACGATGGGAAGTGATGTATATACTAGTATACAATCGTTCTGTTCTATGGTCACGATGGGAAGTGATGTATATGTACAATCGTTCTGTTCTATGGTCACGGTGGGAAGTGATGTATATATACAATCGTTCTGTTCTATGGTCACGGTGGGAAGTGATGTATATGTACAATCGTTCTGTTCTATGGTCACGATGGGAAGTGATGTATTTATACAATCGTTCTGTTCTATGGTCACGGTGGGAAGTGATGTATATGTACAATCGTTCTGTTCTATGGTCACGGTGGGAAGTGACGTATATATACAATCATTCTGTTCTATGGTCACGATGGGAAGTGATGTATATATACAATCGTTCTGTTCTGTGGTCACCATGGGAAGTGACGTAATTAGACAATCGGACGCCTGTGGTCACCATGGGAAGTGACGTAATTAGACAATCGGACGCCTGTGGTCACCATGGGAAGTGACGTAATTAGACAATCGGACGCCTGTGGTCACCATGGGAAGTGACGTAATTAGACAATCGGACGCCTGTGGTCACCATGGGAAGTGACGTAATTAGACAATCGGACGCCTGTGGTTACCATGGGAAGTGACGTAATTAGACAATCGGACGCCTGTGGTTACCATACTCGTATATTATTTATTTTTTATTAATTTAAGCTCGATATAATGTTTGTCTATATGCACTATTTTAATTGACAACTATAGAGATAGCATTCACGTTGTTGAACTAAATGAATAAAAACACATTAATGGCATAGAAAGCGCTTTCCGGGAGTGACGTTCAGAAGTTTCAAATGGTAAATGGTATGTATACAAATTGATTTTGTTTAAGCCATGTCAAGAATGAAATGAACGGTTAATGGATCGTGTAATTCATGATTGATTTTCATTAGCAAATAATAGATTTGAACGTGTAATTAAATACCTACATGTAATAACTACCGTTCTATTCTACTTTCAAAGCAATTTAATACACAAGTAAAGAGAGATACACTGTTACAGTTTTATATATAAATTTAAATCTATCTTTTAATTGTATTCAATATATTTAACCCTCCGCGATACAGTCTGAACTATACTATACTGCCGTTAAACCAGTCTGAACTGTACTGCCGTTAAACCAGTCTGAACTGTACTGCCGTTAAACCAGTCTGAACTGTACTGCCGTTAAACCCGCCTGAACTGTACTGCCGTTAAACCAGTCTGAACTGTACTGCCGTTAAACCAGTCTGAACTATACTGCCGTTAAACCAGTCTGAACTATACTGCCGTTAAACCAGTCTGAACTGTACTGCCGTTAAACCAGTCTGAACTGTACTGCCGTTAAACCAGTCTGAACTGTACTGCCGTTAAACCAGTCTGAACTATACTGCCGTTAAACCAGTCTGAACTATACTGCCGTTAAACCAGTCTGAACTATACTGCCGTTAAACCAGTCTGAACTATACTGCCGTTAAACCAGTCTGAACTATACTGCCGTTAAACCAGTCTGAACTGTACTGCCGTTAAACCAATACTCACTCACCACCGGGGGGGGATCCTTAACATATCTGCCAAAATCATGACCATAACTTAGACAGATTTAACAAAATGAGTGACCTACTTTAGACAGATCTAGCAAAATCATGACCATACTAGACATATCTAGCAAAATCATTACCTTACTTTAGATAGATCTAGCAAAATCATGACCCTACTTTTAGATAGATCTAGCAAAATCATGACCCTACTTTTAGATAGATCTAGCAAAATCATGACCTACTTTATATAGATCTAGCAAAATCATGACCTACTTTAGATAGATCTAGCAAACTCATGACCATACTTTAGATAGATCTAGCAACATCATGACCTACTTTATATAGATATAGCAAAATGCGTGTCCTACTTTAGATAGATCTAGCAAAATCATGACCCTACTTTTAGATAGATCTAGCAAAATCATGACCTACTTTATATAGATATAGCAAAATCATGACCATATGTTAGACAGATCTAGCAAAATCATGACCTATTTTATATAGATCTAGCAAAATCATGACCCCACTTTAGATAGATCTAGCAAAATGCGTGACCTACTTTATATAGATCTAGCAAAATCATGACCCACTTTTAGATATATCTAGCAAAATCATGACCATACTTTAGATAGATCTAGCAAAATCATGACCCTACTTTAGATAGATCTAGCAAAATCATGACCCTACTTTAGATAGATCTAGCAAAATCATGACCCTACTTTAGATAGATCTAGCAAAATGCGTGACCTACTTTATATAGATCTAGCAAAATCATGACCCACTTTAGATAGATCTAGCAAAATCAATGACCATACTTTAGATAGATCTAGCAAAATCATGACCTACTTTAGATAGATATAGCAACATCATGACCATACGTTACACAGATCTAGCAAAATGCGTGTCCTACTTTATATAGATCTAGCAAAATCATGACCCACTTTATATAGATCTAGCAAAATCATGACTCTACTTTAGATAGATCTAGCAAAATCATGACCATACTTTAGATAGATCTAGCAAAATCATGACCTACTTTAGATAGATCTAGCAAAATCATGACCATACGTTAGATAGATCTAGCAAAATCATGACCTACTTTAGATAGATCTAGCAAAATCATGACTCTACTTTAGATAGATCTAGCAAAATCATGACCATACTTTAGATAGATCTAGCAAAATCATGACCATACGTTAGATAGATCTAGCAAAATCATGGCCCTACTTTATATAGATCTAGCAAAATCATGACCCCCACTTAGATAGATCTAGCAAAATCAATACCATACTTTAGATAGATCTAGCAAAATTATGACCTACTTTAGATAGATCTAGTAAAATCATGACCTACTTTAGATAGATCTAGCAAAAGCATGACCTACTTTAGATAGATCTGGCTAAATCATGACCTACTTTAGATAGATCTAGCAAAAGCATGACCTACTTTAGATAGATCTAGCAAAATCATGACCCTACTTTAGATAGATCTAGCAAAATCATGACCCTACTTTAGATAGATCTAGCAAAATCATGACCTACTTTATATAGATCTAGCAAAATCATGACCTACTTTAGATAGATCTAGCAAACTCATGACCATACTTTAGATAGATCTAGCAACATCATGACCTACTTTATATAGATATAGCAAAATGCGTGTCCTACTTTAGATAGATCTAGCAAAATCATGACCCTACTTTTAGATAGATCTAGCAAAATCATGACCTACTTTATATAGATATAGCAAAATCATGACCATATGTTAGACAGATCTAGCAAAATCATGACCTATTTTATATAGATCTAGCAAAATCATGACCCCACTTTAGATAGATCTAGCAAAATGCGTGACCTACTTTATATAGATCTAGCAAAATCATGACCCACTTTTAGATATATCTAGCAAAATCATGACCATACTTTAGATAGATCTAGCAAAATCATGACCCTACTTTAGATAGATCTAGCAAAATCATGACCCTACTTTAGATAGATCTAGCAAAATCATGACCCTACTTTAGATAGATCTAGCAAAATGCGTGACCTACTTTATATAGATCTAGCAAAATCATGACCCACTTTAGATAGATCTAGCAAAATCAATGACCATACTTTAGATAGATCTAGCAAAATCATGACCTACTTTAGATAGATATAGCAACATCATGACCATACGTTACACAGATCTAGCAAAATGCGTGTCCTACTTTATATAGATCTAGCAAAATCATGACCCACTTTATATAGATCTAGCAAAATCATGACTCTACTTTAGATAGATCTAGCAAAATCATGACCATACTTTAGATAGATCTAGCAAAATCATGACCTACTTTAGATAGATCTAGCAAAATCATGACCATACGTTAGATAGATCTAGCAAAATCATGACCTACTTTAGATAGATCTAGCAAAATCATGACTCTACTTTAGATAGATCTAGCAAAATCATGACCATACTTTAGATAGATCTAGCAAAATCATGACCATACGTTAGATAGATCTAGCAAAATCATGGCCCTACTTTATATAGATCTAGCAAAATCATGACCCCCACTTAGATAGATCTAGCAAAATCAATACCATACTTTAGATAGATCTAGCAAAATTATGACCTACTTTAGATAGATCTAGTAAAATCATGACCTACTTTAGATAGATCTAGCAAAAGCATGACCTACTTTAGATAGATCTGGCTAAATCATGACCTACTTTAGATAGATCTAGCAAAAGCATGACCTACTTTAGATAGATCTAGCAAAATCATGACCCTACTTTAGATAGATCTAGCAAAATCATGACCCTACTTTAGATAGATCTAGCAAAATCATGACCTACTTTAGATAGATTTAGTAAAATCATGACCTACATTAGATAGATCTGGCTAAATCATGACCTACTTTAGATAGATCTAGTAAAATCATGAACCACTTTAGATAGATCTAGCAAAAGCATGACCTACTTTAGATAGATCTAGCAAAATCATGACCTACTTTAGATAGAGCTGGCTAAATCATGACCTACTTTAGATAGATCTAGCAAAAGCATGACCTACTTTAGATAGATCTAGCAAAATCATGACCCTACTTTAGATAGATCTGGCTAAATCATGACCTATTTTAGATAGATCTAGCAAAATCATGACCCTACTTTAGATAGATCTGGCTAAATCATGACCTACTTTAGATAGATCTAGCAAAATCATGACCCTACTTTAGATAGATCTTGCAAAATCATGACCCTACTTTAGATAGATCTAGCAAAATCATGACCTACTTTAGATATATTTAGTAAAATCATGACCTACATTAGATAGATCTGGCTAAATCATGACCTACTTTAGATAGATCTAGTAAAATCATAACCCACTTTAGATAGATCTAGCAAAAGCATGACCTACTTTAGATAGTTCTAGCAAAATCATGACCTACTTTAGATAGATCTAGCAAAATCATGACCTACTTTAGATAGATCTAGCAAAATCATGACCTACTTTAGATAGATCTAGAGATTATTGGATATCCATACATGCTGAATAAAGAGCAAAACGGCGCACATAGAATGATGGATACCCATAAATCGAGTTATGGATATCCAAAAATCGAATTTTTGATTATCGTATCCATAATTCGACTTATGGATATCAATGGAGGTATGACACCACCAAGTGACGAGATATGACACCACCAAGTGATGAGGTATGACACTACCAAGTGATGAGGTATGAAACCACCGAGTGACGAGGTATGACACCACCGAGTGACGAGGTATGACACCACCGAGTGACGAGGTATGACACCACCAAGTGACGAGGTATGACACCACCGAGTGACGAGGTATGACACCACCGAGTGATGAGGTATGACACCACCACGCTACATCCAAACAATGCCAGACATAATTGAAACACAAGGAATAGCAAATAGTCAAGACCTCACTTACTTCTGATTTTGTTTGAAACTTTGGCGGTGGTTGTGATAGAGGTTGTCGTGCAGACGCCGAATGGGGCTGATCCGACCGTACAGAACCCGTAATCTTGTCTTGTCGCTGGGAACTGCCAGCCGATTGCACCCCACGGTGCGGGAACTGTAAACATTTTTTTTAATAAAATATCACTCTATGTGTATAAATAAATTAATATCAATCACGGTAAAATGTATCAACATGGAGTAGCAGGAATGGAATCTGAATACTTCTAGTGGAAGTAGTGATAGCGCAGTGGATGTGCGTTCGCTTCAGGTGCGAAAGGTCTGGAGTTCGAGCCCCGCTGAAGCCGTTACGATTGTGCCCTTAGGCAAGGCATTTAAAGTCCACGTTGCCTCTTCTCTCTCCATCGTGGCGATGGATTCCATCAGGAATGAGTTCTCGAGAGTGATTAATATAAGTTGAAAGAAGTTGTTTCGTAATCGAGCTAAAATAAATTTGTATAAACGAGTTTTTAAAAAAACGCTTCCTTGGGGTTTCAAGGCACATCAACAACATACGGCCTGCGGTGTTTCTTCAGCTAATATATAATCGTGGATACTCCGCTCCAAGCTAGATGTACACCTCTCTGCAGACACATTATATAACATGTAATACACCTCTCCACACACATACTCGGTCAGGCCACGTGCTAAGACTGCCCAGGAAAACATGCCTAAGTCCCCGAAAGGGGTTTGACATTAAAGGAACATACATACACATTATATAACATGTAATACACCTCTCTGTACACACATTATATAACATGTAATACACCTCTCTGCAGACACATTATATAACATGTAATACACCTCTCTGCAGACACATTATATAACATGTAATACACCTCTCTGCAGACACACTATATAACATGTAATACACCTCTCTGCAGACACACTATATAACATGTAATACACCTCTCTGTGCACACACTATATAACATGTAATACACCTCTCTGTACACATTATATAACATGTAATACACCTCTCTGTACACACACTATATAACATGTAATACACCTCTCTGTACACACATTATATAACATGTAATACACCTCTCTGTAGACACATTATATAACATGTAATACACCTCTCTGTAGACACACTATATAACATGTAATACACCTCTCTGTAGACACACTATATAACATGTAATACACCTCTCTGTACACACACTATATAACATGTAATACACCTCTCTGTACACACATTATATAACATGTAATACACCTCTCTGTAGACACACTATATAACATGTAATACACCTCTCTGTAGACACACTATATAACATGTAATACACCTCTCTGTAGACACACTATATAACATGTAATACACCTCTCTGTACACACACTATATAACATGTAATACACCTCTCTGTACACACATTATATAACATGTAATACACCTCTCTGTAGACACACTATATAACATGTAATACACCTCTCTGTAGACACACTATATAACATGTAATACACCTCTCTGTAGACACACTATATAACATGTAATACACCTCTCTGTAGACACACTATATAACATGTAATACACCTCTCTGTACACACACTATATAACATGTAATACACCTCTCTGTACACACACTATATAACATGTAATACACCTCTCTGTACACACACTATATAACATGTAATACACCTCTCTGCAGACACACTATATAACATGTAATACACCTCTCTGTAGACACACTATATAACATGTAATACACCTCTCTGTACACACACTATATAACATGTAATACACCTCTCTGTACACACATTATATAACATGTAATACACCTCTCTGTAGACACACTATATAACATGTAATACACCTCTCTGTAGACACACTATATAACATGTAATACACCTCTCTGTAGACACACTATATAACATGTAATACACCTCTCTGTAGACACACTATATAACATGTAATACACCTCTCTGTACACACACTATATAACATGTAATACACCTCTCTGTACACACACTATATAACATGTAATACACCTCTCTGTACACACACTATATAACATGTAATACACCTCTCTGCAGACACACTATATAACATGTAATACACCTCTCTGCAGACACACTATATAACATGTAATAACGGCACAACTATTTCCATGTTAATGTGTGTGCATATTTGCGTCCATAAATAAGTATTTTACAGGGGAGCAAAATTCGACAGCCGTAGCCGTGGTTTATTGCAAATTTAACAATGGCAGATTTGATCAAGTCATGATTTGATGTATATTCATTTAGTCTGCCTCCATGTGTTTATGTGGTTTTATACATGTTATTGTGTTGATTGTCGTCCTGACTTAGCCTGGGTTCCAGTCTGTCGATTTTTCACTTTTTAACTTTTGGCAAAATGACAATACGGCCCAATTAATAGTCTCGGTGTTAAACTATATTTATTTGACTGACCAGGCAAAATAAATCGATACTATATTGACTATATCGACTTGTCTAACCCTCACTTATCTCCCCATCAAGTGTCTCCCCTTCACTTGTCTCCCCCTCACGTGTCTCCCCTTCACTTGTCTCCCCCTCAAGTGTCTCCCCTTCACTTGTCTCCCCCTCACTTGCCTGCCCCCTCACTTGTCTCCCCCAATTTTGTGTGATACGGATTAATAATTTTAGGAGAAACTAAATACATGTATACATATCTTCTCGTATTTCAATAGGGAACGTTAAACTACTCTAATCGTTTAGTCCTTTGTGTGCTAACGCATTAGGCTTATGAAGTCCGCTCTTAATGCGTGCAATTCTAGTATAGTTGACGACCTATTAATTTATACAAATTTATTTTAGCTCGATTGCAAAACAAGTTGTTACAACTTATATGAATCACTCTCGAGACGTCATTCGGAATCCATCGTCACGAGGGAGAGCGAAGAGTCACTGTGGATTAAATGCCTTGCCTAAGGACACAACTCCAGCGGGGCGCGAACTCTGGGCCTTTCGCACCTGAAGCGAACGCGCTTCCACAGCGCTATCACGACTTCCACGTCGACGTGGCGACCTATTACACTATTGATATCATGGTTTATAAATAATCAACCTCGGAACTTCGCTAAAGTCTGTGTTTTTGTACTCTGGAGCAATTATTTAATAATATTTTATTGCAACTTTTTCCATAATGATGAATACAATTTACAAATCACGATAACATTACTGTCACATTAATAACATACATAAAAACTGATAATATCCATATACATGACATTTTCAAAGTACAAATGAATTGGGCTACAAGTTTTGAGAACATTAGCAACAGCACTTTCTAAAAGGTCAAATTTGCTAAAATCAATTTGTTCCGATGTATGTAATAAGTAAGTCTTTCAAGAAAAGTATTGTTTTGATTGAATAAGAAAATGACGAGATACGCTTAAGAGAATACTAAAAATGAGAAGAATTGAATTTTTTTTAATCGCTTCCCTAATTAGCTGCTTGACTGCATCTCCCCGAAACCCCAAACCTCAAGTCAAGTTGAAAAGACAGAGATATCTCAATAAATGCAACAGTACGAGCAGTATCGATTGTAAATATCAGTCGTTAATGATATTAAGGTTTCCACTATAGGAAATTCTGGAATGGGTCTCTGTCTGTATCATTGCACTATCCTCCAAAAATCTAAAATGACTAATATCGTCCGGAGGCGTCGCCTGATACACTCGGCGACACTAGAACCTTCGATACCCGGATCTCCGGACGTGTTTGTTTTGTGTCACCCCTATTTAAAGGGCCAGTCATTTCTGTCTTATGAGACACCTCTATTTATGAACATCAGTACTTCCCGAATCCTATGCTTGTATGCCAGGCGCCAGGCTGGTAGGCAATCGGTAACCATTATTTAACTAGCTGGCGGCTCACCAACCGGCCATATCAGAACGAACCCATGACGAGATTCGAACCTTCGACCTCCCGCTCTGTAGGCGGACGCCTTAACCACTGGGCCACGGAGACGGTATATGTCTCTTCGACCGTTACATACAAATTGCGAATCTTGGCATTGATAACCATATTTCCCTCAATTCTCATAAATATTTGAAAATTCTTGAATTTAACTTAATCATGATATTAATATAATACTATTGTAAATGAAACATTTAAACAGCTAAACACCACTTACCCAAACTCCGATTTCTGCCGTCGGTGGAAAATGCCGTCGCCCTCCTACCATTATTAAATCCTTGATTGTGAAATTCAACCTTTTTGCCAAATGTGTTTCATTCAATATTATAACATAATAATAGAGTGTATTTTGCTATTTAATATTTAATCCTATATGCATATGTATAACGGATTAACGTTCGTTGTCTTTACTATCCACTCTCTACCAAAACTAATTTGTACTTTAAAATTATTGAGATTATTAACCGATCTGTGGAAACATGTTCATTGTCAAGCCGGATTACACCACACATAACGTCAAAATGGCGCGCGATTAAAAGAATCATTGGCAACGACGTAATTTATTCAATAACGTCAACGTGCTAGCTATTTTTTGTATTACTGAATGGCCGAGTGGCTAAGGTCGTCGTTGCTAAGGCAATCACCTGGGGTTGGTGGACTTATTTCATGTATGGAAGCCATCCAACTGATCTACGGAATGTCGGTTGTTCTACCCATATGCCCGTCCGTGTCTGCAGTACTTATCGGGGTAGCATTCTGGGGCTCCCCCCCCCAATAACAGCTGGAGAGTCGCCATATGCCCGTCCGTGTGTGAAGTACTTATCGGAGTAGCATTCGGGGGCTCCCCCCCCCAATAACAGCTGGAGAGTCGCCATATGCCCGTCCGTGTGTGAAGTACTTATCGGAGTAGCATTCGGGGGCTCCCCCCCCCCAATAACAGTTGGAGAGTCGCCCATATGCCCGTCCGTGTCTGCAGTACTTATCGGGGTAGCATTCGGGGGGTCTCCCCCCATAACAGCTGGAGAGTCGCCATATGCCTGTCCGTGTCTGAACTACTTATCGGAGTAGCATTCGGGGGCTCCCCCCCCCCCCAACATGGTGACAATGCTGTAGTTCACATAGTGGCAATAACGTAAGTCACATGGTGGCAATGCCGTAGTTCACATAGTGCATTAGTTGTTGAGAGGGAACATCTGCTTGGAGGATTGGCTACTGCACGGGGGGGGGGGGGTTTGCTCATTGTCTCCCGATACTCGCTGCAGCTGACCACTATAGTTACCTCAAGTGTGCACACGTGTACGTCAATGAGAGGGAACATCTGATTGGAGGATTGGCTACTGCACGTGGGCGCTGTTGCTCATTGTCTCCCGATACTCGCTGCAGCTGACCACTATAGTTACCTCAAGTGTGCACACGTGTACGTCAATGAGAGGGAACATCTGATTGGAGGATTGGCTACTGCACGTGGGCGCTGTTGCTCATTGCCTCCCGATACTCGCTGCAACTGACCACTATAGTTACCTCAAGTGTGCACACGTGTATGTCAATGAGAGGGAACATCTGATTGGAGGATTGGCTACTGCACGTGGGCGCTGTTGCTCATTTCCTCCCGATACTCGCTGCAACTGACCACTATAGTTACCTCAAGTGTGCACACGTGTACGTCAATGAGAGGGAACATCTGATTGGAGGATTGGCTACTGCACGTGGGCGCTGTTGCTCATTGCCTCCCGATACTCGCTGCAGCTGACCACTATAGTTACCTCAAGTGTGCACACGTGTACGTCAATGAGAGGGAACATCTGATTGGAGGATTGGCTACTGCACGTGGGCGCTGTTGCTCATTGTCTCCCGATACTCGCTGCAACTGACCACTATAGTTACCTCAAGTGTGCACACGTGTACGTCAATGAGAGGGAACATCTGATTGGAGGATTGGCTACTGCACGTGGGCGCTGTTGCTCATTGTCTCCCGATACTCGCTGCAGCTGACCACTATAGTTACCTCAAGTGTGCACACGTGTACGTCAATGGGAGGGAACATCTGATTGGAGGATTGGCTACTGCACGTGGGCGCTGTTGCTCATTGTCTCCCGATACTCGCTACAACTGACCACTATAGTTACCTCAAGTGTGCACACGTGTACGTCCAGGAGAGGGGACAACTAGAGACAGTTACCGTCGCTGGCTTGTATATCACTGTAACCTATCATCACTGATGGTCATTGGTTGGAGCCATGTGTGTGTTTTACGTGTATTTACCGTCGCTCCCGGTTGCCCATATGAGCGACGCCTCCTGAAGAGATCAGTCATTGTAGATTGTTGGAGGATAGTGCAATGATACAGACATAGAGTCTCCTCTGGTTCTTTTACGTGGAGCCCCGCTTAGGCCGTGTCTGTGTATATGGCTGCCGATACTTGAATTGATCAGCATTGCCGTGGGTCACATGGTTTCCTTTCACGAGCCTTCAAAACACCGGCTTCTTCCCGACACCGAAGATCCGAAATGTACTTAAGTTCCTGTAAGTGAGTTTGAAAAGCAAATGGGAACATTGCTTTTGCCCTAGTACAGAGACAAGGTTATTGGTGTGGTACACTGGTGCTGCATGTCACTTACCTGAGCATTTGTCTGATCGGAAATAGACGTCATTACTGTTGGGTTCGACATGATAGATCAACCTCAGAATATCAATTATACACACCAAGACCAAATTGTGAATTATTTCGTAATACATTTGAATTTTCAGGATCATCTATTTGGAATTCATTGCCTCACTCAGTTCAAAATGCTCCAACTATCCAACAGTTCAAAATTCTCTACTTAAGGTGGAACTATAACAATTCAAACTAGTCCCGTACTTCTACTGTTATTATAAACGTGTATTGACATTGCTATATTTATTAGAATCGGAAAATTGTTGTCCTTAAGTTGATTTCATACATATTTTGAAGATACCACTACAAGTCAAATCTGCACATTGTTAGATAGATCTAGTATCATTAATTGTCTCATTCCCATTTTCTACTCTGCTAGCCAATTCCATATATCATCATATTCTATTACATATTAAATATAGTTTCTCTATTTTTCAGCTTTTACATTACTATATTATTCCAATGTGCAGTTCTCACTTATAGTGCTATCTTTTGATTGCATTTGATTGTATATATGTTGAGGGCCTCAATATTGATATTCAAGAAAGGTGGTAGAAATAGACGTAATATTAAATTTATGTATGATAACAAAGAAATTGAGATTGTAAATAAATTCACGTATCTAGGTATAGTATTCACGACTGGAGGGTCGTTTTTATCAACATATGAAGCGTTATCTGGACAAGCGTTAAAGGCAATTTATTTACTGAAAAGGTATATTCAAAACTTCACCGGTATTTCATTAAAACATACATTAGATCTTTTTGATAAACTTATAGCTCCCATCCTAAATTATGCATGCGAAGTATGGGGATTAAATGAATCTAGAAAATTTGAAAATATCCATTTACATTTTTGCAAGAATTTATTGGGTGTTAGGTTACAAACCCAAAATAGTTTTATATACGGTGAACTGGGAAGACTTCCATTACGCCAAACAAGATTAATAAGAGTAATTAAATATTGGTTCAAAATTATTAAAAGTAATGACATAAAGTATACTAAAAAGATATACAATATGATGTTAAATGACATAGAAAGACTCCCAAATAAGAACTGTTGGGCTAAATCGGTAAAAGAAACTCTAGAAAATTTAGGATTTTTTCATGTTTGGCTTTTTCAGGGGGCTGGGAACGAAGAGGCATTTCTCGATATGTTTAAACTAAGAATTAAGGATATATATTTACAAAACTGGAATGAAGAAATACAAAATTCCACAAGAGCATCATTTACAGGTTATTCTCGGACTTTGGGTACAAGATATATTTAACTGAAATAACATTAAGAAAGTTCCGATCCGCCTTTACACGATTAAGATTATCTGCTCATCGGCTCGCAATCGAAACAGGGAGATGGCACAAGCCCAATAAAATACCAAGAAATGATAGAAAATGTAATCATTGTAATACGTTAGAGGACGAGTTTCACTTCTTACTTGAATGCTCCCTGTATCATGAACTAAGGACAAAATACATCAAGAAATATTTCTGGTCAAGACCGAACATTTTAAAATTTGTAGAGTTGGTATCTACTGAAAACACAGTTATTTTGAAAAATCTTGGAATGTTTATATTCAAAGCATTCGAGCAAAGAAACATCTTCTTTTACTAGTCACTTTTCTCCGCAAAGAAACTCAAAATCTTTCACATATGCGTTATCCCATACAATTTGTTGTTAAATATCTTCGTATATTTTCAGTGTTTATATTAAATGTATGTGTGTATGTATGTACATGTGTACGTATGATTACATAATATTATGTAGGTATGTACATGTGCGTGTATGTATACATATGTATTTTCTCTTTCAGGTTGCAGATCGTTGCACTATATTATACAATTATTTGAATTCAATTTGATCATGTGTAACCACTATGTAGTTTAATTCGATATTATGCTTTCAAAATGTGCATGTACTGAATGTTGAATTTGTGATTGAACTATACACCATTGACCAAGTATTGTAATGCCAATGTTATAATGAACTCATGAGCATTTGCTTTTTGTTCAGAATAAACTATCTATCTATGTTGAGGGCCTCATGGTAGATTAACTTTTGTTAAATGAGTACTCTCGTTAAATAAAGTCTTTATTATTATTATTATAGAATGAGGTCGGTATATCCTCCAATCAGTTATGGAATGGAAACGTGATGTCATTACTGTTGGGTTCGACATAGTTCATGATAGGATGAGGTCGGTATGTCCTCCAATCAGTTATGGAATGCTTCAACTGCTGCATTCACATCTACATCACAGGGTGAATTCGTGACAATGCACCATTTATTCCTGTTGCTTAAAGATATATACTAATCTTGTTTGTTGACATCCCTGGCCGAGTAAATCATCCTTGCCTGTAATCTTTCGGTGGTGACCTCATTGGATGGACATCTTCTGCCCGCGCGCGTTTGAATGCGTATTTTATTTGATGGATGTAGCTATCAAAGACGACCTATGCCAGACTATAGTGCTTAATTTTGAAATCTGCATATGATTCTGTTAGTGCATCTTCAAAGTAGACAGTGTAGTAACATTAAGGACTTCCGTGACAGATTTAGTGCCGACTTCTCCATGTTCATTCAAGTGATCAGTGACAGCATGAGCTGGATGTGGCTTGTCTGGTTTTCTAAACACATTTCTGGTCTTGGACATACATGGATGATGCATATTGTCTCAATATTAGGAACATTTACCCAACGTTTCATGAAAATTTCAAGACATTTATCATGTCATGATAATCCATGCGTTTTTGTTGTTGATCTGGACAGACTACAAAATAGTATAATGTTAAAAATGCGGCACTGAGCAGGGCTCAAGCTAGCCCCATGTTTTGGGGAGAAGTGAGAAAGCACACGATTGCATCATCTAACGGTATTATTTAATAAATGTTAAGAATACTTCACTTTTTACGAGTATGGCTGATCAGAATACTTTACTTTTAGGAGTATGGCTGATCCGAATACTTCACTTTTAGGAGTATGGTTGATCCGAATACTTCACTTTTAGGAGTATGGCTGATCAGAATACTTCACTTTTATGAGCATGGTTGATCCGAATACATCACTTTTATGAGTATGGTTGATCAGAATACTTCACTTTTAGGAGTATGGCTGATCCGAATACTTTACTTTTATGAGCATGGCTGATCAGAATACTTCACTTTTATGAGCATGGCTGATCAGAATACTTCACTTTTATGAGTATGGCTGATCCGAATACTTCACTTTTAAGAGTATGGCTGATCCGAATACTTCACTTTTATGAGTATGGCTGATCAGAATACTTCACTTTTATGAGTATGGCTGATCAGGATACTTTACTTTTATGAGTATGGCTGATCCGAATACTTCACTTTTATGAGTATGGCTGATCCGAATACTTCACTTTTAGGAGTATGGCTGATCCGAATACTTCACTTTTAGGAGTATGGCTGATCCGAATACTTCACTTTTAGGAGTATGGCTGATCCGAATACTTTACTTTTAGGAGTATGGCTGATCAGAATACTTCACTTTTAGGAGTATGGCTGATCAGAATACTTCACTTTTATGAGTATGGCGGATCAAATAATACACCTAGAACACTAAAAGAAAAATGGTATTTACTTTGTACAAATGTTTATTGAATAATTCCAACATCATCGTCTGTTCATGATATGATGATTAGCTTATGATACATTGGTCTCGTACCGTGGCATGTTCTACAACCTATACAAACACCTGCAACACAGTCATCCAGGCAGCTCAATCATTCAGCAATCGCTCGTCCTCAACAACCAGCAATCATTCAGCTCAATCACCTGCAATCACTCAATTCAACCATCCATCATTCAGCTCAATCATTCATAATTCACTCAGCTCAATCACTCAATTCAGACAATAATCTAATGTACAAGTTCTCAAGTGAACAATAGCGTAAAATGATTGTTTTTATTGTTTGATGTGGAGGAACATGATTAACTAATCTTGAATTGGTAATAAACAACACAAACCAAAAACCAATCATTACAGGCATTAACCATATGATGGTGGGAACCAATCATTACAGGCATTAACCATATGATGGTGGGAACCAATCATTACAGGCATTAACCATATGATGGTGGGAACCAATCATTACAGGCATTAACCATATGATGGTGGGAACCAATCATTACAGGCATTAACCATATGATGGTGGGAACCAATCATTACAGGCATTAACCATATGATGGTGGGAACCAATCATTACAGGCATTAACCATATGATAGTGGGAACCAATCATTACAGGCATTAACCATATGATGGTGGGAACCAATCATTACAGGCATTAACCATATGATAGTGGGAACCAATCATTTTCTGTATCAACCATATGATGGTGGGAACCAATCATTTTCTGTATCAACCATATGATGGTGGGAACCAATCATTACAGGCATTAACCATATGATGGTGGGAACCAATCATTACAGGCATTAACCATATGATAGTGGGAACCAATCATTACAGGCATTAACCATATGATGGTGGGAACCAATCATTACAGGCATTAACCATATGATAGTGGGAACCAATCATTTTCTGTATCAACCATATGATGGTGGGAACCAATCATTACAGGCATTAACCATATGATAGTGGGAACCAATCATTTTCTGTATCAACCATATGATGGTGGGAACCAATCATTTTCTGTATCAACCATATGATGGTGGGAACCAATCATTTTCTGTATTAACCATATGGTGGGAACCAATCATTTTCTGTATTAACCATATGATGGTGGGAACCAATCATTTTCTGTATCAACCATATGGTGGGAACCAATCATTTTCTGTATTAACCATATGATGGTGGGAACCAATCATTTTCTGTATCAACCATATGATGGGAACCAATCATTTTCTGTTTTAACCTCGTGGTTTTGCTATTTGTATTGTCCAGTCTAAGTAATTCAAGGTTGGAGTCTGATGGGCGATTTGGGAGAAATAGTCTCTTTTTCACATAGAAGATTATTGGCAGAGTCAACAAGCTTCTCCCTTGTCTAACTTGAAACTTCTCCCCAACAAACTTCGGTCAGCGCAAACAAGCTCAATCATGTATAATGTTTAAGCCGGGATTGGACATTTAGCCGACATGAAATAAATGATAGCACCACTAATAACACATATACACACAAACATGTACACTTATACACACAAAATACAAACAAACATGTACACATATACACACAAAATACACCTATACACACAAACATGTAACACATATACACACAAAATACACCTATACACACAAAATACACCTATACACACAAACATGTACACATATACACACAAAATACACATATACACACAAACATGTATCCGTGTAATACATGAATGCCTATCGGACATGACTCACATAATACATATAGATAGCAGAACTATCAACCAAATACACATCTCAAAATACAATGAAACAAGTGCTCTGCATCCAGATCGGTTCCGCATCCAGATCAGTTCTGCATCCAGATCAAGGAGCGGACGAGTGGTCCAGTTGCACAACACTCAACCTGTGATCCAATGATAGCATGTTCGATCCACAACTAAAATGACAAAATCAGTGTTTAGAACGAGACCTTTCAGCCAGCCAGCATCAATATTGTGGCAAACAATCATTTACGTTCATGCATATTCGATATAGTGCACTGCCCGTAATAATAGACAATCAACACGAGAGACTGTGCCACCAACAGCAGCAATATTTGTAGTACATTATACATACATATTTGTAACATACTAACTACTGTTACACGACTCATCCTAGTTCAGAAGTTTGGGGAAGTGAGAAACAGCAAGATTGTGCCTTTAATACGATGATATAGGCGTCAGTGTTTCAAATTATATTTAACCGAATGAATATTTAAATCACTACTATGACTAATGGCAGTAGCCACGAATGGTAATAATAGCATTCTATTTCCATAAGCGAAACAGTATTTTTATGATAGAATACGATGCAACCAGTGCTAAATGGCACCAGTTATGTTATATGTTATGTTTAGATGACCATAAATGACTTCATAAAAGGGGCCATAACCTGTAGCAGCTAGGTACCAGCAGCGTCTAGGTACCACACGTGCAACGTAGTGAGAAATAAATTTTGATGATGATGATTGAGCTTATTTCCTCGCCTCTGGCGAACCATATGGGCGAGCGGAAATAAATTTTATATCACTGACAAATTTATATACATCATTGAAAAGCATAATATAGATGGTATTATTGAATAGATTTCAACAAAATAATGAAAATAATTCAACAGTGCTTTACAATGGTCAGTGTACTTACCTGGACAAGATTTTTAAAAATGAAATTTGTAAAAACCAAAGGCTGTTTTTGTTTTACAGTCACTCTAGGATGAGCCCCTTTGTTAGACATTCTATCGTAAGGTGGTCAGAGTTTTGCTATAGAAAACATTCAATGTTTGTAGACAGGTAAACAAACACACAGTTGATGTGCTTACAAAATACCTCATTTCCTTTCTATACAAGACAAGAAATATCCATGTTCATGAACGTCGATCCGTAAAAACAATGTCTCGGAGATATGTACAGCATTTAAATCCATTATTTCACATCAATTTCAATACAAAAATGTTGTTTATAAAACAACAACAAAAAAACCCCCAAAGAAATACAAGGAAAATAACGTAAACTAAAGACCTGTGTCTCAGATCGAAGCTGGCTAATTTCATAATGCCCATGTATGCATTTCTTGCTTTAGTGGAAAAATATATAAATCCATTTAAGAAACAGATTTATTGTTCCGCTAAAGTTACCGATGGTTCGTCAACAAAGTGAATATAGAGGCAGAGAACGTAGCAACAATTCAGCAGAAACAAGGCTGTTATGGACAGATTAAACGTTTACCCTAAACACACATGATCAGTGAAGAATTAAAGCCCACAATGCAATCAAACATTAGCAAGTCGCACAAATTGGGCTTTAAGCCTTCCCTCATAGAAGCACCTCTTGACGCCATTACCAATACGACATACATTGACAATGTAGTAGCCAAACCAATGCTCATAATAAAGGCCAGAATCTCATGTAGTCCCAGTAATATCTATGGAGGTGGGATAGATATGGCGACTACTTATCCACTGCATGATAGCTAAATGGCCGTCATTTGTATGGCGATATAATAGGATTATTAACCTAAATCTGTATGAAGGAAAGTGTTAAGGTGGAGCATGTTAGGTCATTATGAATTAATTGCTAGATTCTAGTCAAAATTTCATCAGGAAAAAATATGGTAGTGTAAATAACAGGTAATTGTAAACTCTTCTGAATCTAATAATGAACACAATGAATAGACCTAAACACAAACGTGCAAATAATTCATAATGGCCCTACCTAACCTAGATATCAATATTTTTTGTGGTGTATTTTAAGTAGTAGTCGGACCTGCAACTGGTATTTGTTATTATGTTATATTTCGGGTTTTACGCCTGCATCAGCACCATTTTTGGACTATATCGCCGGCGGGCAGTTTACCTAACAATACCTTTTCTGAGCAGGCTCCAGCGGTTAATCAGTACTTGGGTGCACCAACCTCAGTAAGAAACTGCCAACATTTTCATAGAAATGAAACACGGTCTGAGCGGGGCTCGAACCCATGACTATCAGTGATTTCAGCGACTGTAATCACTCGACCACGGAGGCGGACAACTGGTATTTGTGGAAGTCGTGATAGCGCGTATGCTTCAGGCCCAGTTTGCATCCCGCTGGAGATGTTACGATTGTGACCGTAGCAAATTTAAATTTCACATGGCCTATTCTCTCCCTCATCAGCAATTAGGTCTCAAGAGATTAATATTGTAAGTTGTAAGAACTTGTTTCGCAATCAAGCTAAAATAAATTTGTATAAACTAAGCTGGTATTGGGGGCGATGTTGATTTCTACAAATTTGTATATTTCTTGATGCCTACACATTTATTCAAAATGCACGTCAACTATGGGATCAGGCAGACTGGGACATGTATTCCCGATCTGGGAATTATTCCCTTCATAATACTATTAGGTTGTAGATTCTAATTATTGCAGTCGTAATATATCAAATCATGGAATAAGAAACCAAACGTCTTCTTCTAAAAAGATGGGTGCGCAACTTTATAACAACAAAAAATACAGATTGTAGTGACAAAGACAATGTAGATATATGATGCAACAAAATAGCCGTGATTGGTCGGAAATGGACAAAGAAATGTTTCTGTAATATGTTACCAGTATTTCGAAATGGTAAACTTGTTTTCTTGATATATTGAAAATTGTGGCACTGTTTACTAGAATTACCGAAACTTGGAAGTATATTCTTGATTATAAGGAAGAAACTGTTAAATACCACAGAAAAAGCATTTATAAATAAACTGTTAGAACCTTCCAAGGGATGGGGATAGGTATTTAACTCGATAAATAATAAAAACTTCAATCAATGAAAAACAAAGAGAAATAGTGCATGAACATAACAAGTGCATGAACATGTGCTGTTTCAATAAACGATGGTCTGAATTCAAATGGATGAGATCTTCAAATAGCACAAATCATGTCACCACCCCATACAACTGGACCGTAACCATGCACAACTTGTGGACCATAACCATGCACATACATTTGGACCGTAACCATGCACAACTTGTGGACAATAACCATGTACATACATTTGGACCGTAACCATGCACAACTTGTGGCTGTAACCATGCACAACTTGTGGACAATAACCATGTACAACTTGTGGACCGTAACCATGTACAACGTGTGGACCATAACCATGTACAACTTTTGGACCATAACCATGTACAACTTTTGGACCATAACCATGTACAACTTGTGGACCATAACAATGTACAACTCGTAACCATGCACAACTCGTGAACAGTAACCACGCACAACTTGTGGCTGTAACCATGTACAACTTGTGGACCGTAACCACGTACAACCTGTGGCTGTAACCATGTACAACCTGTGGACCGTAACCATGCACAACTTGTGGACCGTAAACATGCACAACTTGTGGACCATAACCATGTACAACTGGACCATAATAATGTACAACCGGACCATAATAACGTACAACCAGACCATAACCACGTACAAACCGGACTGTAACCATGTACAATCCAACACGTACAATCAGACTGCAACGACATAGAAGCACCAACACGTACAACAATGACAGAATAACATCACTTCACTATGTACAACCGGACCGCCAACATGTACATACAATTGTATCACCACGAAAGAACGGACCACCACGACGAATAACCGCGAACGACATACAACAAGATCGTTGCTACGTACATCAACGACATACAACAAGACCGTTGCTACGTACGTCAACGACATACAAGACTGTTGCTACGTACATCAACGACATACAACAAGACCGTTGATACATACAACCGGACTGTACATTCATACACCACATACAATAGGTCTGCCATCAAGTACAGCTAGACCTATTCAAGTAGATCGTAATTTGACCCGTTTCCAACTCTAGTATGGGAGTTGACCAGTTCCCGACAGAGTAGTAAATAGCCACACATTATTCAAACCAATAATTCCAAGATACAGTTAGTGGGCAAAATCTAGGGATGGGAACGAATATTCGAATACAGTAAAATCTTTCACTCTATTCAAGACATCTGAACCAGACGAGAGCTGTGGCGGAGCAAATCTAATACACTTCCCCTTGTAAAGAATCGCATAGCTTTGGCAAATGCAGTTTGAAGTGTGTGATCGAATCAGTAAAGCAATTGTTTTTCATACCATGCTGTGTACGTCAAGGTTAGAGGAAACGGCGATGCCCTTCAGTAAAGCTACTATAAATCCGTTGCATTTCTAACACACCAGTTTCCTCATTTCAGTATCCCCAAGAATGAAGCCCACCCTCCCGACATGGCTAGCATACGATTTACTACCTGTTGATGCCCACCCTCCCGACATGGCTAGCATACGGTTTACTACCTGTTGATGCCCACCCTCCCGACATGGCTAGCATACGGTTTACTACCTGTTGATGCCCACCCTCCCGACATGGCTAGCATATGGTTTACTACCTGTTGATGCCCTCCCTCCAGACATGGCTAGCATACGGTTTACTACCTGTTGATGCCCACCCTCCCGACATGGCTAGCATACGGTTTACTACCTGTTGATGCCCACCCTCCCGACATGGCTAGCATACGGTTTACTACCTGTTGATGCCCACCCTCCAGACATGGCTAGCATACGGTTTACTACCTGTTGATGCCCACCCTCCCGACATGACTAGCATACGGTTTACTACCTGTTGATGCCCACCCTCCCGACATGGCTAGCATGCGGTTTACTACCTGTTGATGCGTCTATACACGCCTCAAACACGGGCATGCGGAGAAGACCCGGTGCAAATCTCAGCCTCGACCAATCATTATTCAGTTTTAGAACAGTTTTATTACAGCCAGCACACGTGTTCACAATCCATCAATAACCTACCATCTCACCAGGGTAAGGCTGTGGTCCAAATCCTACATTTAAAATAGCAATACACTACACTGGACTCCACCATCACCACATCCCAAAAATGATCTGCTTGATATGCTTAGTACAGAAAAATATCTATTAGATATGTCTAGTACAGACAAATATCTATTAGATACGCTTAGTACAGACAAATATCTATTAGATATGTCTAGTACAGACAAACATATACTAGATACGTCTAGTACAGACAAACATATACTAGATACGCTTAGTACAGACAAATATCTATTAGATACGTCTAGTACAGACAAATATCTACTAGATACATCTAGTACAGACAAATATCTACTCGATACTTCTAGTACAGACAAATATCTACTAGATACGCTTAGTACAGACAAATATCTACTAGATACACTTAGTACAGACAAATATCTACTAGATACATTTAGTACAGACAAATATCTATTAGATACGTCTAGTACAGACAAATATCTACTAGATACATCTAGTACAAACAAATATCTACTAGATACTTCTAGTACAGACAAATATCTACTAGATACGCTTAGTACAGACAAATATCTACTAGATACGCTTAGTACAGACAAATATCTATTAGATACATCTAGTACAAACAAATATCTACTAGATACGCTTAGTACAGACAAATATCTACTAGATATGCTTAGTACAGACAAATATCTATTAGATACATCTAGTACAAACAAATATCTACTAGATACGCTTAGTACAGACAAATATCTATTAGATACATCTAGTACAGACAAATATCTACTAGATACGCTTAGTACAGACAAATATCTACTAGATACATCTAGTACAAACAAATATCTACTAGATACATCTAGTACAGACAAATATCTACTAGATACTTCTAGTACAGACAAATATCTACTAGATACGCTTAGTACAGACAAATATATATTAGATACATCTAGTACAGACAAATATCTACTAGATACGCTTAGTACAGACAAATATCTATTAGATACATCTAGTACAGACAAATATCTACTAGATACATCTAGTACAGACAAATATCTACTAGATACGTCTAGTACAGACAAATATCTACTAGATACTTCTAGTACAAACAAATATCTACTAGATATTCCTGGTACCAGAGATGAGCCAATCTGCATAGTATCAAACACTCTTTACTAGTCATTCCTACTTGAATACATAGTGGTGTATTATTCTGCAGTAGTCGGTATTCATTTTGTCACTACGTAATTAATACAATTAATAGTTTTCATCAACATGGCCGGAATTGCCGTGGCAACACTTGAAAAAATGACTCTTCAAAGGGAGATAATGTCATGGTCCCTGGACTTGACACCACATGATCACCATCGTGTCTATATGTGGGCGGCCGGCCACATTACAACAAGAACATCGGACAATATCGGCGTCTCAAGTCATGTAAATATCCGCTGTTAATGTTTCTTGTGTACACATTCTGACCAGTCGACACCTAGGCACGATCTGTTGATGCATAACATACAGTTCTCTCCATCATTTACAAATAAACACATATGCTGTCAAAAATGTTTGCATACACAGCTGATATCTAAAATCCAACATTTAACACATACATGTATATTGTAACAAATCCACCGAGACATAATCCAATAATGACACGATCTCCAATTCAACTATCTATGGTCAACTTTAGTCTTTGTCCCCCCAGCATTGCCGTTGGGTTCTATTCTCTTCTTTAGCTACAGACTGGTAACTCAGTCACAGACTGGTAACTCAGTCACAGACTGGTTATCATATTTCACTTTAATCAACACTTCCAACAAACAACATTTCTGTAATTTGCAAAATATTCTCTTTACAAAAATGAGGATGAGAACGCGTGTTAATGATATTTCACAATGAGATGTAGCAGAAGGGAGAGGGGGACGCGTGTAATTAATGAACGTCTGAACTTTCTGGCTTTGACAGGTGGTTTCCCGACTCGGGGAGCGTTGAATGAGGCGTAGAATGAGGGGTGGGGTGTGAGACGGGTGGGTGCGCGTCCATCGTCGTCGAGTGAACGCCCAGACTGGCGGCAGCTGCTGCGGCAGGATTCGGGAATGGGTAGCCACCTCCGTTCATATTCTCCGGGTAGCCAGGGAAGGCATAACGCATACTGCCAGCAGCTGTAATGAAGAAAACAATACAAGTATTTTGTTACACAGTATCCTCCTCTTAAGCCTCTGTGGGACTAAACAGCTGAAACATCTATAGATGAAACAGCTAAGCCTTCGATAGATGAAACAGCTGAAACATCTATAGATGAAACAGCTGAAACATCTATAGATGAAACAGCTGAAGCCTTTGGTAGATGAAACATCTATAGATGAAACAGCTGAAACATCTATAGATGAAACAGCTGAAGCCTTTGGTAGATGAAACATCGATAGATGAAACAGCTGAAACATCTATAGATGAAACAGCTAAGCCTTCGATAGATGAAACATCTGGAACATCTATAGATGAAACAGCTAAGCCTTCGGTAGATGAAACATCTGGAACATCTATAGATGAAACGGCTGAAACATCTATAGATGAAACAGCTGAAACATCTATAGATGAAACAGCTGAAACATCTATAGATGAAACAGCTGGAATATCTATAGATCAAACAGCTAAGCCTTCGGTAGATGAAACATCTAAGCCTTCGGTAGACGAAACATCTATAGATGAAACAGCTGAAACCTTTGGTAGATGAAACAGCTGAAACATCTATAGATGAAACAGCTGAAACATCATAGATGAAACAGCTGAAACATCTATAGATGAAACAGCTGAAACATCTATAGATGAAACAGCTAAGCCTTCGGTAGATGAAACAGCTGAAACATCTATAGATGAAACAGCTGAAACATCTATAGATGAAACAGCTGGAATATCTATAGATGAAACAGCTGGAATATCTATAGATCAAACAGCTAAGCCTTCGGTAGATGAAACATCTAAGCCTTCGGTAGACGAAACATCTATAGATGAAACAGCTGAAACCTTTGGTAGATGAAACAGCTGAAACATCTATAGATGAAACAGCTGAAACATCTATAGATGAAACAGCTGAAACATCAATAGATGAAACAGCTGAAACATCTATAGATGAAACAGCTGAAACATCTATAGATGAAACAGCTAAGCCTTCGGTAGATGAAACAGCTGAAACATCTATAGATGAAACAGCTGAAACATCTATAGATGAAACAGCTGGAATATCTATAGATGAAACAGCTGGAACATCTATAGATGAAACAGCTGAAACATCTATAGATGAAACAGCTGAAACATCTATAGATGAAACAGCTAAGCCTTCGGTAGATGAAACAGCTGAAACATCTATAGATGAAACAGCTGGAATATCTATAGATGAAACAGCTGGAACATCTATAGATGAAACAGCTGAAACATCTATAGATGAAACAGCTGGAACATCTATAGATGAAACAGCTGGAACATCTATAGATGAAACAGCTAAGCCTTCGGTAGATGAAACAGCTGAAATATCTATAGATGAAACAGCTGAAACATCTATAGATGAAACAGCTAAGCCTTCGGTAGATGAAACAGCTGAAACATCTATAGATGAAACAGCTGGAATATCTATAGATGAAACAGCTGAAACATCTATAGATGAAACAGCTGGAACATCTATAGATGAAACAGCTGGAACATCTATAGATGAAACAGCTGGAACATCTATAGATGAAACAGCTAAGCCTTCGGTAGATGAAACAGCTGAAATATCTATAGATGAAACAGCTGAAACATCTATAGATGAAACAGCTAAGCCTTCGGTAGATGAAACAGCTGAAACATCTATAGATGAAACAGCTGGAATATCTATAGATGAAACAGCTAAGCCTTCGGTAGATGAAACATCTATAGATGAAACAGCTAAGCCTTCGGTAGATGAAACAGCTGAAACATCTATAGATGAAACAGCTGAAACATCTATAGATGAAACATCTATAGATGAAACATCAATAGATGAAACAGCTGAAACCTTTGGTAGATGAAACAGCTGAAACATCTATAGATGAAACAGCTAAGCCTTCGGTAGATGAAACAGCTGAAACATCTATAGATGAAACATCTAAGCCTTTGGTAGATGAAACAGCTGAAACATCTATAGATGAAACAGCTAAGCCTTCGGTAGATGAAACATCTGGAACATCTATAGATGAAACATCTGGAACATCTATAGATGAAACAGCTGAAACCTTTGGTAGATGAAACAGCTGAAACCTTTGGTAGATGAAACATCTGGAACATCTATAGATGAAACAGCTACGCCTTCGGTAGATGAAACAGCTGAAACATCTATAGATGAAACAGCTGAAACCTTTGGTAGATGAAACAGCTGAAACCTTTGGTAGATGAAACAGCTGAAACATCTATAGATGAAACAGCTAAGCCTTCGGTAGATGAAACAGCTGAAACATCTATAGATGAAACAGCTAAGCCTTCGATAGATGAAACATCTGGAACATCTATAGATGAAACAGCTAAGCCTTCGGTAGATGAAACATCTGGAACATCTATAGATGAAACAGCTGAAACATCTATAGATGAAACAGCTGAAACATCTATAGATGAAACAGCTGGAATATCTATAGATCAAACAGCTAAGCCTTCGGTAGATGAAACATCTAAGCCTTCGGTAGACGAAACATCTATAGATGAAACAGCTGAAACCTTTGGTAGATGAAACAGCTGAAACATCTATAGATGAAACAGCTGAAACATCTATAGATGAAACAGCTGAAACATCTATAGATGAAACAGCTAAGCCTTCGGTAGATGAAACAGCTGAAACATCTATAGATGAAACAGCTGAAACATCTATAGATGAAACAGCTGGAATATCTATAGATGAAACAGCTGGAATATCTATAGATCAAACAGCTAAGCCTTCGGTAGATGAAACATCTAAGCCTTCGGTAGACGAAACATCTATAGATGAAACAGCTGAAACCTTTGGTAGATGAAACAGCTGAAACATCTATAGATGAAACATCTATAGATGAAACAGCTGAAACATCAATAGATGAAACAGCTGAAACATCTATAGATGAAACAGCTGAAACATCTATAGATGAAACAGCTAAGCCTTCGGTAGATGAAACGGCTGAAACATCTATAGATGAAACAGCTGAAACATCTATAGATGAAACAGCTGGAATATCTATAGATGAAACAGCTGGAACATCTATAGATGAAACAGCTGAAACATCTATAGATGAAACAGCTGAAACATCTATAGATGAAACAGCTAAGCCTTCGGTAGATGAAACAGCTGAAACATCTATAGATGAAACAGCTGGAATATCTATAGATGAAACAGCTGGAACGTCTATAGATGAAACAGCTGAAACATCTATAGATGAAACAGCTGGAACATCTATAGATGAAACAGCTGGAACATCTATAGATGAAACAGCTAAGCCTTCGGTAGATGAAACAGCTGAAATATCTATAGATGAAACAGCTGAAACATCTATAGATGAAACAGCTAAGCCTTCGGTAGATGAAACAGCTGAAACATCTATAGATGAAACAGCTGGAATATCTATAGATGAAACAGCTAAGCCTTCGGTAGATGAAACATCTATAGATGAAACAGCTAAGCCTTCGGTAGATGAAACAGCTGAAACATCTATAGATGAAACAGCTGAAACATCTATAGATGAAACATCTATAGATGAAACAGCTGAAACCTTTGGTAGATGAAACAGCTGAAACATCTATAGATGAAACAGTTGAAACATCTATAGATGAAACAGCTAAGCCTTCGGTAGATGAAACATCTGGAACATCTATAGATGAAACAGCTGAAACATCTATAGATGAAACAGCTGAAACCTTTGGTAGATGAAACATCTGGAACATCTATAGATGAAACAGCTGAAACATCTATAGATGAAACAGCTGAAACCTTTGGTAGATGAAACATCTGGAACATCTATAGATGAAACAGCTGAAACATCTATAGATGAAACAGCTGAAACATCTATAGATGAAACAGCTAAGCCTTCGGTAGATGAAACAGCTGAAACATCTATAGATGAAACAGCTGAAACATCTATAGATGAAACAGCTAAGCCTTCGGTAGATGAAACAGCTGAAACATCTATAGATGAAACATCTAAGCCTTTGGTAGATGAAACAGCTGAAACATCTATAGATGAAACAGCTAAGCCTTCGGTAGATGAAACATCTGGAACATCAATAGATGAAACATCTGGAACATCTATAGATGAAACAGCTGAAACCTTTGGTAGATGAAACAGCTGAAACCTTTGGTAGATGAAACATCTGGAACATCTATAGATGAAACAGCTACGCCTTCGGTAGATGAAACAGCTGAAACATCTATAGATGAAACAGCTGAAACCTTTGGTAGATGAAACAGCTGAAACCTTTGGTAGATGAAACAGCTGAAACATCTATAGATGAAACAGCTAAGCCTTCGGTAGATGAAACAGCTGAAACATCTATAGATGAAACAGCTAAGCCTTCGATAGATGAAACATCTGGAACATCTATAGATGAAACAGCTAAGCCTTCGGTAGATGAAACATCTGGAACATCTATAGATGAAACAGCTGAAACATCTATAGATGAAACAGCTGAAACATCTATAGATGAAACAGCTGAAACATCTATAGATGAAACAGCTGGAATATCTATAGATGAAACAGCTAAGCCTTCGGTAGATGAAACATCTAAGCCTTCGGTAGACGAAACATCTATAGATGAAACAGCTGAAACCTTTGGTAGATGAAACAGCTGAAACATCTATAGATGAAACAGCTGAAACATCTATAGATGAAACAGCTGAAACATCTATAGATGAAACAGCTAAGCCTTCGGTAGATGAAACAGCTGAAACATCTATAGATGAAACAGCTGAAACATCTATAGATGAAACAGCTGGAATATCTATAGATGAAACAGCTGGAATATCTATAGATCAAACAGCTAAGCCTTCGGTAGATGAAACATCTAAGCCTTCGGTAGACGAAACATCTATAGATGAAACAGCTGAAACCTTTGGTAGATGAAACAGCTGAAACATCTATAGATGAAACAGCTGAAACATCTATAGATGAAACAGCTGAAACATCAATAGATGAAACAGCTGAAACATCTATAGATGAAACAGCTGAAACATCTATAGATGAAACAGCTAAGCCTTCGGTAGATGAAACAGCTGAAACATCTATAGATGAAACAGCTGAAACATCTATAGATGAAACAGCTGGAATATCTATAGATGAAACAGCTGGAACATCTATAGATGAAACAGCTGAAACATCTATAGATGAAACAGCTGAAACATCTATAGATGAAACAGCTAAGCCTTCGGTAGATGAAACAGCTGAAACATCTATAGATGAAACAGCTGGAATATCTATAGATGAAACAGCTGGAACGTCTATAGATGAAACAGCTGAAACATCTATAGATGAAACAGCTGGAACATCTATAGATGAAACAGCTGGAACATCTATAGATGAAACAGCTGAAACATCTATAGATGAAACAGCTGAAATATCTATAGATGAAACAGCTGAAACATCTATAGATGAAACAGCTAAGCCTTCGGTAGATGAAACAGCTGAAACATCTATAGATGAAACAGCTGGAATATCTATAGATGAAACAGCTAAGCCTTCGGTAGATGAAACATCTATAGATGAAACAGCTAAGCCTTCGGTAGATGAAACAGCTGAAACATCTATAGATGAAACAGCTGAAACATCTATAGATGAAACATCTATAGATGAAACAGCTGAAACCTTTGGTAGATGAAACAGCTGAAACATCTATAGATGAAACAGCTGAAACATCTATAGATGAAACAGCTAAGCCTTCGGTAGATGAAACATCTGGAACATCTATAGATGAAACAGCTGAAACATCTATAGATGAAACAGCTGAAACCTTTGGTAGATGAAACATCTGGAACATCTATAGATGAAACAGCTGAAACATCTATAGATGAAACAGCTGAAACCTTTGGTAGATGAAACATCTGGAACATCTATAGATGAAACAGCTGAAACATCTATAGATGAAACAGCTGAAACATCTATAGATGAAACAGCTAAGCCTTCGGTAGATGAAACAGCTGAAACATCTATAGATGAAACAGCTGAAACATCTATAGATGAAACAGCTAAGCCTTCGGTAGATGAAACAGCTGAAACATCTATAGATGAAACATCTAAGCCTTTGGTAGATGAAACAGCTGAAACATCTATAGATGAAACAGCTAAGCCTTCGGTAGATGAAACATCTGGAACATCTATAGATGAAACATCTGGAACATCTATAGATGAAACAGCTGAAACCTTTGGTAGATGAAACAGCTGAAACCTTTGGTAGATGAAACATCTGGAACATCTATAGATGAAACAGCTACGCCTTCGGTAGATGAAACAGCTGAAACATCTATAGATGAAACAGCTGAAACCTTTGGTAGATGAAACAGCTGAAACCTTTGGTAGATGAAACAGCTGAAACATCTATAGATGAAACAGCTAAGCCTTCGGTAGATGAAACAGCTGAAACATCTATAGATGAAACAGCTACGCCTTTGGTAGACCAAACAGCCGAAGCCTCTAGAGACGGAACAGTCTCTACAGTGTCGTCTCCCCCATTCATAAAACACATGCAATAATGGGGCTGTCACGATGTACCGGTATATTGCAACACTGACAAGAAATATAGCGTACTGCGATACAAAGACACTGGATATTGCTGGAGAGTTTCACTTTTTATCTCTTTCTGCAATTCTACTCTTTGGATTACAAAACAATGTGTTGTTATTTGGCATCTTGTTTTGTGTCAATTGTGCAAATCCAACTCGTTCAGTTTTTGTTTGCAAATTTAATATGACCTTACATCCGGTTAAATCGTACTAGTCATAATAGTTTAATAGTTGATTAAATGTTCAAATGTTCACAAAACTGACCTCTTGTTGGAAACTTCTAAACATTACAACATCCACAAATGAAGCGCAATATATCGTGGTACGTATCGCAATACGTGTTTTGCAATATATCGTGGTACGTACCGCAATATGTGTTTTGTAATATATCGTGGTACGTACTGCAATATGTGTTTCGTGTATTGCAATATATCGTGGTACGTACTGCAATATGTGTTTCGTGTATTGCAATATATCGTGGTACGTACCACAATACGTGTTTCGTGTATTGCAATATATCGTGATACGTACTGCAATACGTGTTTCGTGTATTGCAATATATCGTGGTACGTACTGCAATATGTGTTTCATGTATTGCAATATATCGTGGTACGTACTGCAATATGTGTTTCGTGTATTGCAATATATCGTGGTACGTACCACAATACGTGTTTCGTGTATTGCAATATATCGTGGTACGTACTGCAATATGTGTTTCGTGTATTGCAATATATCGTGGTACGTACCACAATACGTGTTTTGTGTATTGCAATATATCGTGGTACGTACCACAATACGTGTTTTGTGTATTGCAATATATTGTGGTACGTACTGCAATACGTGTTTAAATATGGCAATATATCGTGGTACATACCACAATACGGGTTTCGTGTATTGCAATATATCGTGATACGTACTGCAATACGTGTTTCGTGTATTGCAATATATTGTGGTACGTACTGCAATACGTGTTTAAATATTGCAATATATCGTGGTACATACCACAATACGGGTTTCGTGTATTGCAATATATCGCTGTACGTACCGCAATACGTGTTTTGCAATACGTGTTTCGTGTATTGCAATATATCGCGGTACGTACCGCAATACGTGTTTCGTGTATTGCAATATAACGTGGTACGTACCGCAATACGTGTTTCATGTATTGCAATATATCGTGGTACGTATCGCAATATGTGTTTCATGTATTGCAATATAACGTGGTACGTACCGCAATATGTGTTTCATGTATTGCAATATAACGTGGTACGTACCGCAATATGTGTTTCGTGTATCGCAATACATCGGGGTACGTACCGCAATACGTGTATTGCAATGCATCGTGGTACGATTCAGGTGTATCGTGACAGCCCTATAATATTCTATGTACAAAACCATCACATTGCAAGACAATCGACAATGTTCAAAAAGTTACTACATGGGGCGTACTATGTATACTCTATGGAACCGGATGCAAGAAATTATTTTACTGTAAAAAGGTGATACAACGAAATATAAAAATCAATCGAAACAACCGAGGCACTGCTATGATATATTTCAGTCATCAGTCACATTCTGTTGTATCAACTTTCATTTTGTTTGTTCGGGTTTTACGCCTGCATCAGCACCATTTTGGGCTATATCGTCGGCAAGCAGTTTACCCAGCAACACCTTTCCTGGGCAGGCTGCAGCAGTTAACCAGTACTTGCTGCACCAACCACCGTAAGAAATTGCCAACTTTTTCATATAAACAGCCATGGCCTTAGCGGGGCTCGAAGCTGTGACCATCAGTAATGATAGGTTACAGTGGTATACAAGTCACCGACCGTAACCACTCGACAACAGAGGTGGCCTCAACTTTCACAGAACATTTGCTGCACAGCATTAGGTACAAAGCCATCAAAAACAAATCCCACTGCGGGACAAGCTACCTGATTTAGTGGTGGTGAAATATTCTTTATTGACACAGTTACGCAAGCTATCGGGTATGCGACCGACGACAGCTCGTCGTATTTCACCAGCAGCCATTTCCCGTAGTTCTGTTAAACTTTGCTCACTGTAGAAGGAGGAATGAGGTGTGCAAATCAGGTTAGGACTGTCCTTCAGTGGGCCTGAAAATAATTCATCAATCAATTACTACACTCATCTATCTTCAAACAATTCATCAATCAATTACTACACTCATCTATCTTCAAACAATTCATCAATCAATTACTACACTCATCTATCTTCAAACAATTCATCAATCAATTACTACACTCATCTATCTTCAAACAATTCATCAATCAATTACTACACTCATCTTCAAATATTATATATGTTATATTTCTGGTTTTACGCCTGCATCAGCACCATTTTGGGCTATATCGCCGGCGGGCAGTTTACCTAACAACATCTTTCCTGGGCAGGCTCCAGCGGTTAACCAGTACTTGGGGTGCACCAACCTCCGTAAGAATCTGCCAACTTTTTCATATAAATGAGACACGGCCTGAGTGGGGCTCGAACCCGTGACCATCAATGATGATAGGTTACAGTGGTATACAAGTCAGCGACCGTAACCACTTGACCACGGAGGCGGACCATCTTCAAATATACAGGGTTCATTCTAGGTCAGATTTTTCGCTAGAAGTGAGAAAGGTGCGATTGCGTCCTTAAATGGCATTCTTGAATAATGTTCTGCAAAATAGGGTTAAAATACACAGGATGACCATTAAATACAACATTTGAATAGACGCCACTATGCAAAGCAGCGCTATACAGTCTACCGTTATGTCAAAGTCGGATCAAAGTCTGGTTTCAGACACTATCATGTTACATATAACTGGCTCCATTTATATCGAATTTCAGTATTCAGTGCGTTCACTAGACTTTGATGAAAGTCAAGTCTGTTTTTTGATCAGCTGTTTGGCGTTTATTTTTAGACGGACTCCGCCATCTCCGATTGCATTTGACAGGCAGATTAGGATAATTACACTGTTGAGAAATGTTCGATGACGCTTGACAAACTGTCTGATTTGGCGACAACAGTACCATCTCACACAATTCCCTGTCAGAGGATCTTACCTGGGTTGCATTGGTAAGCGAGCGTGCCAACCACAGTGCTAATCGGACAGTCTATTTAATATTATTATTACACTTGGCCTAATAAATACAAGTTTATTACAAACAGGAAAATTGTTTAAGATTCTTTAAGAAACTACAACAATATAAATGTATGCTCTTCTAATATATCCATGCCTTTCCATTGTACCCTGCCTATGTTTGTTAGATACAATAAAATATATTGAATGGAAAACACGCCTGTTAATTTCCAAAAATATTTCAGTCCAGATGTCGCAAATATTGAAATTCGAGAATGATTTGTATATACACAAAATACATTTTCAGTAATACACACCATAGCTCACTTATGTTTTCTTCAATGAACAAGTTCACATGGCCACATTTTGGAACAAAGTGTCAAAGTGTCATAGTACTTGTACGATACATAATATAGATGGATGGGTGTAATGTTCTGCATCGGGACACAAGGATTAACACACAGTTATATTCTACATCTTCATTGCTGGACCTACAAGCGTGAACTACCCTCCATGCATGGGTGAACAGTTGATGGTTATACTTATAACTATATTGAATAGAGGCTACAAAAATGTTTTTATCTATCCAAGTGATAAGACTGATTGATAGTCATGGATATGCATTTTCAAATCTCAAATTCAAGGAGTTGGTACAAACAGTAAATATCCTTACAAAACGTGCCTCCGTGTCTGCGGCAAACTCGACTTACTTTGTGATATTACAAATGGTTCGTTCTCGTGTACGTCTAATGCGGCCGCTCTGACTCTGCCATCTTTCAATGCTGATGCCAGAGCAAGTTCATCAACCAGACCACCTCGTGCTGTGTTCACAAGAAATGCTCCTGTAAGAAAAACACCCAGCTATTCAAGCCCCACAACGTTATCATATTGTAATAGTATAATCGTGCTACATTCCACACCCAGCTATTCAAGCCCCACAACGTTATCACACTGTAATAGTATAATCGTGCTACATTCCACACCCAGCTATTCAAGCCCCACAGCGTTATCACATTGTAATAGTATAATTGTGCTACATTCCACACCCAGCTATTCAAGCCCCACAACGTTATCACATTCCAATAGTATAATCGTGCTACATTCCACACCCAGCTATTCAAGCCCCACAGCGTTATCATATTGTAATAGTATAATCGTGCTACATTCCACATGGGTCTGTAGGGGTCGAAAATTACACGTAATCGCGGCGAGTTCAAGTTCGGAAGCCCAGAGTACCCAGAGAAAACCTTCGAGTTATCATTGATCTTCTTGCCATAACTCTCAGGTGGAGGATTAAACCTGGGTTACACTGATGAGAAGGGCGTGTGCTCAACCACTGCGCCAATCGGGATGTGACTTTGATGGTACAAACCATTGTGTCTTTCCCAATATGTTGATTAGTGATAATTTGTTTGTTTGTTTTCAAAAGACCGATTGGATTTCAAAAATGGTCATAATTTAAGCAAACTTAAGAGGTCTACTAGATAATGCTACATGTCACACATCAAAGATCTGCCAATTGTGGTTTATGAGAAACAGATTTTCAAAGAATTACTACCGGTATACAATTCTATAGGAAATAGAGCAAAACATTTCCCAACCCACTGGAAACCATGGTTTTTAACGAATCAATACGGCTTGAGCAAACCCGAGAGAACACAATCTAATACTGCTCCCCACAATGTTTCATCACAGCACGTACCAGCAATTACGGAGATTTTTGAAGTTGACCACTTGAAAAGAGGATCACCAAATGATAATCTCTGCGAAGTTTCACGATGATTGGACAATGGTTGACGAGATGTCGCTCGAAGCAAAATGTTGACAACTCACATCGTCGTACAAAAGCTCAACTTGAGAACTTTGTGTCAATAGTAAACACAAACTGAGCATGTGCAGTTCATTAGGATTTATTCTGATATCATCGCTAATTAGTATTCACCGATATTCGGGTCACTGGGGGATAAATGCAATATAACCACAGTCTAACATCATTTTCTTGCTTATCAATCAATCACTGAACAACATTAGCAATGCGAACACAGCCTGGCATCACAACTCTGCTGATAAACAGATGATGTTCATATACTGAGTCAAAAAAGAAACGATACCTGGTGTGTCTATAATTTCAACATTTATTAAGAAAATTCTTTGAAAATTCATAAGATGATAGTCCAACATGTTTGAAAGAGGAGCACATAAAGCATAATGAGCCTCCGAAACTGTCTGCTGCGTGATGACGTAATTCGTCGGACAGGGGTCTAATGGAGTTTTCACACAGACGTCAATACCGAGTATGGGCACCATTTGCGTCTCTCACTGCAATGCACCGCCGTCGCATCGAACGGAAGAGTGTCTGAATCTCTTGCTGGTCAATATTTGTCCACTCCTGACGCAAAACATCCCTCAGTTGGTTTAACGTTACCGGCTGACGTCGTCTGACGCGGCGGTCTAACGTATCCCACAAATGTTCTATGGGTGACAAGTCTGGTGACAAAGCAGGCCACGGCAGGGTTTCAATATTGTTCTGCTCCAATAATGTGGTGGAAATCCGAGCAGTATGACACCTGGCGTTGTCCTGTTGGAACAGTGTGACGTTTCTGTTGGCGTTAAAGAACGGCACAACAACTGGTGCAAGGATCTCATCACAGTACCGCTGGGTGTTTAGGTTCCCGTCCCCCACTAACAGTTCAGTGCAACTGCCGAAGGTGATACCGCCCCACGCCATAACGCTTCCGCCCCCGAACAGATCGACCTGACGTACACATGCGTCGGCGTAACGTTCACCGCGTCTGCGATATACCCGCTCTCTGCCATCCGCTCGACGCAAACAGAACCGCGATTCATCGCTAAACATCACCGAATTCCACTGTAACCGAGTCCAGCGAGCACGTTCCGTCGTCCATTCCCGCCGTACGTCACGGTGACGTCGTGTCAGGATGGGTCCAACGTATGGCCTATAGGCACGAATGCCACGTTCACCGAGCCGGTTCCTGACTGTTTGTGCACTGATGCGATTGTTGGTCATCCCAGGAGTAACGGCAGCTGTGTGCGTAGCAGGTAGGAACCGGTCACGTAAATGTGATGGTCCTGTTCACGCGTCGTCACACGTGGTCGACCAGATCTTGGACGATCGATAACGTCGAAGTAGACGTGTTATCGTGATCCGCGTAACCCCCCGAGTCGATTTGCGACGTCACGCCGACGTAAACCGCCGTCAATCATGCCAATGGCACGCATTCTCTGATTGCGGTGTAGCCTAGGCATTTTGTTAGAGGTAACAATGGGTATGTAAGGTGTTTTTCCTCAATGATAATGCAATACCAGTACAATAAACCGATTTTCCGATTTGTACATGTGTAGGAAGTTGTCTTTGTTGAGGAGCACGTGCAAATCGGCAATTCGGCGTTCCAGGATTATCGGGTGTTTATTTACCTGTGTTTATGGTTGGCTGACGTTGCAATAAGATACCCGGTACTGATACGTAATAATATATTAAACCTTTCTATGGTTTTATCCGTTTTACGTCATTTTTAGTTTGGTATCGTTTCTTTTTTGACTCGGTATAGTTGAACTAGGTAGTAGTCAACTGTTCACGATTATGGCTTACCCAGTCACATGCATGCCTGGCATATACGTTTGTGTTGGCTCACCCTGGACTAAAACTGTAGCCATATGTACATGGCCTACTCTGACTAACGACGTAACCATATATACAAGGCCTACTCTGACTAACGACGTAACCATATATACAAGGCCTACTCTGACTAACGACGTAACCATATATACAAGGCCTACTCTGACTAACGACATAACCATATATACAAGGCCTACTCTGACTAACGACGTAACCATATATACAAGGCCTACTCTGACTAACAACATAACCATATATACAAGGCCTACTCTGACTAACGACGTAACCATATATACAATGCCTACTCTGAGTAACGACGTAACCATATATACAAGGCCTACTCTGACTAACGACGTAACCATATATACAAGGCCTACTCTGAGTAACGACGTAACCATATATACAAGGCCTACTCTGACTAACGACGTAACCATATATACAATGCCTACTCTGAGTAACGACGTAACCATATATACAAGGCCTACTCTGACTAACGACGTAACCATATATACAATGCCTACTCTGACTAACGACGTAACCATATATACAAGGCCTACTCTGACTAACGACGTAACCATATATACAAGGCCTACTCTGAGTAACGACGTAACCATATATACAAGGCCTACTCTGACTAACGACGTAACCATATATACAATGCCTACTCTGAGTAACGACGTAACCATATATACAAGGCCTACTCTGACTAACGACGTAACCATATATACAATGCCTACTCTGACTAACAACATAACCATATATACAAGGCCTACTCTGACTAACGACGTAACCATATATACAAGGCCTACTCTGACTAACGACGTAACCATATATACAAGGCTAACTCTGGACTAACACATTAGTTATAATAAAAGCTAAAATATATACCGTATTTAGCTATGTATAGTGCGCTACCGTGTATAGTGCGCACCCACGATCTGGCACGAAAATCGGCGGAAAAACTGAGTTCCGATGTATACTGCGCACGTGAAAAACGCAATTTTCCAAGTCAAAATTTAACATTTCTCAAGAATCGCTAAAAATTGTGCTCCGTGATTTTTACAACTTATATTAATCACTCTAGAGATATACCTCATCGAGTAACGGTAACGCACTCAGGCACACCTGCTCAAATTTCTCGACACGTTCTCAAACATCTCGACACGTTCTCAAACATGTCAGCAGATGCTCAAACTTCTCAACACGTGAAGCCTACCTAATTAACTGGGACCCATTGTGAAAGGTTTGTCGAAATTAATTATCGCTACAATCAATTGAAATACTGCAGCCAAAAAAGTTTTTTTATTATGCAATGCATTGTACATTGTACGGCGAAGTACGCGAAAAGTACGGGAAATATTACATATGATAAAACCACGTGATGTTATCAAATCGCCATTTGTTATGCATTTACTAATTTCAATTAAATTCTTCAAAGTTTGCCAAAATAAACGAAATATATGCTAATTTTGTGGTCTTATTCATTTGATTTATTTATATAGACTATCGGCAACTGGTTTTAATAGCTAGTTTATAACGATTGTCGAATGTAACAACTTATAGAATGACTGTGGGCCGTTCGGGTCGAATCAGTTTTTTCACGAAATTTTGGTCCGAAAAAAAAATGTCCTGATGTCTGTACTGGTGTATAATGCGCAGTAGATAAAATGGATGAGGATTTCAGTAAGAAATGTGCGCACTATACATAGCTAAATACGGTAGTGCTTGAAATTCAAAATGTGGAAGTTGTGATAGCGCATTCGCTTCAGGTCTGGAGTTCGAGTCCCGCTGGAGCCTTCACAATTGTGCCCTTAGGCAAGGCATTTAAATTCCACGTTGCATCTTCTCTCTTCATCATGGAATGAAGTATCGAGAGTGATTAATATACAAGTTGTAAGAACTTGTTTCGCAATCGACTACAGCTGGGCACGAATTTGGGGCCTTTCGCACCTGAAGCAAACACGCTATCATGACTATCACTAACTCTTGATTCACACCTATCGTCTATTGTAAGCATCAGTCGTGCAAACATGGCTAATTACATTAACCCATATCATTCTGGATACCGTTCAAACAGCATTTGCAAAGAACATAGAGCCAGATCAGCCGCCATGGAACGTGTCTACTGATCAACCTCTATGCTGTTTGCTATTCAGATGATCTTGCTAAAACACTTGGCTATGTAGCAAACAGCATAGATTCTGATCAGCATGCAGCGGCTGATCTGGATCTATGTTGTTTGCAAAAGTCTTTAAATGTATCCAGAATGAAATGGGTTAATTTATGCGCGAAACAGGAACTAAACCAAGATTTATGAAACTAATTCATGGGAGAATCTGGATTCCACCAGCTATTAATACCACTACCTTGCAGCTCTTGTTCATTTAGTGGCCAAGTCAAAATAGAACGTTCAACTGCTTAATAATTAATTACCTACCCGATTACATGCCAGCGCACTCTCCCGAGTTGTAATCCATTGGTAAATAAAGTTAAAGAAACGATAAATGTGTGACTTACGTGACGACTTACCAGGTCTCATTTGTTTGATGGTATAGTCATTGATGAGGTGGTGGTTATGCTCGTTAAGATTGCAATGTAATGAGACACAGTCGCTTTGAAAGAGAAGATCTTGCAGTGTGTATACCCGTGTGATACCTATACAGTCGAATAGAGAAACAAAAGAACTTGTTTACGACAGAAAAATGGAAATATTAACTAGACAATAACACTGGGAGAGATGCAAAACCCAGCGATGGTAGAGAAAAAATATGAGGTTACATCGACACAAATATCAAACAGTCAAAAGTATAGGGTGTGGTGTGTAAACGAAGTACCGTCGACACCCAGTAAACCTCCGCCGAAATCACATGTGTCAAACCGTCGAAACAAACCACAGGCCGTAAATTCCGACCGGAATGGAAGTGTGGTAGGGAATGGCTGCAATATGATGCAAAACGAAACTACAGTTGTAATTAGTTTATACAAATTTATTTTAGCTCGATTGCGAAACAAGTTCTTATAACTTATATCAATCACTCTCGAGATCTCATTCCTGATGGAATCCATCGCCACGAGGGAGAAAGAGGCAACGTGGAAATTAAATGCCTTGCCTAAGGGCACAATCGTAACGGCTCCAGCGGGGCTCAAACTTTCGCACCTGAAGCGAACGCGCATCCACTGCGCTATCACGACTGTCACATTGTAAGGGAAGTAACATGCTACGAAACTTCTCATAACAGGTGTAAGTCTAAAAATAGATGCAGAATATCTGTGTTTTCACAAAACTTTAGTTTAATGCCAGTAAAATTGCTGCGGTAAGACGATTTTAATGTCTAAATTCATTATTACGGACATTTCACCGGTTTTGGCCACATAGAATGAGCCCTGTTGTCCAATGACTAGTACTTCATCCTAGGTTAAAAGTCCATCAACTTATTTACAGAACAAAAAAATGCAGCAGCACAAACAGTAATATTGGTGTCGTGGCCCGGTGGTAGAGCATCTTATTTCAGGTCCTGGGATCGATGCTCGGGCACGACACTCGTGCATGGCATCTCGCACATATTGCTACAGGTTAATTAATCATTTGGTACTGGGATAGCCTGCATAGGAAATCCCACAGATGAGCTGGGTGAATGCTACATTAGCATCTGCGCAGCTTTTTAGAATGCTTAAATGTACAAAAATATTTGACAGACCTTGCATTTTATTTAGGCTAATGTTGGGAAAAAATATTCAAAATTTTGTTTTTCACGTTTTTCTGTGCCAAGAGTGGTAATAAAACAATGAAAATTCCCTACTGACCGACCCTATTTTTTGGCTATACTGTCGGTGTCACATTCAAGTACCTGTTCGTTCGTTTGATATCATTGTGCACATTTTGGAATTTTCCATTTTATACGTACTTGAACTGCAAATAATTTAATATCTTGTATTACAGCCTGAATGTATTATTTTATAAATATTGCATATAAAGTGCTGTGTACTGTGTCAAACATATTACATAATTTAAACATTCCAAAATGGCTAAATGAATCATTCACCAAGTGTCTGTGGGAATACCAGTGATGAATCATTCACCAAGTGTCTGTGGGAATCAAGTGTCTGTGGAAATACCAGTCTAGTAGAGTACCGAACAAAGAAAATGGAAAATACACCAAATAAAACTATAACCCACCTAATGATTTTTCTACTCCATCCGGTAAATATGGATCGTAAAATATGACATTAAACCCAAACACTTTAGCTCTAAGAGCCACAGCCGATCCGACGCGCCCGAGACCCACAATTCCTAGCGTGTCACCACGTATCCGTGCCGATCCGGAAGCAGCTTCTCGTAATCCTTCGGGACCGCAAATTTTCTTTCCTTCTCGAACCATGTTTGCGAGCCAGTATGTTCGTCTATACAAGTTCAATATCAAACAGACTGTTGAATCTGCTACTTCCTCCACTCCATACCCAGGTACATTACACACTGCTATACCTGTACATCAGAAAGTATTCCATATTAGTATATTAGTTATGTTATGTTATGTTTCGGGTTTTACGCCTGCATCAGCACCATTTTGGGCTATATCGCCGGCGGGCAGTTTACCTAACAACACCTTTCCTGGGCAGGCTCCAGCGGTTAACCAGTACTTGGGTGCACCAACCTCCGTAAGAAACTGCCAACTTTTTCATATAAATGAGACACGGTCTGAGCGGGGCTCGAACCCGTGACCATCAGTGATGATAGGTTACAGTGGTATACAAGTCAGCGACCTTAACCACTCGACCACGGAGGCAGACTGTGTACTAATATTAGTACTTATTTTAGAAGTATTTTGCAAACAGATGTACACTGCACATTCCACCCCAATCAACTCTACACGTGTATAGATGTGGTATATATAGATTTGACCATAATAAATTACATGACGGATCTGTAGTCCAGTGGTAACATGCTGAATTAGTAATCCAGGGATCGCAGGTTCGATCCCCCCCGTATGACCCTAATAAAATTAACAGTTTTTCAGATGGGACCTTAAACCGAGGTCTCGTGTCGGTGCTTTACACCATGCACATAAAAGAACCAGTGAAGACTCTGGAATGGGTCTCTGTCTGTATCATTGCACTATCCTCCAAAATGACTAATCTGTTCAGGAGTAGGGTTTCTTCCCGGGAAATCCCGGCAATTTATTTTTCTCATTTCCCGGGATAAAAGTTATCGCGATCCCGGGAAATCCTAACCTCTGTACAGTCTGCTGACAAAGAAAAAGAAACGAGTCAAACGACCCTGGCTGAAAAATTCCAGCTTGCGATCGACTGTGCAGTTAAAGATGATAGTGATACTAAGGACATAAAGAATCTGAAGACAATGACGAATGATTTCAAACTATACGAAGCTCAAAAAAAGAGAACCCCCAATCTCGAACAACTTTACCAGGCACTTATGACAATTAAGCCATCATCCGTTGAGAGTGAAAGAGCATTCTCTGCTGCCGGTAATTTTGCAACACGTATTAGGTCCCGGCTCGGAGACAAATCATTATGTGTTCTAGTTTTCCTGAAAAACTATTTCAACAATCACGGCACTGTTGGTGTTGAACCACACCACTCAGTTTGACTCAAATGAGTAGATTCACTAGATTGTCAATCTCAAAGTGTAAGGACAGTTAGGATACTCCTACAGTTGCATTTATGTTGTTGAGAAGAGTTCAAAGACTGGACTCAGTGTTAAAGTTTGACATTGATGATCACCCAATGTTTTTTTTCTTCATTTCACGACAGTGAGAATTACAATCAATGCGTTCAAAATGTCGAGTTATCAACTTATTACATATTCTTTTATTCTCTGTTCGGCAGCTCGGCTGCCATTTTTGGTCTGAGTTCGGGAGGTCCATAATGTCTTTTCATCACTAAGTTTGATGAATTGAATTCAAGATCACGAAAGAGAAGTTGAAAATTATTTGTCGAATCTTGGTTTGGGCATCATTTTGGGTGAGAATACGTGAGTTCCAAACAAAACAAGACTAAACTTAAAGAACTTACCAGAAAATGAGACATTGCCAAATTCCTGTCAATCAACCATAAAACCTAAGTTTAGTCTTGTTTTGTTTGGAACTCCCGAATTCTCACCCAAAATGATGCCCAAACCAAGATTCGATAACTAATTTTCACGATCTAACAATTGTCCCAATTTCCCGGGATCTAACTGAAAAATTTCTCAATTTCCCGGGATACGGTTGTCCGGGATATAGACAAACCCTATTCAGGAGGCGTTGCTCATATGGGCAACCGGTAGCGACGATAAATAAACGTAAAACACAGTATTTTGCAAAGGGAGACATCTCTGTCCAACATAAAGCAATAATGCATTTACAGTGGTCAAACAGACATATCTGAAAAGCAGATAATATTCTGTCTGTAACAGACAATTATTTTTAAAGGAATTTTGCAAAGGGGGAGAACTCTGTTTAGAATAAAGAACAATCAAGTTAAGTTGTCTACCATACTACACACAACAGGCATATTCAATTCTTGAACTAACGTTGCAAGTGGGAGAACTCTGTCCAAACAAAGCATTGATACAGTTACAGTTGTCTATCATAATCCAAACACCAACATTTCGTAAGACATTGCCTTCTATATGTAACACAATTAACATTAGTTCCACAGAAATGTTTGTTATATTAATGGACAGACTTGATAGAGTACATTACTCAATGATTAAATAGAGCCATCCCAGGTGAGTGAACCAGTTGTGATGTCAATTTCTTCTTCGTAACAGCTTCTTGTTTTTGTACCCGTGTCGAGTATATTGAACCTCGCTTTATGTACGTGGGATACCTGTTTATGTACACACAACCTTGGTTTATTTATGCACATGCAACCTTGGTTTATTTATGCACACGCAACCTTGGTTTATGTACATGGGACCCTGGTCTATGTACATGTGTCCTTGGTTATGTACATGTGTCCTTGGTTTATGTACATGTATCCTTGGTGTATGTACATGTGCCCTTGGTTTATGTACATGTGCCCTTGGTTTATGTACATGTGTCCTTGGTTTATGTACATGTGTCCTTGGTTTATATACATGTGTCCTTGGTGTATGTACATGTGTCCTTGGTGTATGTACATGTGTCCTTGGTGTATGAACATGTGTCCTTGGTGTATGTACATGTGTCCTTGGTGTATGTACATGTGTCCTTGGTGTATGTACATGTGTCCTTGGGTTATGTACACGTGTCCTTGGTTTATGTACACGTGTCCTTGGTTTATATACACGTGTCCTTGGTTTATGTACATGTGTCCTTGGTTTATGTACACGTGTCCTTGGTTTATGTACATGTGTCCTTGGTTTATGTACATGTGTCCTTGGTGTATGTACATGTGTTCTTGGTTTATGTACATGTATCCTTGCTGTATGTACATGTGTCCTTGGTGTATGTACATGTGACATTGGTTTATGTACATGTGTCCTTGGTTTATGTACATGTGTCCTTGGTGTATGTACATGTGTCCTTGGTGTATGTACATGTGACATTGGTGTATGTACATGTGTCCTTGGTTTATGTACATGTGTCCTTGGTGTATGTACATGTGTCCTTGGTGTATGTACATGTGTCCTTGGTTTATGTACATGTGTCCTTGGTTTATATACATGTGTTCTTGGTTTATGTACACGTGTCCTTGGTGCATGTACATGTGTCCTTGGTGTATGTACATGTGTCCTTGGTGTATGTACATGTGTCCTTGGTGTATGTACATGTGTCCTTGGTGTATGTACATGTGTCCTTGGTTTATGTACATGTGTCCTTGGTTTATGTACATGTGTCCTTGGTTTATGTACATGTGTCCTTGGTTTATGTACATGTGTCCTTGGTGTATGTACATGTGTCCTTGGTTTATGTACATGTGTCCTTGGTGTATGTACATGTGTCCTTGGTGTATGTACATGTGTCATTGGTGTATGTATGTACATGTGTCCTTGGTGTATGTATGTACATGTGTCCTTGGTGTATGTATGTACATGTGTCCTTGGTGTATGTATGTACATGTGTCCTTGGTGTATGTATGTACATGTGTCCTTGGTGTGTGTATGTATGTACATGTGTCCTTGGTGTGTGTATGTATGTACATGTGTCCTTGGTGTATGTATGTACATGTGCCCTTGGTGTATGTATGTACATGTGTCCTTGGTGTATGTATGTACATGTGTCCTTGGTGTATGTATGTACATGTGTCCTTGGTTTATGCACATGTGCCCTTGGTGTATGTATGTACATGTGTCCTTGGTTTATGCACATGTGTCCTTGGTGTATGTACATGTGTCCTTGGTGTATGTATGTACATGTGTCCTTGGTGTATGTACATGTGTCCTTGGGTTATGTACATGCAACATCAGTTTTAATCTCGCCCTATACCCGATTGGAACCACCAGGAAGTGGTTTGATATACAATAGCTGGGGATCCACATGTTTATGATTGCTAGCCACTGTTACAATCTGTTCACACTATTTAGCTGTTGGTTTATATCAAGTACTGTCCTTTCATAATCATTAATCTATTGACCCAGTTTTTCAATGGACTGACCTAAATGCATAGAATTGGAAGGTCAGTGCTAGGACATATCAAATAAAGTTTGATCAAATTCTGACTATTTTGTTTATTCAATAGTGAATAGAATTTATTTAGCTCGATTGCGAAACAAGTTCTTACACCTTATATTAATCGCTCTCGAGACCTCATTCCTGATGGAATCCATCGCCACGAGGGAGAGAGATAGAAGAGGCAACTTGGAATTTAAATGCCTTGCCTAAGGGAACAATCGTAACAGCTCCAGCGGGGCTCGAACTCCAGACCGTTCGCACTGCGCTATCACGACTTTTGAATACAATTGAGGGGGGCTGTGTCATAAAAATATAGAGTGGTGGGTGGGTAGGCGAAAGGGGATATAAATATGTAGCAATTAATGTTGTTATATTTCGGGTTTTACGCCTGCATCAGCACCATTTCGGGCTATATCGCCCGCGGGCAGTTTACGTAACAACACCTTTCCTGGGCAGGCTCCAGCGGTTAACCAGTGCACCAACCTCCGTAAGAAACTGCCAACTTTTTCATATAAATGAGACACGGTCTGAGCGGGGCTCGAACCCGTAACCATTAGTGATGATAGGTTACAGTGGTATACAAGTCAGCGACCGTGACCACGGAGGCGGACAGCAATTAATGTATAATAACGATATATAATTGCCGTACCAAACTCCCCTGCTGCCTTGACATCTACATTATCATATCCACTGCCTATACGAACTATTACTCGTAAATTTTTAAATTTTTCTAAGTCTTCTTTGGTAAGCGTTATAGAGTGCCACATTAAGGCTCCAACAGCTTCATTTAACACCTGAAATAGTAAGCAGCTTCATTTAACACCTGAAATAGTAAGCAGCTTCATTTAACACCTGAAATAGTAAGCAGCTTCATTTAACACCTGAAATAGTAAGCAGCTTTATTTAACATCTGAAATAGTAAGCAGCTTTATTTAACACCTGAAATAGTAAGCAGCTTCATTTAACACCTGAAATAGTAAGCAGCTTCATTTAACACCTGAAATAGTAAGCAGCTTCATTTAACACCTGAAATAGTAAGCAGCTTCATTTAACACCTGAAATAGTAAGTAGCTTTATTTAACACCTGAAATAGTAAGCAGCTTCATTTAACACCTGAAATGGTAAGTAGCTTTATTTAACACCTGAAATAGTAAGCAGCTTTATTTAACACCTGAAATAGTAAGCAGCTTCATTTAACACCTGAAATAGTAAGCAGCTTCATTTAACACCTGAAATAGTAAGCAGCTTTATTTAACACCTGAAATAGTAAGTAGCTTTATTTAACACCTGAAATAGTAAGCAGCTTTATTTAACACCTGAAATAGTAAGCAGCTTCATTTAACACCTGAAATAGTAAGCAGCTTCATTTAACACCTGAAATAGTAAGTGATTTATCAGCAGAGCAGTGTAGTGGAAATACCCTACACCTCGGAGAAGCCAAATGTAAAACTTTTCTGCAGTAAATTTCACTTTTCTGGACAGGAAAATAATATTTTCTTGAAATTTTCACTTATCTGGACTGACAAAATGGAAATTAAATATTTTTGATACATATGCCAAATCGATGTACACAATTTACTTGTTTGTCGGCAGGAAATTTCTGGAATTGGTGGGAACTAATCTTTTCTTGAAATGAAGGAATTTAGGGTACCAATTACACTCTTTTCAAGAACCGATTTTTAAGTATTGTGCACGAGAATATTATATAGATATTGAAAATGATATAATGCTAACCATTTCCAGGCAAATACTGTTACAGGATAAACACAAACTAATACAAAATTAATGTACATAATTTTGGGAAAGCAGTATGCAAAATCCAAGCCATATTCATCTCTTTTTGGCTTGAGATGTTTATCTCACATTTGTGATCACATCAGTACAATTGGCTTGCACTACCGTCCATACACGCCTATAAGACGCCCACCTAATTTGGTGATAAAATCTATGGGTTTTGACATGTACTTGCATATAAGACCGGTTGATAAAATAGACACCAGACCATGTATAAATTGCATGTTTGGCCAGTGCACGTTGAAGACATTTTCAGCGTTGTAGTGCTTTCTTTTCTAAAACTTATTTATGTTAAAAACATTAAAAAAAAGTATGTTCATTTTTTGGATTTTTTTTTAAAAACCCTTTCAACACCAAGTAACTCACATGGACTGGTCCATGATATTTTTAGACCAATAAATTAATAACAAAATTACATTTGGATCAGTTCATTTATCAAAATGGGTATTTTTTTCTTCTAAAAATAGTTATATTACTTGAAAAAAGTGCAGATCCTGATGAGACGGCTCGTCACGAGCCGGCTCATCTGGATCTACACTTTTTTGTAAGCCAATTTAGAGGTATGTGGTGTTGAAGGGTTATCACTTATAAGACGAGAAACCACTTTCAGGTCATAATCTGGTGGTAAAAAACTTGTGTTATAGGCGAGTATGTACGGTAGATGTAGCCAGTGTGCAGACTCCACACAGGAACAAACTGTCATTATGAAGACCAAACTATTGTAGATGCAGACTAAAACTTGAATGAATTATAATGAAAATTAATTAAACATGTTCATACGTTACCTTTTCGTGTATTTCCGAGGTGGACTGTGCATCACAAAAAGCAACCGTCGCTACATCCTTTAATATTGGCATCTCGACGGAGCAGTCCCTTCCATCCAGCAGAGCTATTAGGGGCCGCGGATGCATGGGTCCATTTGGAATTGGTCCACGTATACTAGCCACTGTTGGATAATTAAATCATTGTAAATAATAAAATCATTGCACAATTCCTCATCTCTACTCACATTTTAGAGGGTGATGGGGGCGAAATAGTCGCTCGTTGTTTGAACGGGTTAAAGTGGGGCAGACACCTAATTACATAGGGCGACTCCAGATGTTATTGGTGGAGGAAGACCCCTTCACATCAAATAATTTGACACCCTTAATGAGATTCATCCTAAAGCGGCGAGCGTCAATTAACTTGAAATCACCGATTGTAACCATTCGGCCACCTCGCGTCACAGACCGTTCTGTCGAGTTCAATCATGAATAAAACTTCCACCTCGTGTCACAGACCGTTCTGTCGAGTTCAATCATGAATAAAACTTCCACCTCACATGAAATGATTGTTTTTGGAGTTTACCATTGCTACGACAGCTTAGGTCAGTCATATGGTGGCTCACCTGCTGTTATTGGTGGAGCAAGACCCCCCGAGTGCCCCTCCGAGCAGTATGTCAGGCACGGACGGATGCCCAGGTAGAACCACCGACATTCCACAAGCTTTCTCACATGAAGAATTCGACACACCCAGTGGGACTCGAACATAACAGCTGTGAGGGGCTAGTGATTTGAAGTCAATGACCATAACCACTCGGCCACAGGGGCCAAATTCATAAGAAATGCATATGGAATCAAAATGTTCACACCTGCTGAAATCAAAAGATATGCACTCCAGTGTTCTTTGTTAATCAACTAACCCAATGAATATACTTGTTACATAAGTGTGCACAGAATTCACAATTGGCAAGTTCCTTCCAAGATGTGCACAAAATTCCAATTGATTAGCAATGTCTATGAGTATGTCTGCTAATTTTAGTCACAGACTATGCATACAAATACCACTAACTAGTCATTTCAGTTGCAGAAATTGACAAAATGTACGTTTGGTCTGGTAAATTTTGTTTTGGGAAATGCATTTACTAATGGCCGATATGTTCAGTTCCGGAAGTGGAATAGTTACATGACTTCAGAAACAACCCATCTGTCGGCCCGATTTTGGACTCTTAACGTGATTCTAAAAAACCACTAGCCCGAATAACTACTGCTTAATTATTGCGTCACCAGATCTAATAGTCCAAAGACTAAACATTCAGTAATTTCTACTAGTCCGAAATCCAATAAACAAGTCGAGGACTTTGGGCTTGCTGGTCAGACAAGCCGAGGACCTCGGGTTTGCTGGCCAGACAAGCCAAGGACTTCGGGCTTGCTGGTTAGGCAAGCCTAGGCCTTCAGGCTTGCTGGTTAGACAAGCCAAGGACTTTGGGTTTGCTGGTCAGACAAGCCGAGGAATGCTTGCTGGTTAGACAAGCCGAGGACTTCAGGTTTGCTGGTTAGACAAGCCAAGGACTTCAGGTTTGCTGGTTAGACAAGCTGAGGACTTCAGGTTTGTTGGTTAGACAAGCTGAGGACTTTGGGTTTGATGGTCAGACAAGCTGAGGACTTCAGGCTTGCTGGTTAGACAAGCCAAGGACTTCAAGTTTGCTGGTTAGACAAGCCAAGGACTTCAGATTTGCTGGTTAGACAAGCCGAGGACTTTGGGTTTGATGGTCAGACAAGCGGAGGACTTCAGGCTTGCTGGTTAGACAAGCCTAGGATTTTGGGTTTGCTGGTTAGGGTGTAGACCGCTGTTAAAATATAGGTCCATAATTGTCAGATAGCGGTCATAACTCTCCTGAATCATAACTTTCTTGTAATTAACAATTACACCTCTGGACATTCCCACAATACACAATCGCAGATTTTTTTTTTGCTAACTGATCTCATGGCTAATTGTCCTTGGAAGTCATTAGGACAACAAACTGTCACATGCATGTAGACATGGATCCACCTGTGAAACAACAATGGATTCAATTTACCCTTTCCGTCATAGAGTTAATATACTGTTATATCTCCATACAAACAACAGCCATTTAGCTATCATGCAGTGGATAAGTAGTCGCCATATCTATCCCACCTCCATAGATATTACTGGGACTACATGAGATTTAGGTTACTATACTATTATATCTCCATATAAACGACAGCCATTTAGCTAACATGCATAAGTAGTCACCATATCTATCCCACCTGCATAGATATTACTGGGACTACATGAGATTCTGACTTTTATTATGAACATTGGTTTGGCTACTACAGCGTTGGACACTCGCACTTGCCAACTCGCCATGGCGATAACGTTTTTAGACTGGCGAGAAACTTTTATTACGCACTTGACATCGTGGCGAGATGTCTTATTATTTTAATTTTTTATTTTTATACTTTATTTTACAACGATTGTGAAGCAAGTTTGAACAACTTATATTAATCACTCTCGTTGGCTCGGATGTAAGCGTATATGTAGTCATTCATGTGGGAGGAAACCGGAGTACTCGGAGAAAACCCACCTGTCCGATCTGGCGACCATCGTACCATCTCATCTCATAGTATGTGAGATGGTACGATGTCTTATTTGATAGCCCTTGGCGAGTTTGTTGAAGTTCATACTCGCCTGAACCAGTATCTTCGCCATTTTAGGTGCTTTTTCTCATCGAATTAACAAAATATCAAATATTTGTGTCTACTTAAAACAAATTTCGTGGGGGGCATGCCCCTGGACCCCCCTAGCATGGCAATTGCCTGCGGCACATGCATCCGGTGGCAAAGCCTTCGGACAGAACCACATTCACTGGCCTGTACCATTTATTTTTGGCCGAAACTAATTCTTAAGTACAGGCCAAAAATTGGCCTGTACAATTTCATCTTGGTACAGGCCAAGTTGGCCGGAACATATTGAAACGAGTGTCCAACACTGCTACTACAGTGTCAATGTATGTCGTATTGGTAATGGCGTGAAGAGGTGCTTCTATGAAGGAAAGGGTTTATGAACAGTGGTTTGGTTACTACATTGTCAGTGTATGTTGTATTAGTAATTGTGTGAAGAGGTGCTTCTATGAGGGAAAGGGTTTATGAACATTGATTTGGCTATTGTCAATGTATGTTGTATTGGTAATGACATCAAGAGGGGCTTCTATGAGGGAAAGGGTTTATGAACATTGATTTGGCTACTACATTGTCAATGTATGTTGTATTGGTAATGACATCAAGAGGGGCTTCAATGAGGGAAAGGGTTAATGATGATTATCCAGAAAAATAATCAACCAGTCGCATGTAACTAACTAAACATGTTAGAGACAAAATGCTATAAACATGTTGGAGACAAAATGCTATAAACATGTTAGAGACAAAATGCTATAAACATGTTGGAGACAAAATGCTATAAACATGTTGGAGACAAAATGCTATAAACATGTTAGAGACAAAATGCTATAAACATGTTAGAGACAAAATGCTATAAACATGTTGGAGACAAAATGCTATAAACATGTTGGAGACAAAATGCTATAAACATGTTGGAGACAAAATGCTATAAACATGTTGGAGACAAAATGCTATAAACATGTTGGAGACAAAATGCTAACTGTTTTACGACTGTAGCCATCTTACAGAAAAGTTTGATAAGTTGTTCCCTGGTCAGAACATAAGGTGATGAATACCGCAGACACAACATTAATGCAGGACAAATGAAATTCTGATCATAAATCAAACAAAATTTGTGCTGATGTGCAATATTGCACAATAACGGAAGCAGTATATTAACCCTTTCAACACCACACACCTCTAAACAGGCTTTACAAAAAGTGTAGATCCAGATGAGCCAGCTCCGTGATGAGCCGTCTCAGGATCTGTACTTTTTGCAAGTAATATTACTATTTTTAGACAAAATTACCCATTTTAAAAATATGAATTGGTCCAAATGAAATTTTCGGATTAATTTATTGGTCTAAAAATATCATGCACCTTTCCATGTCAGCTACTTGGTGTTGAATGGGTTAAGCAGAGCCAGTGAAGTCGTGATACTATAGTCCATAGCGAGTTTGCTTCAGGCATGAGGACCCGAGTTTGAACCCAGCAGTAGCCATTACAACTATACCCTTAAGACACTTAAATTCCACATCTTCTTTCCTCATGGCGATGGATTCCATCAGGAATGGGGTCTCGAGAGCGATTGATACAATGTTTCACAATTGAGCTAAGTTTATATAAATTTATTTTAGCTCGATTGCAAAACAAGTTCTAGAACTCATTCCTAAAGGAATCCATCGCCACGAGGGAGAAGAGGCACCACTTGGCGTAATTACAAATAATATTTACAATTTATGTGTTCCCATTTAATCTGTTGATTGCGTCCGTACAGAACACCTCAGGAGGAAAGCGCACATTCCGTATGTCCGTGACGGACGGAATTTTATCTAGGGGGAATATCACAGTGTTTATCAAGACACCGGGAGGAAAGTCTCCTGTCCGCTTGATTCGACATATCTATTCTCATGTTCATAATGTAAACATTGACAACTTATAATAATTAGCACTGCTTTGAAATTGTTGGGGTAAGTGCAAGTTATTAGCGATGCTTTGTTGCATGTTTGGGTACAATTGTGCTAATTGTCTAACACTGCACAATATACTTACATTTTCTATACACAACCATATCGGATGGCCGTTTACCTGTATATTTAGTGCAGCGCAGCAAATTGTTGTGGAAATGTTCCGCCGAGAAATTCACGGGAGGACATGAGACTTATCCTCCTAGATAAAATTTCGTCTGTCGCGGATAGACTGAATGTGCGCTTTCCGCATGATGTGTACTGTATATCTAGCCTCATGAGGGGGATATTTACTTGTCATTGGCCGAGAATGTACTTACTAGTGGCTGGTACGTCTAGCCTCGGTCTCTTCACTGGTTGAAACGTTTTGCCGTTTTCCATGAAGCGTGGAGTTACCTCCACTCAGCAATGTATGTAAACCAGCACCACACAAACGTCTGCACACTCAATGAAGACAACCTGAAAAAACATCAAGAAATTCTAACATGATCATATATACCATTATAATTCGAGTAATTCAATGATTTATCATATATACCATTATAATTCGAGTAATTCAATGATTTATCATATATACCATTATAATTCGAGTAATTCAATGACTTATCATATATACCATTATAATTCGAGTAATTCAATGATTTGCCCCTAAGTGCCTAACTTACTGCTGTACGTTCCATCCCCTATCATGTGAGTAACCTCTCTCGTCTGACTTGTGGAAGGTCGGTGGTTCTCACCACTTGCATGCCAACACGTTTACAAGGCTTTAATTTAAATCTCATGTTTTCAAATCTATCTTCAACATTATCAAGTAGGTAACAGCATTATCAATGATATTAAAGGTACATCATCGAAGAGAAATAAAATACAGCAGCTGATGTAATTCATGTGCATAAAAGCAAAGGTAATTCATGTGTGTAAGCCGAGGTAATTCATGTGCGTAAGCCGATGTAATTCATGTGTGTAAGCCGAGGTAATTCATGTGTATAAGCAGAGGTAATTCATGTGTGTAAGCCGAGGTAATTCATGTGTGTAAGCCGAGGTAATTCAGGTGTATAAGCAGAGGTAATTCATGTGTATAAGCCGAGGTAATTCATGTGTGTAAGCCGAGGTAATTCAGGTGTATAAGCAGAGGTAATTCATGTGTATAAGCCGAGGTAATTCATGTGTGTAAGCCGAGGTAATTCATGTGTACAAGACATACCAGGAGGAAAGCTCCGATATACCGCGTTGCGGCAATATTACTTAGCGCAGCCATTAAAGAGGGAACTCCTAGTCAGGAGGAACGCTGCAAATGTACGCAGAAATTGCCGGTTGATATTTGCAGCGATAAATAAAAGTTTAAAAAAGTTAAAATAAATTTGGAGAACAGATTAAATTACTGACTTGAATAGATCAGGAAGATACTGAAACGTTGTGCGTGTTGTGTGCTGGTACATTGGTATGGGGTAATGTTGAAAAGTGAAATGTGATAATTGACGGTACGGTTGCGTGTTTGTCACATATTTATCTTCTTTCGCTGGTTCTCACCACTTGCATGCCAACACGTTTACAAGGCTTTAATTTAAATCTCATGTTTTCAAATCTATCTTCAACATTATCAAGTAGGTAACAGCATTATCAATGATATTAAAGGTACATCATCGAATAGAAATAAAATACAGCAGCTGATGTAATTCATGTGCATAAAAGCAAAGGTAATTCATGTGTGTAAGCCGAGGTAATTCATGTGTGTAAGCCGATGTAATTCATGTGTGTAAGCCGAGGTAATTCATATGTGTAAGCCGAGGTAATTCATGTGTGTAAGCAGAGGTAATTCATGTGTGTAAGCTGAGGTAATTCATGTGTGTAAGCCGAGGTAATTCATGTGTATAAGCAGAGGTAATTCATGTGTGTAAGCCGAGGTAATTCATGTGTGTAAGCCGAGGTAATTCATGTGTACAAGACATACCAGGAGGAAAGCTCCGATATACCGCGTTGCGGCAATATTACTTAGCGCAGCCATTAAAGAGGGAACTCCTAGTCAGGAGGAACGCTGCAAATGTACGCAGAAATTGCCGGTTGATATTTGCAGCGATAAATAAAAGTTTAAAAAAGTTAAAATAAATTTGGAGAACAGATTAAATTACTGACTTGAATAGATCAGGAAGATTCTGAAACGTTGTGCGTGTTGTGTGCTGGTACATTGGTATGGGGTAATGTTGAAAAGTGAAATGTGATAATTGACGGTACGGTTGCGTGTTTGTCACATATTTATCTTCTTTGCTTTCTTCCATTAAAGTACAAGACACCTACTGATGTATCCTCGAACTGACGTAGCGTGGTGCAAGAAGATATATCTATATACAATGTTGTCTATAATATTTTTATACAGTACAGTTCCGCATGGGTCTATCGGAGGGTGACTGGTAGCACTTCTCCCATGACATTGTCTATGGACCAAATTAACTTGACAGTATGGTAGTTAACCCTTTCCCTCATAGACGCACCTCTTCACGCCATTACCAATATGACATACATTGACAGTGTAGTAGCCAAACCAATGTTCATAATAAAGTCCAGAATCTCATGTAGTCCCAGTAATATCTATGGAGGTGGGATAGATATGGTGACTACTTATCCACTGCATGATAGCTAAATGGCTGTCGTTCGTTGGAGATATAGTATATTAACTTAAATCTCTATGTAGTCCCAGTAATATCTATGCAGGTGGGATAGATATGGCGACTACTTAGCGACTACTTATCCACTGCATGATAACTAAATGGCTGTCGTTTGTATGGAGATATAATAGTATATTAACTTAAATCCCTATGTAGTCCCAGTAATATATATGGAGGTGGGATAGATATGGCGACTTATTATCCACTGCATGATAGCTAAATGACTGTAATTTGTATGGAGATATAATAGTATATTAACTTAAATCCCTATGTAGTCCCAGTAATATATATGGAGGTGGGATAGATATGGCGACTACTTATCCACTGCATGATAGCTAAATGACTGTAATTTGTATGGAGATATAATAGTATATTAACTTAAATCTCTATGAAGGAACGGGTTAAAATGACAAATTTATCATCCCTTTTGATGTTCGCTCGATCATATGGTTCACCAGCGGCGAGGGTAAATAAGCTCAATCACTCATTTGATCTCTCATCACACATATATACAACAAAGTTCTACTATTGCTTTAATGGTGTTTATTGGCTTTACGGGATTAATATGACCTTGTATATTGCTGGGGATAAGCCAATTAGCATGTAAGTGGAAGTCGTGATAGCGCGGTCGCTTCAGGTTCCAGCACCGCTGGAGCTGTTACGATTGTGCCCGTAGGCAAGGCATTTAAATTCCACATGTCTCTTATTTCTCCCTCGTGGCGATGGATTCCATCAGGAATGAGGTCTCAAGAGTGATTACGTAAGTTGTAAGAACTTGTTTTGTAATCGAGCTAAAATAAATTTGTATAAACTAATTAGCATGTAAAATCAGTGTTCCAGATAAGGATTTCCCCAATCAGTAATGTATGCACCAAGTTTAACCCTTTCAACACCACAGACCTCTAAATAGGCTTACAAAAAGTTTAGATCCAGATGAGACGGCTCGTCACGAGCCGGCTCATCTGGATCTGCACTTTTTGCCAGTGATATGACTATTTTTAGACATAATTACCCATTTTGATAAATGAACTTGTCCAAATGTGATTTTCTGATTCATTTATTGGTTTATGAATATCATGGACCAGTCCATGTGAGTTACTTGGTGTTGAATGGGTTAAAGTAAATGCATACCCAGGTTATTAACATATCGCACACTAATGGACAATATGTGTACATGAACAGTTGACTATCTATCATTTGATGTTCAATATTCACTTTCACTATTCCATCAAAATATGCTTTCCTCAAGATAACTGCAAGTATAGATTCTAAATAACTTCATTCTCAAACTGTTTGTTATGGCGCCGATATCCCAAATATAGTATCATGCATTGTATATGTTTGTCACGCTGGTCTTATTTTATCCGAAGACGTGCTTCAAATGAATGTGTGAATTCATATATTATTTTTAGAGCGTTTTTGTTTGTCTTATCTGCATACCGTAGTGGTTGGTTTTAAATTTATAAAAGTTATCCAGAGACAAATTGTCACTTCTATAATATAATAAAATTGTGGTGATATAAACACTCGTTGGTTTGCTGTGGATATATATATATATATATAATATATATATATATATATATATATATATATATATATATATATATATACACACACACTCGGAGTTCCCGCTGTTGGGTCGCCAATTGGACAAATATTTTGTGAATTGGCGAAACATTTTTTGGGGTCTAATCTGTGTGAACTATATTGGTGGCTCTTAGTTGGCTCCAAGGTTTTGTGAATTGGTGAAAATATTTGGCGAATCTTTTTTGGGGGTCAAATCTGTGTAAACTATATTGGTGGCTCTTAGTTGGTGGCTCCAAGGTTTTGTGAATTGGTGAAAATATTCGGCGAAACTTTTTTTGGGGTCAAATCTGTGTGAACTATATTGGTGGCTCTTAGTTGGTTGGCTCCAATGTTTTGTGAATTGGTGAAAATATTCGGCGAAACTTTTTTGGGGGTCAAATCTGTGTAAACTATATTGGTGTGGCTCTTAGTTGGCTCCAAGGTTTTGTGAATTGGTGAAAATATTTGGCGAAACTTTTTTTGGGGTCAAATCTGTGTGAACTATATGGCTCTTAGTTGGTGTTTTTCAATTGGCAACAGAAGTGGTGCAGACAAAACTTGAGACAGAGGAAACTCTGTATCTATATACTCCCATCATAATATATCTTTACATGGTCCTTGAATATTGAATAGATATCATAGATACTTCAGCAAATAAGTTTTTAATGGTCAGCAAATTGGTGCCAAGTGATTATTCCAACGAACGTAATCACTCAACAACGGACGGAGGTCCTCCAAGGTTTTGTGAATTGGTGAAAATATTTGGCGAAACTTTTTTTGGGGTCAAATCTGTGTGAACTATATGGCTCTTAGTTGGTGTTTTTCAATTGGCAACAGAAGTGGTGCAGACAAAACTTGAGACAGAGGAAACTCTGTATCTATATACTCCCATCATAATATATCTTTACATGGTCCTTGAATATTGAATAGATATCATAGATACTTCAGCAAATAAGTTTTTAATGGTCAGCAAATTGGTGCCAAGTGATTATTCCAACGAACGTAATCACTCAACCACGGACGGAGGTCCCCAAATGCCAATACAAATATATTCAATATATATTGCAGATGCATACAATATGTAAAGCTTTACTAGTGGGAGTGATTCCAGTATGTGCTCGATAAATGCCTAAGTCCGTAGCTTATATCTACCCTTTGTTTCGAAGTGCGTAATTCTTAGTTTACGTAGTACATGAAAGCTATCGTTTTGATTGACAACTATTTTCCTTATGAAAGCCAGCCGTGGGTTGTTATTGGCTGAGAGGCCATGTTTGGCGCCATCGTCAAATAAACGAGATCAAACATTTGGGTGGTGCGACCTTACATCTTTTGATGCGATGCAATAGATCAAAATAATCTATGGTCATGTACAAAATGAAAAATACAATGTATTGAAAAAGTGTGTATAATAATACCGTATTTAGTTAGTCATGGGTGCGCTATCGCGTATAATGCGCACCCACGATTTGGCACGAAAATCGGGGGAAAAACTGAGTTCCGATGTATACTGCGCACGTGAAAAACGCAATTTTCCAAGTCAAAATTCAACATTTCTCAAGAATCGCTAAAAATTGTGCTCCGTGATTTTTACAACTTATGTTAATAACTCGAGATACCTCATCGAGGAACGGTAACGCACTCAGGCATGATTTCATGAAAATTACATGCATATCGTTCTCAAACATCTCAACACGTTCTCAAACATGTCAGCAGATGCTCAAACTTCTCAACACGTGTAGCCTACCTAATTAACTGGGACCCATTGTGAATGGTTTGTCGAAATTAATTATCGCTAATTGAAATACTACAGCCAAAAAAACCAACACATCGTGTCTTTAATCATGTCGTATTTAAAAACATACGGTATATTAAATCAAATAAACTATAATTACAAAGTTTCTTTACCTCTATGATATCGTACGACGGCAACGTCGCTTTATGCGGCGAAGTACGCGGGAAATATTACATACGATAAAACCACATGATGTTATCAAATCGACATTTTTTATGCATTTAGTAATTTCAATTAAATTCTTCAAAGTTTGCCAAAATAAACGCAATATATGCTAATTTTGTGGTCTTATTCATTTCATTTATTTATATAGACAATCGGCAACTGGTTTTAATAGCTAGTTTATAACGTTTGTCGAATGTAACAAATTATAGTATGACTGTTCGGGTCGAATTTCATGAAATATTGGTCAATTTTGGTCCGGAAAAAATGTCCTGATGTCTGTACTGGTGTATAATGCGCAGTAGATAAAATGGATGAGGATTTCAGTAAGAAATGTGCGCACTATACATAGCTAAATACGGTACATACATCCTAGTCATTGACTACCGACCACTACATCCCAGTCACTGACTACCGACCGATACATCCTAGTCACTGACTACCGACCGATACATCCTAGTCACTGACTACCGACCGATACATCCTAGTCACTGACTACCGACCGATACATTCCAGTCACTGACTACCGACCACTACATCTTAGTCACTGACTACCGACCGATACATCCTAGTCACCGACTACTACATCTTAGTCACTGACTACCGACAGATACATCCTAGTCACCGACTACTACATCTTAGTCACTGACTACCGACCGATACATTCCAGTCACTGACTACCGACCACTACATCTTAGTCATCGACTTTCGACCGATACATCCCAGTCACTGACTACCGACCGATACATTCCAGTCACTGACTACCGACCACTACATCTTAGTCACTGACTACCGACCGATATATCCCAGTCATTGACTACTGACCACTACATCCCGGTCACTGATTACCGACCGATACATCTTAGTCATTGACTACCGACCGATACATCCTAGTCACTGACTACCGACCACTACATCCCAGTCACTGACTACCGACATATACATCCCAGTCACAGACTACCGACCAATACATCCTAGTCACCGACTACCGACCGATACATCTTAGTCACCGACTATCGACCGATACATCCTAGTCACCGACTACCGACCGATACATCTTAGTCAATAGTAGTTATTGACGGCTTTATCCTAGAATTTGAAAACAACATATTTTCCACTCCCAGAAACCAAAATGATTTACCACAAAACGGTCTAGAATTTCCATAGTCTAGGTAACTGGGCCCTGCTTGCTTGCCATGAATGACAAATGGATATTTTAAGCCATGAAAGGAAATGTTTGTTGACAAATGTCCTCCAGAATTTATTTTCAATATGAAAAAAATATCTCTGGGTACAAAATGGGGAGCTCAGGAAGACAATTTCATCCACATTTCCCTCTAGCTCTAACCCTGAAGGGAGAAGTGAGGCAGCTCAGGGAGACTATTTCATCCACATTTCCCTCTAGCTCCAGCCCTGAAGGGAGAAGTGAGGCAGCTCAGGAAGACAATTTCTCCCATGCTGTTCATTAGCTCCAGCCCTGAAGGGAGAAATAAGGAAGCTCTGGGGTACTATTTCTCCCATGTTGTTCCCTAGCTCCAGCCCTGAAGGGGTACTATTTCTCCCACTAGCTCCAGCACAGTAGGGATACATTTTCCCATGTTGCCCTCTAGCTCCAGCCCTGAAGGGAGAAATAAAGAAGCTCTGGGGTACTATTTCTCCCACATTGTTCCCTAGCTTCAGCCCTGAAGGGAGAAATAAGGAAGCTCTGGGGTACTATTTCTCCCATGTTGTTCCCTAGCTCCAGCCCTGAAGGGAGAAATAAGGAAGCTCTGGGGTACTATTTCTCCCATGTTGTTCCCTAGCTCCAGCCCTGAAGTAAGAAGCGAGGATGCTCAGTGAGACTATTTCTCCCACGTTACCATTTAGCTCCAGCCCTGAACTATTTCTCCCAATCTCCCTACCTCTATCTGAAGCTCTGGAATTGTGTCTGTAAATGTCATGAAATTCTCACCACAAATTGAGATACAATACACAGCCTGCAAACACTTAAATGGTTACTAGATAGGCCATGAGAAACCACCAAAATCACACAATTAATTGCTTGCAAACATTTCAGCTTTAAAAATAAACCAGGCCATAATTTAAAAAAATGGCATGACTCTAAAACCTATTCAAATATTCTTTTAATTGTGGCCTAATTCAAAATAAATGTACTAAATTCAAGTCACATTTATCAGTATTTATTTATTGCCCTCAAGATTTTTATCTAGTTGTAGCCCAAGGCGGCCCAAGTGTGCACCCCCCTCCCCCTCCATTGTGAAGCATAGGTTCCAAGTGTGCACCCCCTCCCCCTCCATTGTGAAGCATAGGTTCCAAGTGTGCACCCTCTCCCCCTCCATTGTGAAGCATAGGTTCCAAGTGTGCACCCTCTCCCCCTCCATTGTGAAGCATAGGTTCCAAGTGTGCACCCCCCTCCCCCTCCATTGTGAAGCATAGGTTCCAAGTGTGCACCCTCTCCCCCTCCATTGTGAAGCATAGGTTCCAAGTGTGCACCCCTCCATTGTGAAGCATAGGTTCCAAGTGTGCACCCCCCCCTCCATTGTGAAGCATAGGTTCCAAGTGTGCACCCCTCCCCCTCCATTGTGAAGCATAGGTTCCAAGTGTGCACCCCCTCCCCCTCCATTGTGAAGCATAGGTTTGTGCACCCCCTCCATTGTGAAGCATAGGTTCCAAGTGTGCACCCTCTCCCCCTCCCATTGTGATTGTGAGGCATAGGTTCCAAGTGTGCACCCTCTCCCCCTCCATTGTGAAGCATAGGTTCCAAGTGTGCACCCCCTCCCCCTCCATTGTGAGGCATAGGTTCCAAGTGTGCACCCTCTCCCCCTCCATTGTGAAGCATAGGTTCCAAGTGTGCACCCTCTCCCCCTCCATTGTGAAGCATAGGTTCCAAGTGTGCACCCACTCCATTGTGAAGCATAGGTTCCAAGTGCGCACCCACTCCATTGTGAAGCATAGGTTCCAAGTGTGCACCCCCTCCCCCTCCATTGTGAAGCATAGGTTCCAAGTGTGCACCCCCTCCATTGTGAAGCATAGGTTCCAAGTGTGCACCCCCTCCATTGTGAAGCATAGGTTCCAAGTGTGCACCCACTCCATTGTGAAGCATAGGTTCCAAGTGTGCACCCCCTCCATAGGTTTGTGAAGCATAGGTTCCAAGTGTGCACCCCCTCCATTGTGAAGCATAGGTTCCAAGTGTGCACTCCATTGTGAAGCATAGGTTCCAAGTGTGCACCCTCTCCCCCTCCATTGTGAAGCATAGGTTCCAAGTGTGCACATTGTGAAGCATAGGTTCCAAGTGTGCCCCACTCCATTGTGAAGCATAGGTTCCAAGTGTGCACCCTCTCCCCCTCCATTGTGAAGCATAGGTTCCAAGTGTGCACCCCCTCCATTGTGAAGCATAGGTTCCAAGTGTGCACCCCCTCCCCCTCCATTGTGAAGCATAGGTTCCAAGTGTGCACCCCTCCCCCTCCATTGTGAAGCATAGGTTCCAAGTGTGCACCCACTCCATTGTGAAGCATAGGTTCCAAGTGTGCACCCACTCCATTGTGAAGCATAGGTTCCAAGTGTGCACCCACTCCATTGTGAAGCATAGGTTCCAGGTGTGCACCCCCTCCCCCTCCATTGTGAAGCATAGGTTCCAAGTGTGCACCCTCTCCCCCTCCATTGTGAAGCATAGGTTCCAAGTGTGCACCCCTCCCCCTCCATTGTGAAGCATAGGTTCCAAGTGTGCACCTCTCCCCCTCCATTGTGAAGCATAGGTTCCAAGTGTGCACCCTCTCCCCCTCCATTGTGAAGCATAGGTTCCAAGTGTGCACCCCCTCCCCCTCCATTGTGAGGCATAGGTTCCAAGTGTGCACCCTCTCCCCTCCATTGTGAAGCATAGGTTCCAAGTGTGCACCCTCTCCCCCTCCATTGTGAAGCATAGGTTCCAAGTGTGCACCCACTCCATTGTGAAGCATAGGTTCCAAGTGTGCACCCACTCCATTGTGAAGCATAGGTTCCAAGTGTGCACCCCCTCCCCCTCCATTGTGAAGCATAGGTTCCAAGTGTGCACCCCCTCCCCCTCCATTGTGAAGCATAGGTTCCAAGTGTGCACCCCCTCCATTGTGAAGCATAGGTTCCAGGTGTGCACCCCCTCCATTGTGAAGCATAGGTTCCAGGTGTGCACCCCCTCCCCCTCCATTGTGAAGCATAGGTTCCAAGTGTGCACCCCCTCCATTGTGAAGCATAGGTTCCAAGTGTGCACCCACTCCATTGTGAAGCATAGGTTCCAAGTGTGCACCCCCTCCATTGTGAAGCATAGGTTCCAAGTGTGCACCCCCTCCCCCTCCATTGTGAAGCATAGGTTCCAAGTGTGCACCCTCTCCCCCTCCATTGTGAAGCATAGGTTCCAAGTGTGCACCCACTCCATTGTGAAGCATAGGTTCCAAGTGTGCACCCACTCCATTGTGAAGCATAGGTTCCAAGTGTGCACCCACTCCATTGTGAAGCATAGGTTCCAGGTGTGCACCCCCTCCCCCTCCATTGTGAAGCATAGGTTCCAAGTGTGCACCCTCTCCCCCTCCATTGTGAAGCATAGGTTCCAAGTGTGCACCCTCTCCCCCTCCATTGTGAAGCATAGGTTCCAAGTGTGCACCCCCTCCCCCTCCATTGTGAAGCATAGGTTCCAAGTGTGCACCCTCTCCCCCTCCATTGTGAAGCATAGGTTCCAAGTGTGCACCCTCTCCCCCTCCATTGTGAAGCATAGGTTCCAGGTGTGCACCCCCTCCCCCTCCATTGTGAAGCATAGGTTCCAAGTGTGCACCCCCTCCCCCTCCATTGTGAAGCATAGGTTTCAAGTGCACCCCTCCCCCTCCATTGTGAAGCATAGGTTCCAAGTGTGCACCCCCTCCCCCTCCATTGTGAAGCATAGGTTCCAAGTGTGCACCCCCTCCATTGTGAAGCATAGGTTCCAAGTGTGCACCCCCTCCATTGTGAAGCATAGGTTCCAAGTGTGCACCCTCTCCCCCTCCATTGTGAAGCATAGGTTCCAAGTGTGCACCCCTCCCCTTCCATTGTGAAGCATAGGTTCAGTCATGTCAGTACATTATGTTCTATACTCGTTAATTATTTACAATGTAAATACAACAATTTTCATCTGCGATATTAGAATCTATATTCATTTAACTACTATTTGGCATAAACAAAACAAAATGCCCCACCCCTCCCTCAAGCCAATGCACCCCCTCCATACAACACCAAATCCTGAATCCACACCTGGTACTGGCCATAACAGAATAAGATATACAACTATGGTGAATTTATAATACCTATATACATATAACCTAAATGTATGAATAACACTAACACTTAATAACCAAAGCACATACATGTAGTAATTGTTTGACCTCAAAACTAACAACACTTATGGTTGTACTTTCCGCTTAGCTGCAATTTCGTATCGCAAACCAAGAGATAAAGAAATGTACATGTACGTGTGCGACACACCGGTGAACATTACATGAATAGCAAACAGTATTTGTTACCAGATAACTGCTGTTTATTTACAATAATAAGACCCGATCTTAAAGGAGGAATGGGACAATGTATTAACAAGTGCGTCAGCGCACAAGCGAAGCTGTTTTCATGTAACCAAGAAAAAGTCCGATAAAACAAATATGCCCGCACTTGTCTGCTACCTTCCCGTCAATAAAGCTCTATCATATATCGCAGAACTTGGTCAATATACATGTACACTCCTAGATCAGACGCTTTCAAAGACAGCCGTGTGGCAATTCCATCTAATAATCAATACTGGTATATGAACTATCTATAGCAATTGCAAACACAGGATTACACTGCAACCCTGTACAACAAATCCTCGTTACAACTTGATACAACAAAACATGAACATCAATGGAAACAACTACCATCATACAATATGAGTTACTACTTATTTTTATCTCTCGTGTTCTGGTGTACCAATGTTCTGTGGTATCAGATCACAGGAGTGGGAAAGATGTCTTGTGCTAAATGGTCATTGCTCCGACTGTTTAGCTAAATGGTCATTGCTCCGACTGTTTAGCTAAATGGTCATTGCTGAAACTGTTTACCTAAATGGTTATTGCTGAAACTGTTTACCTAAATGGCCATTGCTGAAACTGTTTACCTAAATGGTCATTGCTCCGACTGTTTACCTAAATGGCCATTGCTGAAACTGTTTACCTAAATGGTCATTGCTCCGACAGTTTACCTAAATTGCCATTGCTGAAACTGTTTACCTAAACGGTTATTGCTGAAACTGTTTACCTAAATGGTCATTGCTGAAACTGTTTACCTAAATGGTCATTGCTCAGACTGTTTACCTAAATGGTCATTGCTGAAACTGTTTACCTAAATGGTCATTGCTCCGACTTTACCTAAATGGTCATTGCTGAAACTGTTTACCTAAATGGCCATTGCTGAAACTGTTTACCTAAATGGTCATTGCTGAAACTGTTTACCTAAATGGTCATTGCTGAAACTGTTTACCTAAATGGTTATTGCTGAAACTGTTTACCTAAATTGCCATTGCTGAAACTGTTTACCTAAATGGTTATTGCTGAAACTGTTTACCTAAATGGTTATTGCTGAAACTGTTTACCTAAATGGCCATTGCTGAAACTGTTTACCTAAATGGTCATTGCTCCGACTGTACCTAAATGGCCATTGCTGAAACTGTTTACCTAAATGGTCATTGCTCCGACTGTTTACCTAAATTGCCATTGCTGAAACTGTTTACCTAAATGGTTATTGCTGAAACTGTTTACCTAAATGGCAATTGCTGAAACTGTTTACCTAAATGGTTATTGCTGAAACTGTTTACCTAAATAGCCATTGCTGAAACTGTTTACCTAACTGGTCATTGCTCAGACTGTTTACCTAAATGGCCATTGCTGAAACTGTTTACCTAAATGGTTATTGCTGATGGTCAGTGCTCCGACTATTTAACTAAATAGCTATAGCTCAGATAAATAGCTATAGCTCAGACTGTGACCAAAGCAAGCATACCTGTTATTTCTCTGCGATGATCGGTAATGCGATGGGGTTTCCCGCATGAAGCAGTGTCAACGCTGATACCACATCCTAACTACATTGTTCTTCTAGCCTGAAAATAGTGCAACATTAAATAAATAATCCCTCCACAATATTTCTACAGCTTCAGAAAATGTCATTTTCTAGTGTCAGTCCGAAGGCAATCATAATATGTGTTCCCAATGCCAAAATAGAATGTACTGTGCACTGAGAAATGCTGCTAGAATGCAATGTGCAGTGAAACTTGCTGGTAGATTGTACTGTGCACTGAGAAATGCTGCTAGAATGCAATGTGCAGTGAAAATTGCTGGTAGATTGTACTGTGCACTGAGAAATGCTGCTAGAATGTACAGCAGACAGAAATGTCGCTAGAATGTACTGAGAAATGTAGCTAGAATGTACTGCAGACAGAGTTGTCGCTAGAATGCACTGTGTTTGGAGAAATGTTGTTAGAATGTACTGTGTTTGGAGAAATGCTGTTAGAATGTACTGTGTTTGGAGAAATGCTGTTAGAATGTACTGTGTTTGGAGAAATGTTGCTAGAATGTACTGTGTTTGGAGAAATGCTGCTAGAATGTACTGTGTTTGGAGAAATGCTGTTAGAATGTACTGTGTTTGGAGAAATGCTGTTAGAATGTACTGTGTTTGGAGAAATGCTGTTAGAATGTACTGTGTTTGGAGAAATGCTGTTAGAATGTACTGTGTTTGGAGAAATGCTGTTAAAATGTACTGTGTTTGGAGAAATGCTGTTAGAATGTACTGTGTTTGGAGAAATGCCAAGTAGATGGTTAGAAATCTTGATTACTGTCTTATATAAATTCCATTCAATTGGAAGATAGGACAAACAAATAAACTTGGTATTTGAAATAATCATTTGTAAATTACGCGCCTTATGGATGGTTATTTGTAATATCATGAATAACTACGAAATTGTTATCTAAAAGTCTCTAAAGTTAGCATGATAAATATGCATTGGATATGGTTTATATATTTCCATTGTGAAGATTAACAAAAGCATAAAATAGGTTTCGATGTTTGAGAAAGCAGGTAGAAATCAAACTGCTGTACAAAATTAATAGGAATTAGATATTGTTCATTTTGAGCTTGTTTACAATTCTGCAACTTACAAGACAACGGCAGCTATAAATAGCACTGTAGCATGTATGATTGATTATATAAGCAGGTATGATGGGATACTCCACGCATTCTCCACTTCAATAACTACACTGTAGTACATGTACATTCAAATGCATATCGCTAATATTGTGCTACAAATAGTCTGCTTGCTATTCGAGGAATAGTACAATAATTCTTTTTAACCAATCATAAACAGCCTTTATATGGCTGCATACTACCCGTGTTAACGTTGACAGGCAAGCCCACAATACAGCATGCACAATACACAGACCTGAATAAACCTTTATGAATTGTGCATCAAAGCAATACAGGTCATTTCCTGATCCAAGTTTCAACTACACTGAACACTACAATACAAACAAACCACCAAACAGTACAACACAAACCTACCACCAGACACTACACAATACAAACAAACCACCAAACAGTACAACACAAACCTACCACCAGACACTACACAATACAAACATACCACCAGACACTACAACACAAACCTACCACCAGACACTACAATACAAACATACCACCAGACACTACAATACAAACAAACCACCAAACACTACAATACAAACATACCACCAGACACTACAATACAAACATACCACCAGACACTACAATACAAACATACCACACGCCACTACAATACAAACATACCACACGACACTACAAACCAACCACCATACACTACACTACAAACCTACCACCAAACACTACAATACAAACATACCACACGCCACTACAATACAAACATACCACCGGACACTACAACACAAACCTACCACCAGACACTACAACACAAACATACCACCAGACACTACAACACAAACATACCACCAGACACTACAATACAAACAAACCACCGGACACTACAATACAAACATACCACCAAACACTACAATACAAACAAACCACCAGACACTACAATACAAACATACCACCAGACACTACAATACAAACATACCACCAGACACTACAATACAAACATACCACCAAACAGTACAACACAAACCTACCACCAGACACTACACAATACAAACAAACCACCAAACAGTACAATACAAACAAACAACCAAACAGTACAACACAAACATACCACCAGACACTACAGTACAAACAAACCACCAAACAGTACAACACAAACATACCACCAGACACTACAATACAAACATACCACCGGACACTACAATACAAACATACCACCAGACACTACAATACAAACATACCACCAGGCACTACAACACAAACCTACCACCGGACACTACAAACACCACCAGGCACTACAATACAAACATACCACCAGACACTACAATACAAACAAACCACCAAACACTACAGTACAAACCTACCACCAAACACTACAATACAAACAAACCACCAAACAGTACAATACAAACATACCACCAGACACTACAATACAAACAAACCACCAAACAGTACAACACAAACATACCACCAGACACTACAGTACAAACAAACCACCAAACAGTACAACACAAACATACCACCAGACACTACAATACAAACATACCACCGGACACTACAATACAAACATACCACCAGACACTACAATACAAACATACCACCAGACACTACAATACAAACATACCACCAGACACTACAATACAAACATACCACCAGGCACTACAATACAAACATACCACCAGACACTACAATACAAACATACCACCAGACACTACAATACAAACATACCACACGCCACTACAATACAAACATACCACCGGACACTACAATACAAACATACCACCAAACACTACAATACAAACATACCACCAAACACTACAATACAAACATACCACCAGACACTACAATACAAACATACCACACGCCACTACAATACAAACATACCACCAGACACTACAATACAAACATACCACACGCCACTACAATACAAACATACCACCGGACACTACAATACAAACATACCACCAAACACTACAATACAAACATACCACCAAACACTACAATACAAACATACCACCGGACACTACAATACAAACATACCACCAAACACTACAATACAAACATACCATCGGACACTACACTACAAACATACCACCAGACACTACAATACAAACATACCACCAGGCACTACAACACAAACCTACCACCGGACACTACAAACACCACCAGGCACTACAATACAAACATACCACCGGACACTACAATACAAACATACCACCAGACACTACAATACAAACATACCACCATACACTACAATACAAACATACCATCGGACACTACAATACAAACATACCACACAACACTACAATACAAACCTACCACAATACACTACAGTACAAACATACCACCGGACACTACAATACAAACATACCATCGGACACTACAATACAAACATTCCATCGGACACTACAATACAAACATACCACACGACACTACAATACAAACATACCACCAGACACTACAATACAAACATACCACCATACACTACAATACAAACCTACCACACAACACTACAATACAAACATACCACACAACACTACAATACAAACATACCACACGACACTACAATACAAACATACCACCATCGGACACTACAATACAAACATACCACCATCGGACACTACAATACAAACATACCACCATCGGACACTACAATACAAACATACCACCATCGGACACTACAATACAAACATACCATCGGACACTACAATACAAACATACCATCGGACACTACAATACAAACATACCACACAACACTACAATACAAACATACCACACGACACTACAATACAAACATACCACCGGACACTACAATACAAATGTGTCTATCGCAGTAAAGGGAGGTGTGGGGAGGGCTTTTGTCTGGTGGGGTTTTCTCTTGGTAGAAAGTTCAGGAATTGGGTCGTTTGTCTACACAGATCAATTAGTCTGAGGTTTTGTGTGCAGTTATGGCAAACGTGATTGATCAGTGAATGTACAGTCAAAGCTGCATTAGTGGTCACCTCCATTACACAGCAAACCTGTATTAAGCAGCCAGTTCAAGCCCCGCTGGAGCCATTACGACTGTGCCATTAGGCAACAAGGCATTTAAATTCCACATTCAAATTACTCTTCTCTCTCCTTCATGGCGATGGATTCCATCAGGAATGAGGTCTCAGAGAGTGATTAATATAAGTTGAAAGATCTTGTTTCGCATCAAAGCTAAAATAAATTTGTATAGACTAAACTAAGCAACCAGTTTCCAGATTCCCAATATGTTATATACATCACTTAAGCAGTCACCTGGGCAGCCACTCTTGTTATTTCCGAGGCTGGCTGCTTAACACAGGATTGACTGTATATGTTCGATTTCTATGTATAGGTTTACTTGTACAATCAGACAACTGTTTAATAACATTATCCACAAACAATACTGCCCTGCCCCGCTCTTTCCTATTGGAAATAGGTAGGACATGACTCAGGAAACAGGTGTTTTAAGTATTATTGGGTTGCAACAAACCTATATAATAGAGATTTGTATATATACCTGGTGGTAACATATGCCAACATTCAATTGTACAACCATTTACTGCCTAGAAAATGCTTTGCCTTGCAAGCATGTAGGTCACAGTTCCGTAAAGTGGCATTTTATTTGCCAATTAGAACACGCCCTATTGTGCCACTACAATTATAATTGCATGATGTAATCATTAACACCTATTTATATATCAGCAGCACTAATATATTGTTTGCAATGTCTATTTATAGATTGTGCTCATTTTTAAAAATTATGTATATACATGTATTAAACATGGAAGAAAATAGGAATGAACTAATGTACATTAAACATATGTGATACGTGTTTACATGTACGTGTAACATTCCTGTACTAGCGGTATCGTGTATACATGTACGTGTAACATTCCTGTACTAGCGGTATCATGTATACATGTATGTGTAACATTCCTGTACTAGCGGTATCGTGTATACATGTACGTGTAACATTCCTGTACCAGCGGTATCGTGTATACATGTAATATTCCTGTACTAGCGGTATCGTGTATACATGTACGTGTAACATTCCTGTACCAGCGGTATCGTGTATACATGTAATATTCCTGTACTAGCGGTATCGTGTATACATGTACGTGTAACATTCCTGTACTAGCGGTATCGTGTATACATGTACCATTCCTGTACTAGCGGTATCGTGTATACATGTACGTGTAACATTCCTGTACTAGCGGTATCAAGTATACATGTAACATTCCTGTACTAGCAGTATCGTGTATACATGTACGTGTAACATTCCTGTACTAGCGGTATCAAGTATACATGTAACATTCCTGTACTAGCGGTATCGTGTATACATGTAACATTCCTGTACCAGCAGTATCGTGTATACATGTACGTGTAACATTCCTGTACTAGCAGTATCGTGTATACATGTACGTGTAACATTCCTGTACTAGCGGTATCGTGTATACATGTACGTGTAACATTCCTGTACTAGCAGTATCATGTATACATGTACGTGTAACATTCCTGTACTAGCGGTATCGTGTATACATGTATGTGTAACATTCCTGTACTAGCGGTATAGTGTATACATGTACGTGTAACATTCCTGTACTAGCGGTATCAAGTATACATGTACCATTCCTGTACCAGCAGTATCGTGTATACATGTACGTGTAACATTCCTGTACTAGCGGTATCAAGTATACATGTACCATTCCTGTACCAGCAGTATCGTGTATACATGTACGTGTAACATTCCTGTACTAGCAGTATCATGTATACATGTACCATTCCTGTACCAGCAGTATCGTGTATACATGTACGTGTAACATTCCTGTACTAGCAGTATCGTGTATATATGTACGTGTAACATTCCTGTACTAGCAGTATCGTGTATACATGTACATGTAACATTCCTGTACCAGCGGTATCGTGTATACATGTACGTGTAACATTCCTGTACTAGCAGTATCGTGTATACATGTATGTGTAACATTCCTGTACTAGCAGTATCGTGTATACATGTATGTGTAACATTCCTGTACTAGCGGTATCATGTATACATGTACGTGTAACATTCCTGTACCAGCAGTATCGTGTATACATGTACGTGTAACATTCCTGTACTAGCGGTATCATGTATACATGTACGTGTAACATTCCTGTACTAGCAGTATCGTGTATACATGTGACATTCCTGTACTAGCAGTATCATGTATACATGTACGTGTAACATTCCTGTACTAGCGGTATCATGTATACATGTACATGTGACATTCCTGTACTAGCGGTATTGTGTATACATGTACGTGTAACATTCCTGTACTAGCAGTATCGTGTATACATGTACGTGTAACATTCCTGTACTAGCGGTATCGTGTATACATGTACGTGTAACATTCCTGTACTAGCGGTATCGTGTATACGTGTAACATTCCTGTACCAGCGGTATCGTGTATACGTGTAACATTCCTGTACTAGCGATATCGTGTATACGTGTAACATTCCTGTACTAGCGGTATCGTGTATACGTGTAACATTCCTGTACTAGCGGTATCGTGTATACATGTAACATTCCTGTACCAGCGGTATCGTGTATACATGTAACATTCCTGTACCAGCAGTATCGTGTATACATGTATGTGTAACATTCCTGTACTAGCGGTATCGTGTATACATGTATGTGTAACATTCCTGTACTAGCGGTATCGTGTATACATGTACGTGTAACATACCTGTACTAGCGGTATCAAGTATACATGTACCATTCCTGTACCAGCAGTATCGTGTATACATGTACGTGTAACATTCCTGTACTAGCGGTATCGTGTATACATGTATGTGTAACATTCCTGTACTAGCGGTATCATGTATACATGTATGTGTAACATTCCTGTACTAGCGGTATCGTGTATACATGTACGTGTAACATACCTGTACTAGTGGTATCAAGTATACATGTACCATTCCTGTACCAGCAGTATCATGTATACATGTACCATTCCTGTACCAGCAGTATCGTGTATACATGTATGTGTAACATTCCTGTAATAGCGGTATCGTGTATACATGTACGTGTAACAATCCTGTACTAGCGGTATCGTGTATACATGTACGTGTAACATTCCTGTACTAGCGGTATCGTGTATACATGTACGTGTAACATTCCTGTAATAGCGGTATCGTGTATACATGTACGTGTAACATTCCTGTACTAGCAGTATCGTGTATACATGTACGTGTAACATACCTGTACTAGCGGTATCAAGTATACATGTACCATTCCTGTACCAGCAGTATCATGTATACATGTACCATTCCTGTACCAGCAGTATCATGTATACATGTATGTGTAACATACCTGTACTAGCGGTATCAAGTATACATGTACCATTCCTGTACCAGCAGTATCATGTATACATGTACGTGTAACATTCCTGTACTAGCAGTATCATGTATACATGTACGTGTAACATACCTGTACTAGCGGTATCAAGTATACATGTACCATTCCTGTACCAGCAGTATCATGTATACATGTACCATTCCTGTACTAGCAGTATCATGTATACATGTATGTGTAACATTCCTGTACTAGCAGTATCATGTATACATGTACCATTCCTGTACCAGCAGTATCATGTATACATGTACCATTCCTGTACTAGCAGTATCATGTATACATGTACATGTAACATTCCTGTACCAGCAGTATTGTGTATACATGTACGTGTAACATTCCTGTACTAGCGGTATCAAGTATACATGTAACATTCCTGTACTAGCAGTATCGTGTATACATGTACGTGTAACATTCCTGTACCAGCAGTATCATGTATACATGTACGTGTAACATTCCTGTACTAGCAGTATCGTGTATAAATGTACGTGTAACATTCCTGTACTAGCGGTATCGTGTATACATGTACGTGTAACATTCCTGTACCAGCAGTATCGTGTATACATGTACGTGTAACATTCCTGTACCAGCAGTATCGTGTATACATGTACGTGTAACATTCCTGTACCAGCAGTATCATGTATACATGTACGTGTAACATTCCTGTACTAGCGGTATCGTGTATACATGTATGTGTAACATTCCTGTACTAGCGGTATCGTGTATACATGTACGTGTAACATACCTGTACTAGTGGTATCAAGTATACATGTACCATTCCTGTACCAGCAGTATCATGTATACATGTACCATTCCTGTACCAGCAGTATCGTGTATACATGTATGTGTAACATTCCTGTAATAGCGGTATCGTGTATACATGTACGTGTAACAATCCTGTACTAGCGGTATCGTGTATACATGTACGTGTAACATTCCTGTACTAGCGGTATCGTGTATACATGTACGTGTAACATTCCTGTAATAGCGGTATCGTGTATACATGTACGTGTAACATTCCTGTACTAGCAGTATCGTGTATACATGTACGTGTAACATACCTGTACTAGCGGTATCAAGTATACATGTACCATTCCTGTACCAGCAGTATCATGTATACATGTACCATTCCTGTACCAGCAGTATCATGTATACATGTATGTGTAACATACCTGTACTAGCGGTATCAAGTATACATGTACCATTCCTGTACCAGCAGTATCATGTATACATGTACGTGTAACATTCCTGTACTAGCAGTATCATGTATACATGTACGTGTAACATACCTGTACTAGCGGTATCAAGTATACATGTACCATTCCTGTACCAGCAGTATCATGTATACATGTACCATTCCTGTACTAGCAGTATCATGTATACATGTATGTGTAACATTCCTGTACTAGCGGTATCGTGTATACATGTACATGTACCATTCCTGTACTAGCAGTATCATGTATACATGTACCATTCCTGTACCAGCAGTATCATGTATACATGTACCATTCCTGTACTAGCAGTATCATGTATACATGTACATGTAACATTCCTGTACCAGCAGTATTGTGTATACATGTACGTGTAACATTCCTGTACTAGCGGTATCAAGTATACATGTAACATTCCTGTACTAGCAGTATCGTGTATACATGTACGTGTAACATTCCTGTACCAGCAGTATCATGTATACATGTACGTGTAACATTCCTGTACTAGCAGTATCGTGTATAAATGTACGTGTAACATTCCTGTACTAGCGGTATCGTGTATACATGTACGTGTAACATTCCTGTACCAGCAGTATCGTGTATACATGTACGTGTAACATTCCTGTACCAGCAGTATCGTGTATACATGTACGTGTAACATTCCTGTACCAGCAGTATCGTGTATACATGTACGTGTAACATTCCTGTACTAGCGGTATCGTGTATACATGTACGTGTAACATTCCTGTACTAGCGGTATCGTGTATACATGTACGTGTAACATTCCTGTACCAGCAGTATCGTGTATACATGTACGTGTAACATTCCTGTACTAGCGGTATCGTGTATACATGTACGTGTAACATTCCTGTACTAGCGGTATCGTGTATACGTGTAACATTCCTGTACTAGCAGTATCGTGTATACATGTACGTGTAACATTCCTGTACTAGCGGTATCGTGTATACATGTACGTGTAACATTCCTGTACTAGCGGTATCGTGTATACGTGTAACATTCCTGTACTAGCAGTATCGTGTATACATGTATGTGTAACATTCCTGTACTAGCGGTATCGTGTATACGTGTAACATTCCTGTACTAGCGGTATCGTGTATACATGTACGTGTAACATTCCTGTACTAGCAGTATCGTGTATACATGTGACATTCCTGTACTAGCGGTATCGTGTATACGTGTAACATTCCTGTACTAGCGGTATCGTGTATACATGTACGTGTAACATTCCTGTACTAGCAGTATCGTGTATACATGTACATGTAACATTCCTGTACTAGCGGTATCGTGTATACATGTACCATTCCTGTACTAGCGGTATCGTGTATACATGTACGTGTAACATTCCTGTACTAGCGGTATCGTGTATACATGTACATGTAACATTCCTGTACTAGCGGTATCATGTACGTGTAACATTCCTGTACTAGCGGTATCATGTATACATGTACGTGTAACATTCCTGTACTAGCGGTATCGTGTATACATGTACGTGTAACATTCCTGTACTAGCGGTATCGTGTATACATGTACGTGTAACATTCCTGTACTAGCGGTATTAAGTATACATGCATCATTCCTGTACTAGCAGTATCGTGTATACATGTAACATTCCTGTACTAGCGGTATCGTGTATACATGTAACATTCCTGTACCAGCAGTATCGTGTATACATGTACGTGTAACATTCCTGTACCAGTGGTATCGTGTATACATGTACGTGTAACATTCCTGTACCAGCGGTATCGTGTATACATGTACGTGTAACATTCCTGTACCAGCGGTATCGTGTATACATGTACGTGTAATATTCCTGTACTAGCGGTATCGTGTATACATGTACGTGTAACATTCCTGTACCAGCGGTATCGTGTATACATGTAATATTCCTGTACTAGCGGTATCGTGTATACATGTAACATTCCTGTACCAGCGGTATCGTGTATACATGTAATATTCCTGTACTAGCGGTATCGTGCATACATGTACGTGTAACATTACTGTTCCATCAGTATTGTGTAAACAAGTAATTACAACAGAATAAGTCTGCACAAATTATATATTTCATAATATACAATTACCAAATTCATAAAACATCTGATGTCACAATCGGACAAAGATGGTACTTGAATACCATAGTTGGCACCCTAATCAAATCTGGGACAAGCACCCTAAAAGTATAAATTTGGGACAAGCACCCTAAAAGTATATAAATAAATTTGGGACAAGCACCCTTAATCTATAAAAAAAATCTGGGACAAGCACCTAAAAGTATATAAACAAATGTGGGACAAACACTCTATAAAAATATCCCAGACATAAAGGTCTATAAAAAAAATCTGGGACAAACACCCTAAATGTTTATATGAACAAATATGGGACAGGCACCCTAAAAGTCTATAAACAAAGCTGTGAGAAGCACTCTAAAAGTCTATAAACAAATCAAAAACATAAATTCACTGCATTCAGTACAACCAGCAGCACCTGCTAACCTAACCATAAGCATCCATTAAGTGACTACTGTATAAATCAACAATGTTGCACACAATTTACCTTATATGGTCATGCAAGATAAATCAATCCACATTATATAATTATATATCGATATCCAACCATCCAACGTTGTCAACACTTTCAATAATATAAATCACCCAAAAAACCATGATATAAATCACCCAAAAACCAACTGTTTTAACTGCTTCTACAAGATGTACTAGTTAATGATTTAACACTCCATAAAGAACCCAAATAAAACACACCGAACACGTCATCTATTCATTATTAACAACAGTCACAACTGTGTTTCAACATGTAACTTCATAAAAGCAAATCGTCTGCAGTATTCATCAATCTGCAATAAGTACATTAACACTATACATGAAAGCTCGCATGTGCTAAAGAATATTTGAAAACTAGCGATATACTTTTTCCGATCAATAGTCAAGATTCGTAATCACAATATACAAACATAGCTTGTCCGATAATTTCCTATCGCGAGACTACATGTACATTTCAAATGTCACACTAACTATACCACCTCCCAATACACGACAAAGGAAACAACCGCTCGATTGAGAAGAACACGGCACATGTACATTTACGATTAAACACACATCTGTAATTTCAAGCCTTGTCACTAGACTATCTTGAGAATATCAAAATTCTTCCAGATCAATGAAGCGGGGCGGAGCAGAGCAGCATCTCACTTCCTTTATATAGTTGTTATAAAATTCCAGACAGTTTTACATGAAACACAAATACTACACAGAAATACTATATGACCCAAATATCTTCACTCACAGTTGCTATTTATCCTTTCTCTTTATTAGTTTCTTTCAAGTGTCTTCATTAATGCCCTGTTTTCTCCAATTAAAAAAGGATATGGACCAGAGAGAATGATGATAGAGAGCTGTAGAGCAGAGAAAGCTGGAATAGTGCACCATGATAGCACAGAGAAGTAATGCCACACACTGAGTATTGATCCTAGCACATTACAGCCTTTAGATACACAACCCTACACAAGCAGGGCAACAAAAGCTATTATGTTTAATCTAGTCCAACTAATACAATACCATACTGCATTAAATGCGAACCCAGTCAAGTGAAGTGAACTAGACCAGCCAATACCAGCCAATTGTACACAAGTGTAGTGTAGAAAGATGAAACATTCTCCCCCTCTCTCTCTCTCTCACACTGGCAGGAATATCTAGACAAGATTATTGAAAAAATATATATGAGAAATGATTCATGCTTGAACCATAGCACATCTACAAAATAACATGCATGTATTTTGGTAGATGTGAAATACAGTGTGTCAGGGCAAAGGAATGTTTGACATTGTGTTACACCACATATGCATTGCCTGCATTATGAATATTTATTTACAAGACCACCAATGGTGGATTAGTTACTAAAGCTAACACTAGGATTCATTTGCATTTGATTAATATCGTAGTTTTATTTTCCCATTTGCGGCAAAACAAAAATGTATTAGGACTCTTGGAGGACTCCCCAACATATTTATGTCTCGGGTAAGAAGACGCTGTTTATTGGCCTATGTTTGGGGTGGTAAGACGCTGTTTATTGGCCTATGTTTGGGGGTGGGAAGAGACTGTTTATTGGCCTATGTTTGGGGGGTGGGAAGAGACTGTTTATTGGCCTGTTTGGGGGGTGGGTGGGAAGAGACTGTTTATTGGCCTATGTTTGGGGGGTGGGAAGAGACTGTTTATTGGCCTATGTTTGGGGGTGGGATGAGACTGTTTATTGGCCTATGTTTGGGGGGTGGGAGAGACTGTTTATTGGCCTATGTTTGGGGGGTGGGAAGAGACTGTTTATTGGCCTATGTTTGGGGGTGGGAAGAGACTGTTTATTGGCCTATGTTTGGGGGGTGGGAAGAGACTGTTTATTGGCCTATGTTTGGGGATGGGAAGAGACTGTTTATTGGCCTATGTTTGGGGGGTGGGAAGAGACTGTTTATTGGCCTATGTTTGGGGGGTGGGAAGAGACTGTTTATTGGCCTGTTTGGGGGGTGGGTGGGAAGAGACTGTTTACCCTGCTGAATAAATGGTGTTACAACCATGAAGTTACTTTATACAGCGTCTTGATCAGGATCTATGTTGATTGCTATTCTATCAAGTATTTCAGCTACGCTATCCAAATAAGCAAACATTATAGAGCCTGATCAGATCTGCGCCGTCTGATGTTTGTAAAATTGACTGCGATTAGCAGGATAAAGGTTAAATATCTTTGCAAATCGGCAATTCGTGCGCACAATACCATTATAGTAACCCATTCAACACTACATACAGACCTCTAAAGGAAATTAACATTCTGATTATAAATCAAACAGAGAATTTACCTGACATTTGTGCAAGAACGGAAGCAGTATAATAACCCTTTCAACACCACGCACCTCTAAATAGGCTTACAAAAGGTGTAGATCCAGATGAGCCATCTCATCAGGATCTGTACTTTTTGCCAGTAATTAAATGTTACTATTTTTAGACAAAATTTCCCATTTTGAGTAATGAACTGGTCTAAATGTAATTTTCGGATCTTAATTTATTGGTCTAAAAATATGATGGACCAGTGCATGTCAGTTACTTGGTGTTGAATGGGTTAATGTTTTGTAAGCTTCCTGCTGTGAAGTATCTATATGAACACAGGAAGAGATCTTGCATATTAATGTCTATAATTCCTAATTGTTCATGTAACACTTGCTGTGCAGCCATTTAGTTGTAAGTACTTCACATTTCTTGTATTAGTTTCTGTGCAATCAGTTACTTGATCAATAGTTGCCAATGCGACATGGCCGAGTGGATAAGTTTGGTTCACTTCAAATCCCTTGGTTCCTCACTGTGCTGTAGGTTCGAATCCCAATGAGGGGTCAAATGTTTTCATGTGAGGAAGCTATCCAGTTGGATTGTAGAAGGTTAGTGGTTCTACAAGTGTGCCAGACTGCTCAAGGAATCAACCATGGACTGTCTTGACCAATAATAGCAGAAAACAAATATATTCACAATCTAAGTTTTCAGAAATTAAAATTTGAAAACAAAAAATTCAGCAAATATTACAGCTGCTTTAATTGATATTATTTCATTCAAACTTAAATCATGTATTGTGTGTATTTGGGCAGGTAGACCATACTAGACCTACATAATCTCAAAACACACACAAATTACACAATTAATTTACTACTTTAACTATGATTAACCATTTTGTCAACTTTCAAATGAATTGTCTATCTCCTTTAAAGCTTTACGACTTTCAAATGCATTTTCAGCTTTGTGACTTTTAACTGCATTTCGTCTCGTAAATAATTCCACGTAATTTCCTCTTCTTTATACAATTTTCTCTTAATAATTTACCATTTGTCAAGGTTTCATTCAATTGTTTAATTCAAACACATTTACCACTTGTTTAGTTTCCAATGTATTCTCCTCTAAAATATTCTATTAAATCATTTACCACTTGTTTAGTTTCCAATGTATGTTCTCCTGTAACATCTTCAATTAAATCATTTATCACTTGTTTAGTTTCCAATGTATGTTCTCCTCTAAAATCTTCTATTCTATCATTTACCACTTGTTTAGTTTCCAATGAATGTTCTCCTGTAACATCTTCTATTAAATCATTTATCACTTGTTTACTTTCCAATGAATGTTCTCCTGTAACAGTTTCTATTAAATCATTTACCACTTGTTTAGTTTCCAATGAATATTCTTCAGTAACACATTCTACTAAATCATTGACAACTTGGTTTCTATAGAATCTTCTCATAAAACCGTCTGATCAATTATTTAATGCCTGTTGTGTTTCCAGTTAATTTTGTTCCAGTTCAATCATTTACAACTCCTCAAGTTTCCAGTGAATTTTCTCCTACAGTTTACCACTTGGTAACATTCCAATGAATATTCAGTGATATAGCAGGGCTCGACACTATCAAGTGATCCTATCAAGTGATCCGTTAGCCCCAGGCTACCTAATTTCCCTAAGGACCACATAGGCTTCCAAACAGGGTAGGTATCCCTTTTCGATAGCCTGAAATTGTCTGGATGAATTTTACAAAATCACGTAAATTAAAGATATATAATGACTATTTCCAATATATGCAACACGAAGAAGGAAATGACCGTATTTAACCTGCTAACTGATTCGTTTAATGTTAGCTGTACATTGTATTTTGTATCTATTGTGATCATAAGCCCAAATTGTGTCATTGCATTTTGACAGACGGTACACATATTTTGAGACCTGAATGAAAACCAGCACAACCTAGATTTGGCAAGGACCACATTATTTTCAAAGATGGTAATCCTGCTGGTCACCTCTTAAAATGCTTAGTGTCAAACACCGATATATTTAAATGCAATATTTTCCTATTCAACCAACAATTTACCACTTTATCAGTTTAAGAAGAATTTCTCCTGAATCACTTTTACCACTTAACTTCCAAATGAATTTTATCCTATATTTCATATTTCCAGGTTATTATTGAACTACCATTGTAATGTTCCATCAATACATGACCATGCATTTCTTTTACTTGCTTGCATGCACTCCTGCATTGTACACATGTACTTTCTCCCAGGCACTCCTGCATTGTACAGATGTACTTTCTCCCATGCACTCATGCGTTGTACACATGTACTTTCTCCCATGCACTCATGCGTTGTACACATGTACTTTCTCCCATGCACTCATGCGTTGTACACATGTACTTTCTCCCATGCACACCTGCATTGTACAGGTGCACTTTCTCCCATGCACACCTGCACTTTCTCCCAGGCACTCCTGCATTGCATACATGTTTTGTATATATCTTGACGGTAATCCAGGGTCAAATTCATGAAACGCACATGCATTAAAAATACAAATCATCAAACAATTACTTGCAATAAATAAATATTCATGGTAATATAGAAAATAATAATGTTCAAGTTTTATACAATTGGTGAAGATAGCTTAGGCAATACAAATATTGTGACAGACGGACGATGCCATTTCAATATCAATAATCATAATAAATAATAAACCAGTAAAAAATAATTCTATCCATGCTGCCAGATGGACTAGCAGACAATTTTTTCTCAAAAACAATATTTTGTATATATATATAAGAAAATCACCTACTATATCCCTCCTGTAAATGAACACTTCCTTTGGAAAATATAACACTTGGTTTAAACACAAGCGAAGAAACGTAAATAAACTACACACCGTAAATAAACTACACACCGTTACATAAATATTATATTTTAAACTACAATCAAATGATCCAACAATCATCGAAAATATGTGTTGTACTCTTATAGGCAGATAAACATGGTCTTATACATGAATGGCCTACTATACATGTGTAGTCACACTCCCAGCCTGTCTAGGATTTTAAAATCTAAACTATGCCCAATGAATGGTAAACAAGCTGGCTAACAGTTAATTCAGCACAGATATGATCAAGGTTTGTATGCACAGAACTCATGTATATGTCCTCAATGACTGAGTCTATAAATAGCACAGCTCATATTTTACCTGTACACAGGTATTGTAATGGTGTATTTACACTTGTATAAACAAATGTTTATGAAGGTTCTGTTTGATCTTTTTACCAATAAAGATGTAAATTCACTGAGGAATATATACACACACACAGCCAGGGTACAATGTATTATGTTGTTTATTTGTTGCAATATGTCAGAAACACATGCACACGTATATATACACATGAATGTAGATACAAACATGGAGAGTTTATGCTATAAACTTAATAGCTTATTACATGGCCTTCATCACTACTTCATCCATAGCTAAATTATACACATTGTGAACACGGCTACTAACATTTTCTTCTTCATTGAATGCTCTGATGTAAGACTCGATAAACAAAGAGAACCATTGAAACGGTCCAGTGTTGCTCACATCATCCGCCAATGTTAAAATTGTACTCTGACCCTGGCCAAGACAGCAGGTGGCTATCAAAGGTTTTGGTATGTCTTTTCCTATTAAAGATAGTGGCCAATCAAATGTTTACTTGGTCTCAATGACACTTGGTGAAAATGGTGGTCGTTATTGATTTCAACTGACATAATAATAATGTTATGATGGTGAATAGAACACACGCAAAACTAACTCTTGGATAGCACTCGGAGAGATGCAAACCCCCACGCTGGTATAGAGGATAGCACTCGGAGAGATGCAAACCCCCATGCTGGTATAGAGGATAGCACTCGGAGAGATGCAAACCCCCACGCTGGTATAGAGGATAGCACTCGGAGAGATGCAACCCCCCACGCTGGTATAGAGGATAGCACGGGGAGAGATGCAAACCCCCATGCTGGAATAGAGGATAGCACTTGGGGAGAGATGCAAACCCTCTCGCTGGTATAGAGGATAGCACTCGGAGAGATGCAACCCCCCACGCTGGTATAGAGGATAGCACGGGGAGAGATGCAAACCGCCTCGCTGGTACAGAGGATAGCACTCGGAGAGATGCAAACCCCCTCGCTGGAATAGAGGATAGCACTTGGGGAGATGCAAACCCCCTCGCTGGTATAGAGGATAGCACTCGGAGAGATGCAAACCCCCTCGCTGGAATAGAGGATAGCACTTGGGGAGAGATGCAAACCCCCTCGCTGGTATAGAGGATAGCACTCAGAGAGATGCAAACACCCACGCTGGTATAGAGGATAGCACTTGGGGAGAGATGCAAACCCTCTCGCTGGTATAGAGGATAGCACTCGGAGAGATGCAAACCCCCTCGCTGGAATAGAGGATAGCACTTGGGGAGAGATGCAAACCCTCTCGCTGGTATAGAGGACAGCACTCGGAGAGATGCAAACCCCCTCGCTGGAATAGGATAGCACTTGGGGAGAGATGCAAACCCCCTCGCTGGAATAGAGGATAGCACTTGGGGAGAGATGCAAACCCTCTCGCTGGTATAGAGGATAGCACTTGGAGAGAGATGCAAACCACCACGCTGGTATAGAGGATAGCACTCGGAGAGATGCAAACCCCCACGCTGGTATAGAGGATAGCACTCGGAGAGATGCATACCCCCTTGCTGGTATAGAGGATAGCACTCGGAGAGATGCAAACCCCCTTGCTTGTATAGAGGATAGCACTCGGAGAGATGCAAACCCCCATGCTGGTACAGAGGATAGCACTCGGAGAGATGCAAACACCCACGCTGGTATAGAGGATAGCACTCGGAGAGAGATGCAAACCCCCTTGCTGGCATTTAGGATAGCACTCGGAGAGATGCAAACACCCATGCTGGTATAGAGGATAGCACTCGGAGAGATGCAAACCCCCTCGCTGGTATAGAGGATAGCACTCGGGAATGATGCAAACCCCCACGCTGGAATAGAGGATAGCACTCGGAGAGATGCAAACACCCACGCTGGTATAGAGGATAGCACTCGGGAATGATGCAAACCCCCACGCTGGTATAGAGGATAGCACGGGGAGAGATGCAAACCGCCATGCTGGTATAGAGGATAGCACTGGGAGAGATGCAAACCCCCATGCTGGTATAGAGGATAGCACTGGGAGAGATGCAAACCACCTCGCTGGTATAGAGGATAGCACTGGGAGAGATGCAAACCCCCATGCTGGTATAGAGGATAGCACTGGGAGAGATGCAAACCACCTCGCTGGTATAGAGGATAGCACTGGGAGAGATGCAAACCCCCATGCTGGTATAGAGGATAGCACTGGGAGAGATGCAAACCACCTCGCTGGTATAGAGGATAGCACTGGGAGAGATGCAAACCCCCATGCTGGTATAGAGGATAGCACTGGGAGAGATGCAAACCACCTCGCTGGTATAGAGGATAGCACTGGGAGAGATGCAAACCCCCATGCTGGTATAGAGGATAGCACTCGGAGAGATGCAAACACCCACGCTGGTATAGAGGATAGCACTCGGAGAGAGATGCAAACCCCCTCGCTGGCATAGAGGATAGCACTCGGAGAGATGCAAACACCCACGCTGGTATAGAGGATAGCACTCGGAGAGATGCAAACCCCCTCGCTGGAATAGAGGATAGCACTCGGAGAGATGCAAACCCCCACGCTGGTATAGAGGATAGCACTCGGGAGATGCAAACCCCCACGCTGGTATAGAGGATAGCACGGGGAGAGATGCAAACCCCCATGCTGGTATAGAGGATAGCACTCGGAGAGATGCAAACCCCCATGCTGGTACAGAGGATAGCACTCGGAGAGATGCAAACACCCACGCTGGTATAGAGGATAGCACTCGGAGAGAGATGCAAACCCCCTCGCTGGCATAGAGGATAGCACTCGGAGAGATGCAAACACCCACGCTGGTATAGAGGATAGCACTCGGAGAGATGCAAACCCCCTCGCTGGAATAGAGGATAGCACTCGGAGAGATGCAAACACCCACGCTGGTATAGAGGATAGCACTCGGGAATGATGCAAACCCCCACGCTGGTATAGAGGATAGCACGGGGAGAGATGCAAACCGCCATGCTGGTATAGAGGATAGCACTGGGAGAGATGCAAACCCCCATGCTGGTATAGAGGATAGCACTCGGAGAGATGCAAACCCCCATGCTGGTACAGAGGATAGCACGGGGAGAGATGCAAACCCCCATGCTGGTATAGAGGATAGCACTGGGAGAGATGCAAACCGCCACGCTGGTATAGAGGATAGCACGGGGAGAGATGCAAACCCTCTCGCTGGTATAGAGGATAGCACTGGGAGAGATGCAAACCACCATGCTGGTATAGAGGATAGCACTGGGAGATATGCAAACCCCCATGCTGGTACAGAGGATAGCACGGGGAGATATGCAAACCCCCATGCTGGTATAGAGGATAGCACGGGGAGAGATGCAAACCCCCATGCTGGTACAGAGGATAGCACGGGGAGAGATGCAAACCCTCTCGCTGGTATAGAGGATAGCACTGGGAGAGATGCAAACCACCATGCTGGTATAGAGGATAGCACTGGGAGATATGCAAACCCCCATGCTGGTACAGAGGATAGCACGGGGAGATATGCAAACCCCCATGCTGGTATAGAGGATAGCACTGGGAGAGATGCAAACCCCCATGCTGGTATAGAGGATAGCACTGGGAGAGATGCAAACCCCCATGCTGGTATAGAGGATAGCACTGGGAGAGATGCAAACCGCCTCGCTGGTATAGAGGATAGCACTGGGAGAGATGCAAACCCCCATGCTGGTATAGAGGATAGCACTGGGAGAGATGCAAACCGCCTCGCTGGTATAGAGGATAGCACTGGGAGAGATGCAAACCCCCATGCTGGTATAGAGGATAGCACTCGGAGAGATGCAAACCCCCATGCTGGTACAGAGGATAGCACTCGGAGAGATGCAAACCCCCATGCTGGTACAGAGGATAGCACTCGGAGAGATGCAAACACCCACGCTGGTATAGAGGATAGCACTCGGAGAGAGATGCAAACCCCCTCGCTGGCATAGAGGATAGCACTCGGAGAGATGCAAACACCCACGCTGGTATAGAGGATAGCACTCGGAGAGATGCAAACCCCCTCGCTGGAATAGAGGATAGCACTCGGAGAGATGCAAACACCCACCCTGGTATAGAGGATAGCACTCGGGAATGATGCAAACCCCCACGCTGGTATAGAGGATAGCACGGGGAGAGATGCAAACCGCCATGCTGGTATAGAGGATAGCACTGGGAGAGATGCAAACCCCCATGCTGGTATAGAGGATAGCACTCGGAGAGATGCAAACCCCCATGCTGGTACAGAGGATAGCACGGGGAGAGATGCAAACCCCCATGCTGGTACAGAGGATAGCACTCGGAGAGATGCAAACACCCACGCTGGTATAGAGGATAGCACTCGGAGAGAGATGCAAACCCCCTCGCTGGCATAGAGGATAGCACTCGGAGAGATGCAAACACCCACGCTGGTATAGAGGATAGCACTCGGAGAGATGCAAACCCCCTCGCTGGAATAGAGGATAGCACTCGGAGAGATGCAAACACCCACCCTGGTATAGAGGATAGCACTCGGGAATGATGCAAACCCCCACGCTGGTATAGAGGATAGCACGGGGAGATATGCAAACCCCCATGCTGGTACAGAGGATAGCACGGGGAGATATGCAAACCCCCATGCTGGTATAGAGGATAGCACGGGGAGAGATGCAAACCCCCATGCTGGTACAGAGGATAGCACGGGGAGAGATGCAAACCCTCTCGCTGGTATAGAGGATAGCACTGGGAGAGATGCAAACCACCATGCTGGTATAGAGGATAGCACTGGGAGATATGCAAACCCCCATGCTGGTACAGAGGATAGCACGGGGAGATATGCAAACCCCCATGCTGGTATAGAGGATAGCACTGGGAGAGATGCAAACCCCCATGCTGGTATAGAGGATAGCACTGGGAGAGATGCAAACCCCCATGCTGGTATAGAGGATAGCACTGGGAGAGATGCAAACCGCCTCGCTGGTATAGAGGATAGCACTGGGAGAGATGCAAACCCCCATGCTGGTATAGAGGATAGCACTGGGAGAGATGCAAACCGCCTCGCTGGTATAGAGGATAGCACTGGGAGAGATGCAAACCCCCATGCTGGTATAGAGGATAGCACTCGGAGAGATGCAAACCCCCATGCTGGTACAGAGGATAGCACTCGGAGAGATGCAAACCCCCATGCTGGTACAGAGGATAGCACTCGGAGAGATGCAAACACCCACGCTGGTATAGAGGATAGCACTCGGAGAGAGATGCAAACCCCCTCGCTGGCATAGAGGATAGCACTCGGAGAGATGCAAACACCCACGCTGGTATAGAGGATAGCACTCGGAGAGATGCAAACCCCCTCGCTGGAATAGAGGATAGCACTCGGAGAGATGCAAACACCCACCCTGGTATAGAGGATAGCACTCGGGAATGATGCAAACCCCCACGCTGGTATAGAGGATAGCACGGGGAGAGATGCAAACCGCCATGCTGGTATAGAGGATAGCACTGGGAGAGATGCAAACCCCCATGCTGGTATAGAGGATAGCACTCGGAGAGATGCAAACCCCCATGCTGGTACAGAGGATAGCACGGGGAGAGATGCAAACCCCCATGCTGGTACAGAGGATAGCACTCGGAGAGATGCAAACACCCACGCTGGTATAGAGGATAGCACTCGGAGAGAGATGCAAACCCCCTCGCTGGCATAGAGGATAGCACTCGGAGAGATGCAAACACCCACGCTGGTATAGAGGATAGCACTCGGAGAGATGCAAACCCCCTCGCTGGAATAGAGGATAGCACTCGGAGAGATGCAAACACCCACCCTGGTATAGAGGATAGCACTCGGGAATGATGCAAACCCCCACGCTGGTATAGAGGATAGCACGGGGAGAGATGCAAACCGCCATGCTGGTATAGAGGATAGCACTGGGAGAGATGCAAACCCCCATGCTGGTATAGAGGATAGCACGGGGAGAGATGCAAACCCCCATGCTGGTACAGAGGATAGCACGGGGAGAGATGCAAACCCCCATGCTGGTATAGAGGATAGCACTGGGAGAGATGCAAACCGCCACGCTGGTATAGAGGATAGCACGGGGAGAGATGCAAACCCTCTCGCTGGTATAGAGGATAGCACTGGGAGAGATGCAAACCACCATGCTGGTATAGAGGATAGCACTGGGAGATATGCAAACCCCCATGCTGGTACAGAGGATAGCACGGGGAGATATGCAAACCCCCATGCTGGTATAGAGGATAGCACGGGGAGAGATGCAAACCCCCATGCTGGTACAGAGGATAGCACGGGGAGAGATGCAAACCCCCATGCTGGTATAGAGGATAGCACTGGGAGAGATGCAAACCGCCACGCTGGTATAGAGGATAGCACGGGGAGAGATGCAAACCCTCTCGCTGGTATAGAGGATAGCACTGGGAGAGATGCAAACCACCATGCTGGTATAGAGGATAGCACTGGGAGATATGCAAACCCCCATGCTGGTACAGAGGATAGCACGGGGAGATATGCAAACCCCCATGCTGGTATAGAGGATAGCACTGGGAGAGATGCAAACCCCCATGCTGGTATAGAGGATAGCACTGGGAGAGATGCAAACCGCCTCGCTGGTATAGAGGATAGCACTGGGAGAGATGCAAACCCCCATGCTGGTATAGAGGATAGCAATGGGAGAGATGCAAACCGCCTCGCTGGTATAGAGGATAGCACTGGGAGAGATGCAAACCCCCATGCTGGTATAGAGGATAGCACTCGGAGAGATGCAAACCCCCATGCTGGTACAGAGGATAGCACTCGGAGAGATGCAAACACCCACGCTGGTATAGAGGATAGCACTCGGGAAGGATGCAAACCCCCATGCTGGTATAGAGGATAGCACTGGGAGAGATGCAAACCCCCATGCTGGTATAGAGGATAGCACGGGGAGAGATGCAAACCGCCACGCTGGTATAGAGGATAGCACGGGGAGAGATGCAAACCCCCATGCTGGTATAGAGGATAGCACGGGGAGAGATGCAAACCGCCACGCTGGTATAGAGGATAGCACGGGGAGAGATGCAAACCCCCATGCTGGTATAGAGGATAGCACTGGGAGAGATGCAAACCCCCATGCTGGTATAGAGGATAGCACTGGGAGAGATGCAAACCCCCATGCTGGTATAGAGGATAGCACTGGGAGAGATGCAAACCGCCTCGCTGGTATAGAGGATAGCACTGGGAGAGATGCAAACCCCCATGCTGGTACAGAGGATAGCACTGGGAGAGATGCAAACCGCCTCGCTGGTATAGAGGATAGCACTGGGAGAGATGCAAACCGCCCCGTGAACATTTCGCTGACCACCCTTGACCATCAGCCATCAATGGGAGTGAACACTTCGATGACCACTCTTGACCATCAGCCATCAACGGGAGTGAACATTTCGCTGACCACCCTTGACCATCAGCCATCAATGGGAGTGAACATTTCACTGACCATCAGCCATCAATGGGAGTGAACATTTCGCTGACCACCCTTGACCATCAGCCATCAACGGGAGTGAACACTTCACTGACCACCCTTGACCATCAGCCATCAATGGGAGTGAACATTTCGCTGACCACCCTTGATCATCAGCCATCAACAAGAGTGAACACTTCGCTGACCACCCTTGACCATCAGCCATCAACGGGAGTGAACACTTCGCTGACCACCCTTGACCATCAACAGGAGTGAACACTTCGCTGACCACCCTTGACCATCAGCCATCAACAGGAGTGAACACTTCGCTGACCACCCTTGACCATCAATGGGAGCGAACATTTCACTGACCACCCTTGACCATCAGCCATCAACAGGAGTGAACACTTCGCTGACCACCCTTGACCATCAACGGGAGTGAACATTTCGCTGACCACCCTTGACCATCAATCAGCCGTCGACGATATATATCCCAAAATCAAATCACTTCCTCCGTGATCGACATGTTGACATGTTATAAACCCACAACGTTTCATTAAAACCACCACAACAATTCACATTATCCTGTCATCAGGCACATCCACCGACTCATCCAAAAAAAGAATAATCCCCGTATTTAAACCGGCACTACATCGGTGTAAACGCAAATGTCTGCAGAATGTAATTTGCTATTATATGGTATAATTCACCCCCCACCCCCCCAATATTTCCATCAAAAACTGAGCATTTCAACAAATAAACAAACGTTGTATAAGCGGTTTGTTGACATAACAAAATAGTGTAAATAGACATTCAGACATTCATGCGTAATACAATGCGTTTACCCTGATTAACACCAGGTATGGTACCTACATATTTACAGTGATATCTCACATGTTTGCCTATAGATGCATACTTATTTGTAGGCTTAGTTAAATTATCTCTAATCAAAAGTATCGTGTGTTTAGTATTGACTCCAATGACAAACAAACGTCAATTCAGGAGCGCGGATGACCGTTATATGAAATCCTACTTTCACTTTTGAAAGTTTGTATACCTCAAAAACACTGTTTATTGAGTCAAATGTAGTGTTCGAATGTATTCAGAATAATGTGTAGTAGCTATGCATATTTATACGTGAAAAAAATGCATTTTATTTGCTTTTTGCGATGTAGTGTTGCTTTAATGAACCAATCTATCAATTAAAGCATTAACTAATTCTAATACACTCCCCATTAATAATTCTCTTCAAACTCACACTCAGATGAGTGGACAAAAACTGAATGGAAAGTATTTTCTGATTGGTGCAGATTCACTGTCTTCGTTACATATTATTTACATACAATTATAGATAGCACATTATTGAGATGGGTATTAACACTTTCAACACCACAGGCCTCTAAATAGGCTTATGAAAAGTGTAGATCCAGATGAGCCGGCTCGTGACGAGCCGTCTCATCAGGATCTGCACTTTTTTGCCAGTAATAATTATTACTATTTTTAGATAAAATTACCCATTTTGATAAATGTTATGTTATATGTTATATTCGGGTTTTACGCCTGCATCAGCACCATTTTGGGCTATATCGCCGGCGGGCAGTTTACCTAACAACACCTTTCCTGGGCAGGCTCCAGCGGTTAACCAGTACTTGGGTGCACCAACCTCCGTAAGAAACTGCCAACTTTTTCATATAAATGAGACACGGTCTGAGCGGGGCTCGAACCCGTGACCATCAGTGATGATAGGTTACAGTGGTATACAAGTCAGCGACCTTAACCACTCGACCACGAAGGCGGACATTTTTGATAAATGAACTGGTCCAAAGGTAATTTTCTTATTAATTTATTGGTCTGAAAATATCACGCATCAGTCCATGTCAGATACTTGGGGTTGAATGAGTTAATGAAATATCGACCATTGTGGATGTACTCGCAACTGAATGAAAGAATTTACTGTGACTTTTAAAATGGACATGCAAATCCAGGGCTCACGCTAGAGGGCGATTCGGGCGAAGTGGTCGCTTTATTTCCCGCCACCTTGCCGACAATAGACATCAGGGCGACATCCATTTCACTTTCAAAGTCTAGTGAATGCCATGCAGCTTTTCTACATACAAACGTTCCTACAATGTATATCCTGCAAACCTAACTAAATACGGTTTCACTATATGCAGTTGTTCAAAAAAGTATATCCCCACTTCTCCCTAAATCATCTGGAGGGAGAAGTGACGTCTCCCAAAATGTTGAGCCTAGCTTGAGCCCTGAAATCTACATCCATTAGCCTATAAACAATCTAAATAAACCATACAGCCTAATTTTGCTCATGTTCTGTCATCTCTGGTAAAAAGCCCAGGAAAATTTGAAAAGCAAATGATACAAATGCAAGAGGTACTGGGTATCTACAAGTCGGGTACAATAGTTGAAGCGTAATTAAAATATCAGTCGATTAATGCAGTGGTTAGAATGCTTGCTTCTCACCAATGCAACCCGGGTTCGTTCTTCGTACCAGGAAGTATGTGCGATGGTACGGTGGTCGCCAGATCGGACAGGTGGGTTTTTCTCCGGGTACTCTCGTTTCTTCCTACACGAATGACCACAAATACACAGTTACTTTCATCCGCGCCAACGAGAGTTAAAACTTGTTTCGCAATCGTAAAATAAGTTTATACTTAAAAACATCAAAGAACATAACAAAATCAGTTTACATCAACATTATTAAGTACAATTCTCTTCTAGATTGGCAGTCTTAGTAAAGATACAATTATGCTCATCCCCTATGCCATCTGGTAACTAGACAGACACCTGACCCAGCACTGATTAATCAGTCTTCAATTATTGAATCATGAAGTTTATGCAATAGTGCCAAGTTCAAACAGAGGACTTGCTGGAAGCAGGGTGCATGCAGGAACAAGATTATCTTGCTAATTCCTTGTGTTTAACCAGATAGCTGAATAGTTAAACATTTCCGTAACCCTTTGCACGCTCAGTAAATAAAATCACATTTGCAAACAACATAGCAGGGTTCCCGCTGTCGGTCGCTAATGGCGCTAGTTGCGACAAAAAACAAATATTGGCGCTAAATTTTGTGAATTGGCTAAAATATTTGGCACATGTTTTGTTAATACATGGCTTCAAATATTTATTTGTGAACTATATGGCTTTTAGTTGGCTCCCAAGTTTTTTTAATTGGCTCCAGTGTTTTTCAATTGGCGACAGAAGTGGTGCAGACAAACATTCAGACAGAGTGAACCCTGCATAGACCCAGATCAGTGGCGGTACAGCTGCAGCGTTATGCCGCGTCTGATCAGGATCTACGTTGTTTGCTATTCAGCCAAGTGCTTTAGCTCCACTATGCCAAATAGGAAACAGCATAGAGCCTGATCAGGCTCTATGCTGTTTGCAAAAAGTGATTTTATCTGCAAAGGGTTAACATGCTAATCCCACATAGAGTTGCTTTTGTAAAACAACATAGAGGTAGATCAGCTACCGTATTTAGCTATGTATAGTGCGCTACCGTGTATAGTGCGCACTCACGATCTGGCACGAAAATCGGCGGAAAAACTGAGTTCCGATGTATACTGCGCACGTGAAAAACTTAATTTTCCAAGTCAAAATTTAACATTTCTCAAGAATCGCTAAAAATTGTGCTCCGTGATTTTTACAACTTATATTAATCACTCGAGATTTACC
>CM026393.1:48274090-48306998 GCA_014843695.1 Archivesica marissinica
CGATAAATACCTAATAGACAAGAGGCACTAAACAACGAGTAAACAAGAGGGAATAGTCAACAACAACAGTCCATACAAGGTGGCGACAAATACATGGCGGGTGTCAAGGGCACTTTGCAGAGTGGAAATATTAATGGGCAGTAAAACAACGAAATTGAAACTATGTTTCTGCTGTGAAGTTGATATGATATACATTGTATTCATACAGTATCCTGAGCAACAGCAAGCACGCGATTGGAAACCTTGGAACGGTAACATTTACACTAAATAACAGTAACATTTACACTAAATAACGGTAACATTTACACTAAATGTAAATGTTACTGTTACACTAAATGTTACTGTTACACTAAATAAATGTTACTGCTGCGAAATTGACTTTATATACAGTATCTTATTGTAAACTCTGTAACTGAAACACTAAATGTTACTGCTGCGAAATTGACTTGATATACAGTATCTTATTGTAAACTCTGTAACCGAAACACTAAATGTTACTGCTGCAAAATTGACTTGATATACAGTATCTTATTGTAAACTCTGTAACCGAAACACTAAATGTTACTGCTGCAAAATTGACTTGATATACAGTATCTTATTGTAAACTCTGGAACTGAAACACTAAATGTTACTGCTGCAAAATTGACTTGATATACAGTATCTTATTGTAAACTCTGTAACCAAAACACTAAATGTTACTGCTGCAAAATTGACTTGATATACAGTATCTTATTGTAAACTCAGGAACTGAAACACTAAATGTTACTGCTGCAAAATTAAATTGACTTGATATACAGTATCTTATTGTAAACTCTGTAACTGAAACACTAAATGTTACTGCTGCAAAATTGACTTGATATACAGTATCTTATTGTAAACTCTGGAACTGAAACACTAAATGTTACTGCTGCAAAATTGACTTGATATACAGTATCTTATTGTAAACTCTGTAACTGAAACACTAAATGTTACTGCTGCAAAATTGACTTGATATACAGTATCTTATTGTAAACTCTGTAACTGAAACACTAAATGTTACTGCTGCAAAATTGACTTGATATACAGTATCTTATTGTAAACTCTGTAACTGAAACACTAAATGTTACTGCTGCAAAATTGACTTGATATACAGTATCTTATTGTAAACTCTGTAACTGAAACACTAAATGTTACTGCTGCAAAATTGACTTGATATACAGTATCTTATTGTAAACTCTGGAACTGAAACACTAAATGTTACTGCTGCAAAATTGACTTGATATACAGTATCTTATTGTAAACTCTGTAACTGAAACACTAAATGTTACTGCTGCAAAATTTACTTGATATACAGTATCTTATTGTAAACTCTGTAACTGAAACACTAAATGTTACTGCTGCAAAATTGACTTGATATACAGTATCTTATTGTAAACTCTGGAACTGAAACACTAAATGTTACTGCTGCAAAATTTACTTGATATACAGTATCTTATTGTAAACTCTGTAACTGAAACACTAAATGTTACTGCTGCAAAATTGACTTGATATACAGTATCTTATTGTAAACTCTGGAACTGAAACACTAAATGTTACTGCTGCAAAATTGACTTGATATACAGTATCCCGAACAATTGCATGCGATTGGAAACTATCTATTCGAAGAAATGCAGAAGCTTCGTGCAATAATAATATCTGGCTGTATACTGGGCTGATATAATTATTGATCAAAACTGTACATGCCACTACAGCTAAACATTGTGAAATCAATGATAAAATATCTATTAGCGATTCCTCATCTGTGGCAAAGAGCTTACATAATAGTATACATGTGGTGGCATATGTATTTACTATACAGGCAAACCTGCATAGTATTATAAAGAACAACCACTGGAGCGACGAACACGCTTCATTTTATGAATATGACAAAAGATGTTGAGACTCAATTGCAAATTAAACATGAATCTTCTGGGGGAGCGGGGGGGGGGGGTATCTATTCATATTGCAAAGTTTTACTTTCGGTGGTGCGTTTTTGGTCCTCTTCGACGAATTTAGCAGACCTGGAGGTTTTATGTAACGTCTTATCTCATTGAAGTGAACATAACATGGATGGAGTTCAAACCAAGACCATTCATCGGTTAGGAACATATTGCATTGGTGGCAAACTGGTGAAAATGGCACAAATGTTCCTCCAAGGAGCGGGGACATAAGTAACAATAAGCTTATTTTATCATGCACAACAATCAGTTTATCCTCCAAGTGGGTGGGGTGGAGAGCATAATATGTGGGCATAGCAACAGTCAGTTTATCCTCCAAGTGGTGGGGTGGAGAGCATAATCTGTGGGCATAGCAATGTCAGTTTATCCCCCCGAGTGGGTGGGGTGGAGAGCATAATCTGTGGGCATAGCAACAGTCAGTTTATCCTCCGAGTGGGGTGGGGAGCATAATATGTGGGCATAGCAACAGTCAGTTTATCCTCCAAGTGGGGTGGGTGGAGAGCATAATCTGTGGGCATAGCAACAGTCAGTTTATCCTCCGAGTGGGGTGTGGTGGAGAGCATAATCTGTGGGCATAGCAACAGTCAGTTTATCCTCCGTGTGGGGTGGAGAGCATAATCTGGTGGCATAGCAACAGTCAGTTTATCCTCCGGGTGGGGTGAAGAGCATAATCTGTGGGCACAGCAGCAATCAGTTTATCTTCCAAGCCAGGGGAACAAGTCAGTTTATCCTCAAAGCGGGGGCGGGGATGCATAACCTTGGGACACGGCAAGTCAGTTTATCCTCAAAACGGGGGTGGGGATGGATAACCTTGGGACACGGCAAGTCAGTTTATCCTCAAAATGGGGTGGGGATGCATAACCTTGGGACATGGCAACAGTCAGTTTATCCTCAAAGTGGGGTGGGGATGCATAACCTTGGGACATGGCAACAGTCAGTTTATCCTCAAAGCGAGGTGGGGATGGATAACCTTGAGACATGGCAACAGTCAGTTTATCCTCAAAGCGAGGTGGGGATGGATAACCTTGGGACATGGCAAAAGTTTATCCTCAAAGCAAAGAATAAAAAACAAAACATTGAATGAAACACTAGAAATACACATCTAAGGACTAAATATACTTGCAAGGGAAGTAACACCTGCAATATGTTTAATCCAATAGTTTTCCACTTAGCTCCCTCTACCTAAATGCAAGAAGTTGTGGTGCTTAACTCTTTGCATGCTGGGTAAAATAAAGGCTACAAATAGTTCAAATAATTGTAGCAGACGTCATTTCATTTAAAATTAATAACCGAAAACTGGAAATGTCATGGAAGTTAATTAGTTGTATTGTTACAACAACGTGAATGAATGTCCATGACAATTTTGACTTATTTTCACTGCTAGTGTGCAAAGAGTTAGTTCCCTATACTTACTACATGTACATTTCTTGAACAAACTTACCGTATTGTTCCTATTTAAAGCGCCACCTCTAACATAGGCGCCCCCACGTAAAAATGCAACATGAAATGGCACTTAAAGGGAAATAATTGGCGTACCTGTCGGTAGTAATGTTGTTTAACGTAATCCATATATATATATATATAAATAAACACCAAGCTCATGAATCACTAAGTATACATGAATAATATGATAATGCGCATCACTTGTTGAACGTGTATCGCTATAAAAAAAAGTATTTATTCTCACAGAAGAATTCACACAATATCAACAATGCCTCGAGCTATTCAAACCGAAAGTACAAGGATAGTTATTTACATAGACACTGTACAAAAGTTTATAACGCGGAACAATCCACAGAAACACGGGTTAACTTTAAATGTATATGATTTATGTGGCATAATATTATGTACCGCATGTACAGAACATAATTATCGATCGATTTAGGTAACACACGATGACGTAGTAGGCGTCGCATTATGACAAAGCAAGGTCACTGAGCAGTTTCTTCCAATTAGTTGGCAATTACCGATATTGAAATGGAGATTTTCCACACCTATACTACAGAAATTAATTACTCTAATTAGCGCGCCCCTTTTTGTGTTTTGCATCGCGCCCGGGTGCTATAAATAGGAACAATACGGTATATGTTATGTTATATTTCGGGTTTTACGCCTACATCAGCACCATTTTTGGGCTATATCGCCGGCGGGCAGTTTACCTAACAACACCTTTCCTGGGCAGGCTCCAGCGGTTAACCAGTACTTGGGTGCACCAACCTTCGTAAGAAACTGCCAACTTTTTCATATAAATGAGACACGGTCTGAGCGGGGCTCTGATTGAAAGTTAGTGTTCGAATATGTCCAGAAGAATTTGTAGTAGAAATGCTATGTATATGTAAATAAAATATGTATTTTTATTCTTTTTGCGATGTAGTGTTGCTATAAATAATCGTACGGGCATGGTCATGTTCAACATCAACCCACAAAAACAGGGTTTTTTAATGTTGGGGAGGGCTGTCAATATAGGGATACTGGGCCAATATTTTCCCGCAGCCGACAATTTAGTGAAACCGTATTTAGTCAATATTTGCAGGATATACATGTAGGAGAAGAGCTTATATAATGTTGATCCTAAACAGAAATGTACATCATCTCAACATTTGCAGATATACATACATTATTTGTATGAAATTACATTAACCAAAATTAATTTGACGAGTATGAATGCCTTTTGAAAGGAAATGTGTCTTGTATACTATTGTTCAGGTTTATTATACATGTACCATCGGCAGTTTGTCGCACATTTATTAATCGCACATTTATTAACGAATTTCTTCATATAGAAATGAAATCCAAAATTATTAGCTAAAACTGCCAAAACGCGATCACAAACTAGAAGATACATGTAGCACTCGGAGAGATGCAAACACGCCTGTGTTCTGCACTTAACTTATAATTAAATTAATACCACCTGTTCAAAATAATTGTTCGTCGGTGCATATATTGCATGTTTCTGTATAACAATGAACATCATTTGCAATACTGTCAATGATTCATTCTAATCATTGCTTCAAGCAACAATAACGTTAATAACATGATCCTACGACTGGCTATCAATTTTATATGTATACATGATCCTACGACTGGCTATCAATTTTATATGTATGCATGATCCTACGACTGGCTATCAATTTTATATGTATGCATGATCCTACGACTGGCTATCAATTTTATATGTATGCATGATCCTACGACTGGCTATCAATTTTATATGTATGCATGATCCTACGACTGGCTATCAATTTTATATGTATACATGATCCTACGACTGGCTATCAATTTTATATGTATACATGATCCTACGACTGGCTATCAATTTTATATGTATACATGATCCTACGACTGGCTATCAATTTTATATGTATACATGATCCTACGACTGGCTATCAATTTTATATGTATACATGATCCTACGACTGGCTATCAATTTTATATGTATACATGATCCTACGACTGGCTATCAATTTTATATGTATACATGATCCTACGACTGGCTATCAATTTTATATGTATACATGATCCTACGACTGGCTATCAATTTTATATGTATACATGATCCTACGACTGGCTATCAATTTTATATGTATACATGATCCTACGACTGGCTATCAATTTTATATGTATACATGATCCTACGACTGGCTATCAATTTTATATGTATACATGATCCTACGACTGGCTATCAATTTTATATGTATACATGATCCTACGACTGGCTATCAATTGTACAGTGAAACCCCTCTAAACCGAACGGCTTCCGGACCGGTGTAGTCCAGTGGTAACACACTTGACTGGTAATCCAGGGATCGCAGGTTCGATCCCCGTCTGACCCTAATAAAATTAACAGTCTTTCAGATGGGACTTTAGACCGAGGTCTCGTGTCGGTGCTTTACACTGTGCACGCAAAAGAACCAGACTATGGAATGGGTCTCTGTCTATCATTGCACTACACTCCAAAATCTAAAATTATTAATCTCTTCAGGAGGCGTCGCTCATATGGGCAACCGGTAGCGACGATAAATAAACGTAAAACACACAGAACAAGCTTTTGAAATTTACAAATTTATTAAGAACATTTCTGCATGTATATTTGCTTCCGGTTGTATCATGGATAAAAGTACAAGCTCCTGTGAATAAATACATGTATTTACTAGTGCCTCATGTCAACTGTGCACATTTTATTACATCATACAAGAGCTTTGACAGAAGAGAAAGGTTACGATGGGCGATTCGTATTCCGAGACTGTCAAATGTCAAACAGATTTAAGTTAATTAGCAATTAATTATGCGCACCAATAAGGCGGACCTGATGTCGCTTCGATGTCGATTGTCGGCGAAGTTATGCCATAATGGGGGGAAAAAGCGATAATTTCATCCGAATCGCCCTTTTGCTTGAGCCCTGGAAAAGCACTACCTGTAGAATTGGTTATGATTTATATTACATAAACTTTATTTTCAATTTGACCATATAGCATAATTGTTGATGAAATTGTAATAAACTTGTTACATATTCTTGTAATGGTACATAATGGAGTAGATGGAACTTCTACAGATGTGAAGTGGACAAACATGTTGAAATTTCTCACGGGTCATCCAAAATGAAAGTGAAAGTAGAAAATGTAAACACAATATTGAACAATGTGACAGTAAATACACTTCAAAACGGAAAAGAGTTTTTCAGCCCACTGGCTACGGTTTGATGAAATAACACACAAGATGTTTTGTATGGTTAGGGATAGAGGCAGTAACCCCACAAAACAGGTGGCAGTAAACTAGAGCTGAAAAGAATACTCTTCAATTGAAGATCAAATTTAACCCTTAGAGCTGAAAAGAATACTCTTCAATTGAAGATCAAATTTAACCCTAAGTACATTTAAAAACGCACCATTATGTGTCATCAATTTTATTTGGACTTGGGTCAGATTAGGTTTTATGATTGGACATAATTGATGTATATCTTATTTCCCTTTAGACATGAAGCTAAATCAGGACACTAACTATAGCATATAATCTGTCACACCTCTATCCATGAAAAATACATTTTGCATGTGCACCCGGAGACAGGATGCGCATTTGAGGGCTTCGCACCTCCGCAACAGGTTTCTCCCAGCCTCAGACAGTGCCAGAACAACAATAGGCATCCATGGTTAAGTGTTGCAAGTAAATTAATTTAAATAACTATAGACTTTAGCAGTAAGTAAAAATCCACAATTGTAATGATTTTCTCCACAATTTCATGCGACGCATTTCTTTTTAGGCACAGAATACATCCCAATACGGTAATGAGCGTTACACCGAAGCATGTACGTTAGAATATGACCGACGGGGCGATGGGTCCATTCACTCCTGGGCTGGTATCACACAATTCAATCAAACTGAACTTGTGATATTCAATACAGGCATATAAATGCCCATACTTACATTAACACCGTTTTTCAACCTGTTGTAGTGCCATTCTTTAGATCGCTTATAATGTATATATATCCGCATTGAACTGCTCTATGGAAGTAACTCAGTTGGTGGGCAATGTCAGGAGGGAGATGGATCCAGTGAAAAATGGTTCTTGGAAAAAACCTGTTGAAATTCTCCTGTTGCTGTAATTAACCGATAGTAAGGCTTATCCACAGTGACATGTTAATTACCTACTTGCTCAGTTTTCGGCCTTACATATATACTGAAATAAACATTATAGAATGAACCTATGCCAGAGTGACCTCAGGTCCGATTAGCACAGTGGTTAGAGAGCTAGCTTCACTCTAATGCAACCCGGGTTCGATCTTCGGACCGGAAAGTATGCGAGATGGTACTGTGGTTGCCAAATCGGATGTGGGTTTTCTCCGATTACTCCCACCCAAATGAACACATAGAAGCTTTCGCCAACAAGAGTGATTAATATAAGACAATAAGTTGTTAGAACTTGCTTCGCAATCGTTGTAAAATAAAGTTTAATTTATAGTGACCTCACTCATTGCTTAGTACTGGTTAACCGCTTAGGTTGACTAAACGTGCACAGGAAAACATGTCCCAGCAACGGGTTTGATATTAGAGTAACATATATGCTGTAGAAATATTTGGCCCTTTGGTGGAAAAGACATGTGCAGACCTTTGTTCAAGAAAGGGTAAAATTCATCAACACATGGTCATCTAAAGCACAGTAAACTTACATGGTAGTATTCACCTTTACTTTAGAAACTGTTATCAGAAAGTGACAATTGCTTCTAAGGTACTTTAGACATATATTTACTAAAATTGAATGAACTTTTCCGCGGGATTCCTCGCGCTATTCAGTTGAACTCTCCACAAATTTTGAAATCTCGCTATTACCCGTGAGCACGAGATGGGTTTTTTCTATCATTGTTACAAAACAAGTGTTTGCGAGCGAGAGTTAAAAATTATATATTTAATAACGACACTCAGTTGTAACAAAATGCACTGAAAAGAAGAATATCGGAAAAAATAAAATATTAATAAAAAAAAGTACGCACTTTTGTAAACAAATATGGCGGACATCAAGGCGCTGGAACATCCCACGTTAAAGGTTGATTAAATATTACCATTTTGACTGTGTTCCAAGTACCATTGTTCACGTAATCATAAGGATTAATTACAGTTCAAGAAAAAGAAATAAAGTTTGTCTGTAATTAAGTCAGTCGGGTAGACAATAAAAATTACCGAAAGTATGCACAGACAAATTGGGGGTCGTCTCACGATTATTTGAGTATGTCAAATCTGGATAATTATGGATAAATGCATCGCAGGACTAGTTACGACAGAAGGTGTAACGGAAGAGAGATCATGATAAACAATGTTTGAAGCCTCATACAGTAGCTACTGTCTATGCACATACAATACTTGTCACTGATTTAATTCCATTCAAGCACCTTTTTTGGTAATGAAATTACCAGGGTTCGACACTAACTTTTTTAAGAGGTAGCCTGCAGAACTATCATCTTGGAAATTAATGCGATACTTATAAAATCTAGGTAGTCCTCATGTTCATACATTCCTCACTTCTGTCAAAGTTATGATCAATACAAAATACAACGTTCTGACAATTCTGTAACCAGTTGACCAGTTTAACTGTGGCGTTCGTGGTCCAGTGATAGAGCGTCGGATTTGGAATCGAAAGGTCCCGGGTTTGATACTCGGACAAGCCATGTATGTCGTGTCATTGAGCAAGGCACCTCACACACATTGCTTAGTACTGGTTAACCACCACTTAGGTTGGCTAAGCCTGCCCAGGAAAACATGTCTAGGTCCCCGCAAGGGGTGTGACATTAATGTAACATACATACATAGGTTGGCTCCAAGATTTGGTCGCCCCGTACCCAAACATTGATAGACCAAATTGAAGTGTCCAGCAAAGAGCAGCCCATTGGATAAAGGCTGACTTCTATCGTACCTCTAGTGTTACAGACATGCTACATTCCCTAAATCTACACAGACTAGATCAACAGCGTATCGAGACTATCGACAGTAGGTTATCCCTTATGTATAAAATTCATCATGATCTGGTTGCTATCCCCATTGAAAATTACCTAGTTCCCCTCTCCCGTCCCGCACACCACTGTCATTCCTTAAGTTATAGGTTAATTACAGCAACTACAGACTACTACAAGTTATCCTTTTTTCCAAGAACAATCTACCATTGGAACCATCTCCCTCCTGACATTGTCCATCAGGCATCTCCCTACCATAGAGCAATTCAATACGGCAGTGCTGTATTGATCATGCCAGCCCCTAGTTGTTCTGCCCAGCTGCTTTTAAACTCTTTTAAACCAAACTTATTTGTCATTACTTTCTTATATTTATAAGCTTTTAACTACTCATACTTTTAGCTTCTTTGCGAATTTTGACGCGCAACATGTCTACATCCCGCGAGTGTTTTGACATTAGAGGAAGGTAGATAGGTTAAATATGGCGATTTCTGCTTTCGTGTTGCATATAAATATTGTAAACTGTGTCATTTTATATATTTAATTTACATTGTTTTGGACATGCAGACAATTTCAGGTCAGACTAACAGGATATTCAGCTTGGAAACGCATAGCTGTCATATGGGCAACCGGTAGCGACGATAAATAAACGTAAAAATCAGATAAAAAATAAAATGGGTTAAGAGTTTAAAAGCTGTGTTATGGTAGGAGTAAGATGAATCAGTGGTATCTCAACTATCTGGTGTACTATGTGGTCATCATCACAGTCCTAGACTCCTAGCCTGTACCTGCCCTAGACTCCTAGCCTGTACCCGTCCTAGACTGTCCCCACCCTAGACTCCTAGCCTGTACCTGCCTTAGACTCCTAGACTGTACCCGCCCTAGACTCCTAGCCTGTACCCGCCCTAGACTCCTAGACTGTCCTTACCCTAGACTGTACCCGCCCTAGACTCCTAGCCTGTACCCGCCCTAGATTCCTAGCCTGTACCCGCCCTAGACTCCTAGCCTGTACCCGCCCTAGATTCTTAGCCTGTACCCGCCTCTGTTGTAGTGTGTGTTTTACATTTATTTATCGTAGCTACCGGTTGCCCATATGAGCGACGCCTGCTGAAGAGATTAGTCATTTTAGATTTTTGGAAGATTGTTAAATGATACAGACGAGACCCATTCCAAAGTCTCATCTGGTTCTTTTACGTGCACAGTGTAAAGCACCAACACGAGACCTCGGTTTAAAGTCCCATCTGAAAGACTATTAATTTTATTAGGGTCAGACGTGGGGATCGAACCTGCGATCCCTGGATTACCAGTCCAGCGTGTTACCACTGGACTACTGTTGAAGGGTGTGCCAAGTAAGCTTATGTAGCATGTCTGGAACACTCAATTCAATTCAAACTTTATTTACTGTCAGAGTATTTACAAAACACTGCAAGTCCTGTGATAATCTTCTGTCACGTAGCTGACCTGCATATCTGACCTCTCACCTGCATTGTACCACCTCCAAAAATACAGTTATTTGTCATTTGATTTCATAAGAAATGTTTGTAGTGTTAAAACCACTAAATATGTTGGGTTTCCGTTTAGCTTAGCTGGAGGGGATTCTGGATTAGTGGGGTCCGGATTAGAGGGGTTTTACTGTACATGTGTATGCATAAGTCATACAATTCTTCTGTTTGACATATATATGCAGGTACCGTATGAACTGTTGAATAAGAAGTTTCGGTCAGCTCAGAAAACTATAGATAGGGAGATCTCCAAGGTGCAGGGAGCTGGAGGAGAGCTAGAAGTATGCCTCCAGAAACCACAGGTGACCATTGGAGAAGTGACAAAAGCCCTGGATAACATGGTGGAGAAGCTCAAACAGCTAAAGAGAAAGGTAACCAACCCAATTAAAATGTAATCAGGTGTAGATTTTTAAACTCATGGAGAAGTCGCAAAGTCTACATGTAACCCAGGCGGAGGAGGGGTAATGGATACATGTGACCAAGGAGAACGCTGTAGGTTCGAATCCCAATGCGGTGCAAAATTGTTTCTTGTGAGGGTAACAAATTAGCAATCCTGATGGTTTGCTAAAGATCGGTTATACTGTAACGCGCACCAAGCCTGTTGATCCTACTCTATATATGTAGCAGGTCGGTTCTGGGGTGATAAGTGCCCCATTACCAGTTAGCAGAAGAAAATAAACTCGGGGTAGGTTCTCTATCCACTTTATTGTATGTTTCGTGTCATAATACGGTTATTAACCAATTAATAACCAACCAAGCGATGTGACCTGAAAATATATAACAAGCCAGCTTAAATATAAATAATAGTAATCTGGTCCTTCTTCTGAAAACAAATATATAAATACTTGTTTGCACTTCCAAAATGTATATGATATCTGGCATACACATAGCATAACCGTTACTAAATAACACGTTTACTCTTTCACAATTTACTAGTGACCGACTGATTGTATAGAACCATAATAGTAAAGTAGTACAAAGGTGAAACTAATAAAATCAACAATAGCACATCACAATAGTGCCATATATAAAAACAACAATAGCATATGTACATTCCATTTTCATTATTCTACACTTACCAGTATAAGGTACTGACCACCTTTCTTCCTCGCACACACACACACCAGTGCCACTCCTAGTTGTTAGTTAGATCTGCAAGTTAAATAACAGAATGTGCAAAGAGTATATAGATGTGATAGATGAATTCAATACACCGCCATTTTTAGGAATTCATGTACAATTTGCATGGAACGCGAAATTACCAAAACCGGTTCTAACATTTACTTTCCAAATCAGCTCATTTCTAGAACAAACCAACACAAACGGTGTAAACAATAGACAACACCAGAAATACGTACCATTCAAATTTATCCAGTACTATTGTACAAATGTATTAATTTAAAAGATTTAACAAGACTGAATTTGAAGCTCACTTCAAATTTTCCACAACTCAGTGACGTGATATCATGAAACGAGCACCAACCAATCAAAGAGCTAGAATCCCATAGTCCAGGTAAGAAGGTCAACAAGGTCATTAAAACATATATGCGGTCTCACATAGACCAAACAGAGAGGTCTCACATAACCCAAAATATGAGCCTGCCACATATACAATACACTGGAGCCCGCCTCCGTGGTCGAGTGGTTAAGGTCGCTGACTTGTATACCACTGTAACCTATCATCACTGATGGTCACGGGTTCGAGCCCCGCTCAGGCCGTGTCTCATTTATATGAAAAAGTTGGCAGTTTCTTACGGAGGTTGGTGCACCCAAGTACTGGTTAACCGCTGGAGCCTGCCCAGGAAAGGTGTTGTTAAGTAAACTGCCCGCCGGCGATATAGCCCAAAATGGTGCTGATGCAGGCGTAAAACCCGAAATATAACATAACATAACAATACACTGGAAGACTATATAGTAGATCGGTTATACTGTAACGTGCACCGAGCCTGTTGATCCTACTCTATATACTACACTGGAAGACTATATAGTAGATCGGTTATACTGTATCGTGCACCAAGCCTGTTGATCCTACTCTATATACTACACTGGAAGAATATATAGAAGATCGGTTATACTGTAACGTGCACCGAGCCTGTTGATCCTACTCTATATACTACACTGGAAGACTATATAGTAGATCGGTTATACTGTAACGTGCACCGAGCCTGTTGATCCTACTCTATATACAATACACTGGAAGACTATATAGAAGATCGGTTATACTGTAACGTGCACCGAGCCTGTTGATCCTACTCTATATACTACACTGGAAGACTATATAGTAGATCGGTTATACTGTAACGTGCACCGAGCCTGTTGATCCTACTCTATATACTACACTGGAAGACTATATAGTAGATCGGTTATACTGTAACGTGCACCGAGCCTGTTGATCCTACTCTATATACTACACTGGAAGACTATATAGTAGATCGGTTATACTGTAACGTGCACCGAGCCTGTTGATCCTACTCTATATACTACACTGGAAGACTATATAGTAGATCGGTTATACTGTAACGTGCACCGAGCCTGTTGATCCTACTCTATATACTACACTGGAAGACTATATAGTAGATCGGTTATACTGTAACGTGCACCGAGCCTGTTGATCCTACTCTATATACTACACTGGAAGACTATATAGTAGATCGGTTATACTGTAACGTGCACCGAGCCTGTTGATCCTACTCTATATACTACACTGGAAGACTATATAGTAGATCGGTTATACTGTAACGTGCACCGAGCCTGTTGATACTACTCTATATACAATACACTGGAAGACTATATAGAATAAATAATCCAATAAATCCTTGTGGCTACTTTGCCATATTGATTTAGAGACCAAAGATTTGGAATATATTAGTTATTGCTGTACATACTAATAATCAATTATTACTAACAGAGATTGAAATAAAAACGTTTGGCGAAATGTTTAATCAGTAATGGACCTGTCTATGATGCTTATATATATATATGCAAAATGGGGGTTCTGGACCAAACCCCAATAAATATATGCAAAATGGGGGTTCTGGACCAAACCCCAATAGATATATGCAAAATAGGGGTTCTGGACCAAACCCCAATAAATATATGCAAAATGGGGGTTCTGGACCAAACCCCAATAAATATATGCAAAATAGGGGTTCTGGACCAAACCCCAATAAATATATGCAAAAATGGGGGTTCTGGACCAAACCCCAATAAATATATGCAAAAATGGGGGTTCTGGACCAAACCCCAATAAATATATGCAAAAATGGGGGTTCTGGACCAAACCCCAATAAATATATGCAAAATAGGGGTTCTGGACCAAACCCCAATAAATATACAACATAATTGTAGTCATGTACTGAGCACACAAACTTGGGCACCAATAATACAAAACTACATATACATTATGTACAAACCCTCCACACAACCACCACACAAACTCTGAGATTCAGTTTTTCACCATGCACATAGCGCCACAATAATCAAACCTTGGCGCATGAGCTGGGTAAGTATAATAAACTAAAACATGCAATTTGAACTAAGCAACTACAGGGTATTAGTCAGGACCCAAAAAAACTTCTGATAGAATAAGGGAAAGTGGAAGCGTTAAAAGTAGGGATGGCGACGAAGGTGATTGTGATATTCGGATGATCTTCCGAACGAATATTCGCAAAGTTCTCCAAATTTCGATTTCCACTTTACTCTTGCATCGCTGACAGGTAACACCGTTCTATTGAAAGTGGTGGCATGTTAGAATTATGTAAACGTGAAGTCTACTGTCGGCGTTTTAAATATGCAGCTTGTGTTGATTGATAAACAACTCCGCTTGTTGACATGGTGGGTTTGTGAAAATAAAATTTCGCTCTCTGAATGGGGATAAGTTTGAAGAAATAAACTAATTTAAATTACAATTAACAAATGTTTCTCAGTTTGTGTCCCGTCAAATAGACTGCATTAATCAATTAATGACCCCTGTAAGGTGTGAACAACATGTCATCACCCTCCTTTGTTATTTGGAGCCAAATCGCGATGACATTTCGCACCTTCGGGTACGCATTGGGTCATTCTTTGTTTTCGAAACTTAATTGATTGAAATTTGAACAAACATATATATCCTTTTAAGTTATGATTTAACTGAAATTTATTAAAATTTTATTTGAATTTTTTTTTTAATATTCGAATATGGCTTTAATATTCGAATATTTGGACGTTCATTCGAACATTCGTTGCCATCCCTAGTTAAAAGTAATCCAAAACAACATCAAAAATGTGTAATGCTTTTCAGTAAGTTTGTTTTTGTTAATGACCCTCCCCCTGTGTACTCCCCCATACGGTCTACACACGTGTGCTGATAAAAACGTCCCAACGGTGGGAATCTGCAATGTTAGGCTAATCATATACACTAATTATGATATGATACACACACCGGGGACAATCACATGATGAAGATTTGTTACAGTAAAATGGATTCTGTAAAGGTTTGATTTTTTTTTACATAATTATTTTTAATTATTCATGCAAAAAATGTTAATATTCCTGGACCAAGATGCCCGGATTTCTGGACCACTGACCTTTTTTTTGGCATTTGCACGCTAAGGGCTGATTATTGCAGTTGGTATATGCGCCGTGTGAAGGGGGAGCTCAGGGGTTGTGGGGTGGCGTATGGCGAGGTTGTACATAATTGGTATATAGTTATGTATTTTTGTTTGTACACGTGTATTCGGTAGTCAGCGCCTGCGGAGTGGTGAACGGGCCTGTGGTCCAGAAGCCCCATTATGTATATATATGTCTACTATGTTGGTCAGATACCCTCTCAGGTAGCAATGCCCTCTTAGAGACCGCGGATGAATTGTCTAATAGTATGTATAACAACAACTTGCCGGGAGTATCGATATTGACCTTGTGAGAGCTCTGCCGACATTCTCCCTCCTATTATGATGTTTATTTACCCTCACTGCCGGCAAACCATGTTGGGATTAGCATTCAAATAATATTATTAGGCTACAAAAAGCATAAAATAATATATGGTCTGTTCAGGAGTCACTGTACCATCGTGTATTTCTTGTTTTTATGTTTATATTTTCATGTTCTGTGATCTGCATGTCTCCGCGCACGCGATATGCCATTCATTTGTTGATTACTACTTTATTGTTTCTCTTCGTTTTTGTGTCATCTTTATTGGTACATGTACCAGCAGTCGCAATTCCTCAAAAATCCTTCTGTGTTTTATGTTTATTTATCGTCGTTACCGGTTGCCCATATGAGCTACGCCTCCTGAAGAGATTAGTCATTTTAGATTTTTTGAGGATAGTGCAATGATACAGACAGAAACCCCTCCAGAGTCTCCTCTGGTTCTTTTACGTGCACGGTGTAAAGCACCGACCACGAGACCTCGGTTTAAAGTCCCATCTGAAAGACTGTTAATTTTATTAGTCAGGCGGGTGAGCGATTACCAGTCCAACTTGTTAACCACTGGATTACAGATCTTTCTACCATTGAGGCAATACTTGTATATGTCTACTATGGTAGCACCCCCTGGTGCTTAATTTTGATTGGCTAATACTGATTAGCATTATATACAAATGGTGATTTTTGGTGCACCCAAGTACTGGTTAACCGCTGGAGCCTGTCCAGGAAAGGTGTTGTTAGGTAAACTGCCCGCCGGCGATATAGCCCAAAATGGTGCTGATACAGGTGTTAAACCTGAAATATAACATAAATATAACAATAACAAATGGTGATTTGAATAAAAAGGTACGTAATCACGTATTTTCGCTACAGTACTAACTGGGTGCCTGGCTGTTCCTCTAGCACCCGGTCTTCTAGCACCAATAAAAGCTAGGGAGTCGCCATATGAGCAGTCGGTGTTACCGTTAACCCAACAAAACAAATACATGTAAACAATCATCAGACAGAAACAGTTTGATTTTCATCTCAGAAATATCTCCCATATCGTATAGCAGAGATGAATCAAACAACCACTACTCTAGGTTTCGTACCACATCTGAGCCTGTTAGCTGTTAGTATAATGATTGGTTGATTTCTTCAGACAATCTACTCTTAAAATTAGAATCGTGATTACTGCCTGAATTTGACTTAGCTCATCAGTACGGCTGCGAAGTATGGGGTTATAGTATATTGACCTTAACTTAGACTAACTTTGAATTATGTCTTAGTTAGACAAACTCCATCATTATCTGAGATGTATGGGTAATATTATCTTGAATATTGACTTAACCCGTTGCACGCTAGCGGCATATAAACTCACTTTTGCAAACATAGAGCCGTGCTGTGCTGTCTGATCAGGCTCTATGCATTTGATATTCTGATAGTGGAGCTAAAACAACATAGATCCTGATCAGATGTGGCATTATGCTGTTTGCAAATGTGATTTTATGTACTCAACAGGCAAAGGGTTAATTAAACTAATTCCATCGGTACGGCTGTGATATATTGGGTAATAGTGTTCTAAAAACTACCTAAGTTTGAATAGCTCCATCGATACGACTCCGAAATATGGGGTAATAGTTTTCTTGATTTCTGCCTTACTTCTTCAGGCAGATGAGAGCGTAAACGAAGAATTAGAAGCTGCGAGAATGATCAAGAGGCGGGTCGACCATCTAAAGGAGGCTGAGCACCTGCACGAGAACACACGTCCACTATGGCAAAAGAAACGCCTAGATCGTATGTTGGTGGAGTACTTTCTGAGAGCCGGATACTATAACACAGCGCTGAAGCTAGCTCAGCACTCAGAAATTGAGGTAATTAATTCTTGTCCCTGATGTGGTTCCAGTAGTCCTACTGTGTATTTTGGTGTTGCCTCCAACCCTAAATGGATGTTATTATCATATACATGTATAATATTTATCGTTAGTTTGTTTTTCTTCAGATTCCATTTTCACATTTTTGGCATTATGTTACATATTATTATATGTTATATTTCGGGTTTTACGCCTGCATCAGCACCATTTTGGGCTATATCGCCGGCGGGCAGTTTACCTAACAACACCTTTCCTGGGCAGGCTCCAGTGGTTAACCAGTACTTGGGTGCACCAACCTCCGTAAGAAACTGCCAACTTTTTCATATAAATGAGACACGGTCTGAGCGTGGCTCGAACCCGTGACCATCAGTGATGATAGGTTACAGTGGTATACAAGTCAGCGACCTTAACCACTCGACCACGGAGGCGGACGATATGTTGCATGTAATAGTATTTCTTTTGCAAAGTTGCACTTGATGCAACTCAGTGGCCAGACATGGGGTAATTAAAACTGTTATTTTAATTAATTGCAATTAATTGTATTTTTTTAATTTATTGAATGTAATGTGTAACAGACGAAACATTTTAATTGACTTGTAATTTAATTAATTACAGTGGAATACAATGGTTAATTCACAATTACTCTTACATTACATTTGACTTACTCTGGTACTCGCTACTCGTCATCTTATATAAATAAAGACAAGATACTAATACAAATGTGTGCGTTACTGTAATTTAATTGAACAATTTTGAACACATTTATATATGTCAAAGAGTATTCGGTGTAAAATAGTCATTCTTCAAAAAATGTTAAATGTGTTCAAAATACACATCCGCACCATTTCCCAGAGTGCCACCAAGCTTTTTATTAATCATTAGGATCCACTTGAAGAGTCTAGCATGGTGGTTTGCTTTCATACCAAAAATCCCACGGGACTTTATTATGTGCAAGATGCTGTCTGACTATACATTGTAATTGCATATATCATGTCAATCACGCATGTCAAGACACGTTTGGGGCAGTGGCCTTGCTTGGCCTTAACTAGCTGGCGGTTCACCAACTGGCCATTATCAGAATGTACACTAGACAGGGTTTGAACCTTCGACCGCCCACTCTAGAGGCAGACACATTAAGCACTAGGCTAGACAGTATTGCATGAATCCTAGTGTGTTCACAATTTAGTCTACTTTTACAGGATTTGACAAACATTGATTTGTTCATGACATCAAAGGCTATCGAAGAATCCTTGGTCAATCGTGAGACGGCCCCCTGTCTCAACTGGTGCTATGAAAACAAGTCGAAATTGAGAAAATTAAAGGTAATTTTAATTCAATATCAATTAGATATTAACACTTGTCATTAGGAACTGGTACGGGGTGGGGTATTGCTTTTGGCTACGTCTGTGTGTCTGTCTATGCGTACAGGATGACTCGAAAAGATTTGGATGGATTTTGATGAAGCTTTGTTGGTATATTGAAAGTGAGTCGTCTTTGGAATGTATGGTACTGTAAGGTATTGGTATGAACATCTATGTGGAAAGTCGTAATAGCGCAGAGGTAGCACGTTCGCTTCAGGTGCGAACGGTCCGGAGTTCGAGCCCCGCTGGAGCTATTATGATTGTGCCCTTAGGCAAGGCATTTAAATTCCACGTTGCCTCTTCTCTCCCTCGTGGCGATGGATTCCATCAGGAATGAGGTCTCGAGAGTGATTAATATAAGTTGTAAGAACTTGTTTCGCAATCAAGCTAAAATAAATTTGTATAAATTAACAACTATGCATACATTTTGATGTTTGTTATTATTCTATGCATAGTATGATTTAATGTGGTCGATCAGAAGTAAGTCATAACTACCCATGTGGTCGATCAGAAGCAAGTCATAGCTACCCATGTCTTCGATCAGAAGCAAGTCATAACTACCCATGTGGTCGATCAGAAGCAAGTCATAGCTACCCATGTGTTCGATCAGAAGCAAGTCATAACTACCCATGTGTTCGATTAGAAGCAAGTCATAGCGGCCCATGTGGTCGATCGGAAGCAAGTCATAGCTACCCATGTGGTCGATCGGAAGCAAGTCATAACTACCCATGTGTTCGATCAGAAGCAAGTCATAGCTACCCATGTGGTCGATCGGAAGCAAGTCATAACTACCCATGTGTTCGATCAGAAGCAAGTCATAGCGGCCCATGTGTTCGATCAGAAGCAAGTCATAGCTACCCATGTGTTTGATCGGAAGCAAGTCATAGCGGCCCATGTGTTCGATCAGAAGCAAGTCATAGCTACCCATGTGTTTGATCGGAAGCAAATCATAATGGCCCATGTGTTCGATCGGAAGCAAGTCATAATGGCCCATGTGTTCGATCAGAAGCAAGTCATAATGGCCCATGTGTTCGATCAGAAGCAAGTCATAATGGTCCATGTGTTCGATCAGAAGCAAGTCATAATGGACCATGTGTTCGATCAGAAGCAAGTCATAACGGTCCATGTGTTCGATCAGAAGCAAGTCATAATGGCCCATGTGTTCGATCAGAAGCAAGTCATAACGGTCCATGTGGTCGATCAGAAGCAAGTCATAATGGTCCATGTGGTCGATCAGAAGCAAGTCATAACGGCGCATGTGTTCGATCCATGATGACTGAACTGTTGCTATAGATAGTTAGTGTTTTGTTTGTTGAGATGGACTTATTGTTGAGATGGACTTATGGTTGAGATGGACTTATTGCTGAGATGGACTTACTGCTGAGATGAACTTATTACTGAGATGGACTTATTGTTGAGATGGACTTATGGCTGAGATAGACTTATGGCTGAGATGGACTTATGACTGAGATGGACTTATGGCCTGTAATATATGGTAGTGTAGTACTGTACCCAGGTTTTCCAGCATACATGTACATGACTTCTTTCTCAATGCATTCATCCTGTTTTATATCGTGCACGATACACATTTAATCAACGTTTTATTCCTAACGGGCAACGGCTTCCATCTCCAGCGGAGAGCTTCAATGTCATTTACCCTCTCCTGTTTGTTCCAGAGTTCACTTGAGTTCAAGCTTCGGCAACAAGAGTTTATTGAGATGATAAGAAGTAACTCCCGTCTCGATGCTGTAAGGTAAAAAACATGCTATATACCAAGTTCCATGGTGAGGTACTATATGTACTATGTACCAAGTTCCATTGTGAGGTACAATACATACTATTTACCAAGTTCCATTGTGAGGTACAATACATACTATTTACCAAGTTCCATGGTAAGGTACACTACATACTATTTACCAAGTTCCATGGTAAGGTACAATACATACTATTTACCAAGTTCCATGGTAAGGTACAATACATACTATTTACCAAGTTCCATTGTGAGGTACAATACATACTATTTACCAAGTTCCATGGTAGGGTACAATACATACTATTTACCAAGTTCCATTGTGAGGTACAATTCATACTATTTACCAAGTTCCATTGTGAGGTACAATTCATACTATTTACCAAGTTCCATGGTGAGGTACAATACATACTATGTACCAAGTTCCATGGTACGGTACAATACATACTATGTATCAAGTTCCATGGTAAAGTACAATACATACTGTGTACCAAGTTCCATTGTGAGGTACAATACATACTATATACCAAGTTCCATGGTGAGGTACAATTCATACTTTATACCAAGTTCCATGGTGAGGTACAATTCATACTTTATACCAAGTTCCATGCATACTATGTACCAAGTTCCATGGTGAGGTACAATTCATACTTTATACCAAGTTCCATGCATACTATGTACCAAGTTCCATGGTGAGGTACAATTCATACTATTTACCAAGTTCCATGGTAAGGTACAATACATACTATGTACCAAGTTCCATGGTGAGGTACAATACATACTATGTACCAAGTTCCATGGTAAGGTACAATACATACTATGTACCAAGTTCCATTGTGAGGTACAATACATACTATATACCAAGTTCCATGGTGAGGTACAATTCGTACTTTATACCAAGTTCCATGCATACTATGTACCAAGTTCCATGGTGAGGTACAATTCGTACTTTATACCAAGTTCCATGCATACTATGTACCAAGTTCCATGGTGAGGTACAATTCATACTTTATACCAAGTTCCATGCATACTATGTACCAAGTTCCATGCATACTATGTACCAAGTTCCATGGTGAGGTACAATTCATACTTTATACCAAGTTCTATGCATAATATGTACCAAGTTCCATGGTGAGGTACAATTCGTACTTTATACCAAGTTCCATGGTGAGGTACAATTCGTACTTTATACCAAGTTCCATGGTGAGGTCCAATACATATTGTGTACCAAGCTCCTTGGTACAAGGTGTTGAGAGCAACACATTATAATCAAACTTCATTCATATTTGCTGAATTGCTGTATACCCAAACAATTATGTAAATTATAGAGTTGACGAGTAGCAATTTTGATACTCGAGTAGTCGGACACATTTCCGATCGAGTACTCGGAAATGATGATTTGATTCTTGGTTAAATGTACATAGCTTTAATGGGAATGTATGTTTGCTTTAACCCTTTCTTTCATAGAGATTTAGGTTAAAATACTATTACGACAGCCATTTAGCTATCATGCAGTGGATAAGTAGTCGCCATATCTATCCTACCTCCAGTCCGCCTCCGTGGTTGAGTGGTTAAGGTCGCTAACTTATATACCACTGTAACCTATCATCACTGATGGTCACAGGTTCAAGCCCCGCTCAGGCCGTGTCTCATTTATATGAAAAAGTTGGCAGTTTCTTACGGAGGTTGGTGCACCCAAGTACTGGTTAACCGTTGGAGCCTGCCCAGGAAAGGTGTTGTTAGGTAAAACTGCCCGCCGGCGATATAGCCCAAAATGGTGCTGATGCAGGCGTAAAACCCGAAATATAACATATAATAACTATCCTACCTCCATAGATATTACTGGGACTACATGAGATTCTGGCCTTTATTATGAACATTGGTTTGGCTACTACATTGTCAATGTATGTCGTATTGGTAATATTGAATATAGTTTAGCTAACACATATAATAAATTATGTACTTGGTAAAATTATTGCGAAAAAAGCGTACAATTTGTAAACATGTTTTCTCTTTAACAGACATATGGTGTCTCTGTAACGGACGTGTGTTTTCACTTTAACAGACATATGGTGTCTCTGTAACGGACGTGTGTTTTCTCTTTAACAGACATATGGTGTCTCTGTAACGGACGTGTGTTTTCACTTTAACAGACATATGGTGTCTCTGTAACGGACGTGTGTTTTCTCTTTAACAGACATATGGTGTCTCTGTAACGGACGTGTGTTTTCTCTTTAACAGACATATGGTGTCTCTGTAACGGACATGTGTTTTCTCTTTAACAGACATATGGTGTCTCTGTAACAGACATGTGTTTTCACTTTAACAGACATATGGTGTCTCTGTAACGGACGTGTGTTTTCACTATAGCAAACATGGTGTCTCTGTAACGGACGTGTGTTTTCACTTTTAATAAACATCTGTTTTCAGACATGCCAGAAAGTATTTCAGTAGCCAGTTAGAGGAACAGCACCTGACTGAAATACAAAGAGTGATGGGACTGTTGGCATTCTCTCCAGATACACAGGTCTCGCCATACAAGGTAAGATCACAGGGATTCGGCACGTTTGAGGCACAGGGATTCGGCACGTTTGGGGGTACTAGTATATATATTTAAGTACAGGGATTCTACTCTGTGGGATGTCAGATTTCGCATCGATCAGTAAAATGGCCCTATCTGAAACAATTGTGTACAAATCTGTCCAAATATAACGCCTATCCCGAGTCTTTATATTGTTCTTCAAATAAAACACAACTTTAAGCTGCATGCATGTATACTTTGCAAACAATTGCCACAGACATTGGCCATAGCAGGTCACATTTCCATACTAGGACACGGGTTCTGTCAGCAACAAAAAACTGTGAATAACATTATCAATAAAATGTGTTTCCACTAACGTGTAGGTTTATTCGGCAAACATGTACGTCAAAAAGAGATTTCGTAGAATGTTTCAATTTGTTTTGAAAATTTCTCAAGCGGCGCAGTTCGTGTTGAAACGAGCGTTCTGATTGGATTATGATTATTCTTCATAAAACAAACACACATCTAGTTACATTCTAATAATCCAATCAGAATGCTCGTTCAAAATTGTTTCAGATAGGGCCATTTTACTGATAGATGCGAAATCTGACATCCCACAGAGTAGAATCCCTGTACTTATATATATATACTAGTACCCCCAAACGTGCAGAATCCCTGTGGGTAAGAACAGAGACATACCGTCATTTGCTGTGTATACCGCGCAGATTTATTACTGAAATTTGTCTAGTGCACAGTATACACTTGTACAGCCTTCAAGACAATTTTTTCAAGATAAAATTACACAAAATTTAGGGAAAATTGAACTAAAGTTTGACCCACGACGGCCCCATAATGATTCAACATTGTAAACATTTATAAAACACGTGCCAGATGCACCTCACGCACAATAGGATAATGAAGGTGTGCAGAATAATAAGTTATTTCAGTTTTTTGATAATACTGCAGGGCCAGCTCTGGCTCTTAATTTTTGTAGCCAATATTTTTAGCCAAATCTGTGCTTCCTTTAGCCAATTCCTACATGCGCCATTTTCCCCCAAAAGAGTATTTATAGTATATTTATTATAATATATTTTAATGTATCTTCCAATTGCACCACCTAAATGCTGTATGCCCATAAACTACAGGTATGAGGTACGGGTTACATTTGCAGTGATACATTACTTAACAAGATGTAGACTATAATGAATAACCAATTAGCAGTGTGTTGGAATGCCTATTGAAAGCAAATGTGTGGTATATGTGTGTTTTACGTTTATTTATCGTCGCTACCGGTTGCCCATTTGAGCGACGCCTCCTGAAGAGATTAGTCATTTTAGATTTTTGGAGGATAGTGCAATGATACAGACAGAGACCCATTCCAGAGTCTCCTCTGGTTCTTTTATGTTCACTGTTTACAGCACCGACACGAGACCTCGGTTTAAAGTCCCATCTGAAAGACTGTTAATTTTATTAGGGTCAGACTGGAGATCGAACCTGCTATCGAACACTTGACTACAGATCCGTCTGTATATGCATAAACATGCAATTTATATAGGCTCGGTTGTTTGTAGCAATTTTATTACTGCTTTCCTTTGATATTCAAATTAATTTCCACAATTAACGACAAAACAAAACAAAAGTTGCCGACATACTTACGTCTAACAGTCGTGCTTCAGGTGCGAAAGGTCCGGAGTTCGAGCCCCGCTGAAGCCGTTATGATTGTGCCCTTAGGCAAGGCATTTAAATTCCACGTTGCCTCTTCTCTCTCCCTCGTGACGATGGATTACATCAGGAATGAGGTCTCGAGAGTGATTAATATAAGTTGAAAGAACTTGTTTCGCAATCGAGCTAAAATAAATTTGTATAAACTAACTAACAGTCGTGTAAAACTTTTCAATTTGGTAGCATAATTTTCGCCTTCAAAGGATTTGGACAAAACTGTAATGCCGCCCTGCTCTATATAATAAGCATTCATAGTGTGTCCCGTGTTTGCACACTAATCAGGCATTCCCCGTTAAATAAACAAACAACACGTTTGTATGTAATTATCGATTATAGCTATCGAGAGTGATTAATATACGTTGTAAGAACTTGTTTCGCAAATGAGCTCAAATAATTGTATGAACTAAACTAAATAATTGTTTTCTGTTTGTAGGATTTGTTGGACCCAGAACGCTGGTCAGAAATCGTACACCAGTTCCGTTACGAGAACTTCAAGTTACATCAGTTGAATAATGCATCTGTGTTCACGGTCACGCTACAAGCAGGATTATCGGCCCTTAAAACACCGTATCCTTGTAATTATATCAACATAAATCAGATCTTCAATAAATCCATGTTATCTCTGTCTGTATTTGGGGTTTTGCTGGCGAGCGTCAAGGTGACGGGTTCTGTTTGATTACTTCAGTCCATTAAGGAATTGACATAAAACCGTGAGTTAACTAGTGCCAGAACGTCGTGTTTAGATGGCGTTGTCAATGATTTGTGGAAGTCGTGATAGTGCAGTGGATGCGCGTTCACTTCAGGTGTGAAAGGTCCGGAGTTCGAACCCCGCTGGAGCCGTTACGATTGTGCCCTTAGGCAAGGCATTTAATTCCACTCTCCCTTATGGCAATGGATTCCATCAGGAATGAGGTCTCGAGAGTGATTAATATAAGTTATTAGAACTTGTTTCGCAATCGAGCTAAAATAAATTTGTATAAACTAAATGATTTGTCCAAAAAAGTTATTGTAGACATCATTTCTACTGCTATACACCACAGTCACAAAGCAATGGGAATTCAAATGTGTTATTCCACTGCATGCATGGTAATGAGTGTAGGATATATAGCCCTGGGACATAACCCACTTTGTGGGGAAATGATCACATGAAATACAAGGTACAATTATGGAAATTATTTTGTGAAGAGTCGTTGGGGGTGGGATGAGGGCGTTATGTCGTTGTAGAAATCATGAAGGGGATTTTCTCCACCTTGCAAAAACAAATGAAGAGGGTTTTATGAACCCTGTAAGAACGAGAAAGGAGTGTTGTTGTTGGAGTTTTATTCACCCTGTAAAAATTGTGAAGGGATCCATGTGATCAGTTTTACACAAAGGGGTTTTGTCCGGATACATGTAATAATATTGTTTTAATGAGAAATCATCAATGTCTGTGCTGTTTATTTCCATACCAACACATTCAAGCACATAATTTCATTTTTCAAATTCCGAATTTTTGCAATGAAATGTGGGGGGGGGGGGAGGACAAGGACTGAATATTGTGTCCCAAATCTGCGACCCCCCCCCCCCCCCCTCATTTACTGTAATTACACAGTATCTTGTTAATCTACTTAACTTTTACAAACAGATATTGTTATAAGTCAGAGGGGTCGAGTAGGAACGCGGAGTGTCCCGTGTGTAGTCGACATCTTAATAAGCTGGGTGAACATTTACCGTACGCTCACTGTGCTAACTCCAAGCTCATATGCCACATTACTGGCCAGGCACTCAACGAGCATAACCCGCCGATGATGCTACCCAACGGTTATGTCTATGGTTGTAACGTAAGTACATTTCTTTGCAGTGTCCGAGAGGTTGACGCTCTGGGCCATCAAACTGAATCCATGCATGGCTATCAATAGGATGAAATTTTAAGCCACGGTACTTTACACAGACAGACAACAGAACCAGCGAGTAGAGGTTAAATACTGCACTTGTCCGCTCGTCATGACGTGTATGGGTGTCACGATAGCTCGGTATATTGCAATATGTGGTATTATTCCACGATATGAAATTCACGTACTGGTTTTCCACGGTGTATTTCATATGTCAAGCTGGAGCCGTTACGATTGTGCCCTTAGGCAAGGCATTTAAATTCCATGTTGCCTCTTCTCTCTCTCATGGCGACGGATTCCATCAGGAGTGAGGTCACGAGAGTGATTAATAGAAGTTGTAAGAACTTTTTTCGCAATCGAGCTAAAATAAATTTGTATAAACTCTTTCAAGCTATTGGTCTTAATATGGCTCGGTCGATTTAAAAGAATATAGTTTGTTGAATTAAAAGAATTTGTGATAGTTCCAAAGTTTAATCGAATATATCATCAGAATCACACATGAGTCATGCATACAAACAATACGAGAACTCAGTTTTCATGGAATATACACATTATTTGTGATAGACATGTGTAGTCTGTCATTCCATGCTTTGTATATATTTGATTCTGTTTAATAAGAGAACTCAGGTTTCAGGTAATATACACATTATTTGTCTGTCATTCAAAATTGTCTATTTTTTGCTTTGTACATATTTGACGTTGTTGATTATTTCAGGCATTGGAAGAAATGGCGGCTCAGAATAACGGCACTGTATTTTGCCCCCGAGGAAAAGAGGCATTCCATATTGAAAAAGCGGAAAAAGTGTTTGTAATGTGAAATACCAGATCACTGGACATTGTCTAGTGTTGGTATTTTGCCCCCGAGGTAAAGAGGCGTTTCATGTGGAAAAAGCAGAAATATTGATGAAATTCCTACATCCAATCAAAACTACTCATTGCTGTATCATTCTATATACATATATATGGTGGAATTCAGCTTTTATACGTGTTGGGGATATCGGCTTATATACGTATGGTGGAAGTCTGCTTATATATGTATGGTGGAAATCTGCTTATATATGTATGGTGGAAGTCTGCCTATATACGTATGGTGGAAGTCTGCCTATATATGTATGGGGGAAGTCTGCCTATATATGTATGGTGGAAGTCTGCCTATATACATATGGGGGAAGTCTGCCTATATATGTATGGGGGAAGTCTGCCTATATATTTATGGTGGAAGTCTGCCTATATATGTATGGTGGAAGTCTGCCTATATATGTATGGGGGGAGTCTGCCTATATATGTATGGTGGAAGTCTGCCTATATATGTATGGTGGAAGTCTGCATGTATGGGGGAAGTCTGCCTATATATGTATGGGGGAAGTCTGCCTATATATGTATGGGGGAAGTCGGCCTATATACGTATGGGGGAAGTCGGCCTATATACGTATGGGGGAAGTCGGCTTTTTGTGGAAGTCTGCCTATATACGTATGGTGGAAGTCTGCCTATATATGTATGGGGGAAGTCTGCCTATATATGTATGGGGGAAGTCTGCCTATATACGTATGGTGGAAGTCTGCCTATATATGTATGGGGGAAGTCTGCCTATATACGTATGGGGGAAGTCTGCCTATATATGTATGGGGGAAGTCTGCCTATATACATATGGGGGAAGTCTGCCTATATACATATGGTGGAAGTCTGCCTATATATGTATGGGGGAAGTCTGCCTATATATGTATGGTGGAAGTCTGCCTATATATGTATGGGGGAAGTATGCCTATATATGTATGGTGGAAGTCTGCCTATATATGTATGGGGGAAGTCTGCCTATATACGTATGGGGGAAGTCTGCCTATATACGTATGGGGGAAGTCTGCCTATATACGTATGGGGGAAGTCTGCCTATATACGTATGGATGGTGGAAGTCTGCCTATATACGTATGGATGGTGGAAGTCTGCCTATATATGTATGGGGGAAGTCTGCCTATATATGTATGGTGGAAGTCTGCCTATATATGTATGGGGGAAGTCGGCCTATATACGTATGGGGGAAGTCGGCTTTTTGTGGAAGTCTGCCTATATACGTATGGTGGAAGTCTGCCTATATACGTATGGTGGAAGTCTGCCTATATATGTATGGGGGAAGTCTGCCTATATACATATGGGGGAAGTCTGCCTATATGTGTATGGTGGAAGTCTGCCTATATATGTATGGTGGAAGTCTGCATATATACGTATGGTGGAAGTCTGCTTATATATGTATGGTAGAAGTCTGCCTATATATGTATGGGGGAAGTCTGCCTATATACGTATGGTGGAAGTCTGCTTATATACGTATGGTAGAAGTCTGCCTATATATGTATGGGGGAAGTCTGCCTATATATATATGGGGGAAGTCTGCCTATATATGTATGGTGGAAGTCTGCCTATATATATATGGGGGAAGTCTGCCTATATACGTATGATGGTGGAAGTCTGCCTATATATGTATGGTGGAAGTCTGCCTATATATGTATGGGGGAAGTCTGCCTATATATGTATGGTGGAAGTCTGCCTATATACGTATGGGGGAAGTCTGCCTATATATGTATCGTAGAAGTCTGCCTATATATGTATGGGGGAAGTCTGCTTATATATGTATGGGGGAAGTCTGCCTATATATGTATGGGGGAAGTCGGCCTATATACGTATGGGGGAAGTCGGCCTATATACGTATGGGGGAAGTCGGCTTTTTGTGGAAGTCTGCCTATATACGTATGGTGGAAGTCTGCCTATATACGTATGGTGGAAGTCTGCCTATATATGTATGGGGGAAGTCTGCCTATATACATATGGGGGAAGTCTGCCTATATATGTATGGGGGAAGTCTGCCTATATATGTATGGGGGAAGTCTGCCTATATATGTATGGGGGAAGTCTGCCTATATATGTATGGGGGAAGTCTGCCTATATACGTATGGTGGAAGTCTGCCTATATACATATGGGGGAAGTCTGCCTATATATGTATGGGGGAAGTCTGCCTATATATGTATGGGGGAAGTATGCCTATATATGTATGGTGGAAGTCTGCCTATATATGTATGGGGGAAGTCTGCCTATATACGTATGGGGGAAGTCTGCCTATATACGTATGGGGGAAGTCTGCCTATATACGTATGGTGGAAGTCTGCCTATATACGTATGGGGGAAGTCTGCCTATATACGTATGGATGGTGGAAGTCTGCCTATATATGTATGGTGGAAGTCTGCCTATATATGTATGGTGGAAGTCTGCCTATATATGTATGGTGGAAGTCTGCCTATATATGTATGGGGGAAGTCGGCCTATATACGTATGGGGGAAGTCGGCCTATATACGTATGGGGGAAGTCGGCTTTTTGTGGAAGTCTGCCTATATACGTATGGTGGAAGTCTGCCTATATACGTATGGTGGAAGTCTGCCTATATATGTATGGGGGAAGTCTGCCTATATACATATGGGGGAAGTCTGCCTATATATGTATGGTGGAAGTCTGCCTATATATGTATGGTGGAAGTCTGCTTATATACGTATGGTGGAAGTCTGCTTATATACGTATGGTGGAAGTCTGCTTATATACGTATGGTAGAAGTCTGCCTATATATGTATGGGGGAAGTCTGCCTATATACATATGGGGGAAGTCTGCCTATATATGTATGGTGGAAGTCTGCCTATATATGTATGGGGGAAGTCTGCCTATATATGTATGGTGGAAGTCTGCCTATATATGTATGGGGGAAGTCTGCCTATATATGTATGGTGGAAGTCTGCCTATATACATATGGTGGAAGTCTGCCTATATATGTATGGGGGAAGTCTGCCTATATATGTATGGGGGAAGTCTGCCTATATATGTATGGGGGAAGTCTGCCTATATACGTATGGTGGAAGTCTGCCTATATACGTATGGGGGAAGTCTGCCTATATATGTATGGGGGAAGTCTGTCTATATATGTATGGGGGAAGTATGCCTATATATGTATGGTGGAAGTCTGCCTATATATGTATGGGGGAAGTCTGCCTATATACGTATGGGGGAAGTCTGCCTATATACGTATGGGGGAAGTCTGCCTATATACGTATGGGGGAAGTCTGCCTATATACGTATGGATGGTGGAAGTCTGCCTATATACGTATGGATGGTGGAAGTCTGCCTATATATGTATGGATGGTGGAAGTCTGCCTATATATGTATGGTGGAAGTCTGCCTATATATGTATGGGGGAAGTCTGCCTATATATGTATGGGGGAAGTCTGCCTATATATGTATGGGGGAAGTCTGCCTATATATGTATGGGGGAAGTCTGCCTATATATGTATGGGGGAAGTCTGCCTATATATGTATGGGGGAAGTCTGCCTATATACATATGGGGGAAGTCTGCCTATATATATATGGTGGAAGTCTGCCTGTATATGTATGGTGAAAGTCTGCTTATATACGTATGGATGGTGGAAGTCTGCTTATATACGTATGTATGGTGGAAGTCGGCCTTTATACATATAATGTAAATTGGCGTATATACGTATGGTGGAAGTCGGCCTTTATACATATGGTGTAAATCGGTTTATATGCATATGGTGTAAATTGGTTTATATGCATATGGTGGAAGTCGGCCTTTATACATATGGTGTAAATCGGTTTATATGCGTATGGTGTAAATTGGCTTATATACGTATGGTATAAATTGGCCTTTATACATATGGTGTAAATTGGCTTATATACGTATGGTGTAAACTGTTTATTGCCATGCCATCCATATTTCGCGGTGCTTCCAGCCATGCCATCCATATTTCGCGGTGCTTCCAGCCATGTCATCCATATTTTGCGGTGCTTCCAGCCATGCCATCCATATTTCGCGGTGCTTCCAGCCATGTCATCCATATTTCGCGGTGCTTCCAGCCATGCCATCCATATTTCGCGGTGCTTCCAGCCATGCCATCCATATTTCGCGGTGCTTCCAGCCATGCCATCCATTTTCAAGAATCTGCATCATGTTTTTGTAACCTATAATGTATGGATAGAAGAAAATCAATTCTTAATTATTAGTACTTAGAATTTTAAATAAGATGGCCGTTATAGCGCTCACCTGACTCCATGAACATCAGGGGAGATGTCAAATAAATGGACATCCTTTCGACATTTCGGTAGCCATCTTGGATAACATGATCTTCCAATTTTAATAAAAAATGCACCAGAGTGATTGCCTCATCGATTTGATATATATGACCATTTTCAGTCAAAAATGAAATTTGACACCCCGGAACTATCTACCCCCATTACTACCGACACCCCGGGACTATCTACCTCATTACTACCGACACCCGGGACTATCTACCCCATTACTATCGACACCCGGGGACTATCTACCCCATTACTACCAACACCCCGGGACTATCTACCCCATTACTACCAACACCCCGGGACTATCTACCCCATTACTACCAACACCCCGGGACTATCTACCCCATTACTACCGACACCCCGAGACTATCTACCCCATTACTACCGACACCCCGGGACTATCTACCCCATTACTACCGACACCCCGGGACTATCTACCCCATTACTACCGACACCCCGGGACTATCTACCCCATTACTACCGACACCCCGGGACTATCTACCCCATTACGCCCATGGACCATAACTACCGACACCCCGGGACTATCCCATGTTTGCAATATACAAAGGCTCCGCCCATCGACCATAACTACTGGCACCCCGGGACTATCCCATGTTTGCAATCTGCAAAGGCACCGCCCATGGACCATAACTACCGACACCCCGGGACTATCCCATGTTTGCAATCTGCAAAGGCTCCTGCCCATGGACCATAACTACCGACACCCCAGGACAATAATCCATGTTTGCAATCTGCAAAGGCTCCGCCCATGGACCATAACTACCGACACCCCGGGAGTATCCCATGTTTGCAATCTGCAAAGGCTCCGGAGCGCCCATGGACCATAACTACCGACACCCCGGGACTATCCCATGTTTGC
>CM026393.1:48307998-48315498 GCA_014843695.1 Archivesica marissinica
TTGATTATAACCCTGGGCATCCCTCTGCTATATAATGAGTTGATTATAACCCCGAGCATCCCTCTGCTATATAATGAGTTGATTATAACCCCGAGCACCCCTATGCTATAGAATGCGTTGATTATAACCCCGAGCATCCCTCTGCTATAGAATGAGTTGATTATAACCCCGAGCACCCCTCTGATATAGAATGAGTTGATTATAACCCTGGGCATCCCACTGCTATATAATGGGTTGATTATAACCCCGAGCATCCCGCTGCTATATAATGAGTTGATTATAACCCTGGGTATCCCTCTGCTATAGAATGAGTTGATTATAACCCCGAGCATCCCTCTGCTATATAATGAGTTGATTATAACCCTGAGCACCCCGCTGCTATAGAATGCGTTGATTATAACCCAGAGCATCCCTCTGCTATATAATGGGTTGATTATAACCCCGAGCACCCCTCTGCTATAGAATGCGTTGATTATAACCCCGAGCATCCCTCTGCTATAGAATGCGTTGATTATAACCCCGAGCATCCCTCTGCTATATAATGAGTTGATTATAACCCCGAGCATCCCTCTGCTATAGAATGGGTTGATTATAACCCCGAGCATCCCTCTGCTATACAATGAGTTGATTATAACCCAGAGCATCCCTCTGCTATATAATGAGTTGATTATAACCCTGAGCATCCCACTGCTATATAATGGGTTGATTATAACCCTGAGCACCCCGCTGCTATAGAATGAGTTGATTATAACCACTAGCACCCCTTTGCTATATAATGGGTTGATTATAACCCAGAGCATCCCTCTGCTATAGAATGAGTTGATTATAACCCTGAGCATCCCACTGCTATATAATGAGTTGATTATAACCCCGAGCATCCCACTGCTATATAATGGGTTGATTATAACCCTGAGCACCCCTCTGCTATAGAATGGGTTGATTATAACCCCGAGCACCCCTCTGCTATATAATGGGTTGATTATAACCCAGAGCATCCCTCTGCTATATAGAATGAGTTGATTATAACCCTGAGCATCCCACTGCTATATAATGGGTTGATTATAACCCAGAGCACCCCTCTGCTATAGAATGAGTTGATTATAACCCCGAGCACCCCTCTGCTATATAATTAGTTGATTATAACCCCGAGCATCCCTCTGCTATATAATGGGTTGATTATAACCCCGAGCACCCCTCTGCTATATAGAATGAGTTGATTATAACCCTGAGCATCCCACTGCTATAGAATGAGTTGATTATAACCCTGAGCATCCCTCTGCTATACAATGAGTTGATTATAACCCTGAGCATCCCTCTGCTATATAATTAGTTGATTATAACCCCGAGCACCCCTCTGCTATAGAATGCGTTGATTATAACCCCGAGCACCCCTCTGCTATAGAATGAGTTGATTATAACCCCGAGCATCCCTCTGCTATATAATGGGTTGATTATAACCCCGAGCACCCCTGCTATAGAATGGGTTGATTATAACCCCGAGCACCCCTCTGCTATAGAATGAGTTGATTATAACCCCGAGCACCCCTCTGCTATATAATGAGTTGATTATAACCCCGAGCACCCCTCTGCTATAGAATGAGTTGATTATAACCCCGAGCATCCCTCTGCTATAGAATGAGTTGATTATAACCCCGAGCACCCCTCTGCTATAGAATGAGTTGATTATAACCCTGAGCATCCCACTGCTATATAATGAGTTGATTATAACCCCGAGCACCCCTCTGCTATATAATGAGTTGATTATAACCCCGAGCATCCCTCTGCTATAGAATTGGTTGAGTATAACCCCGAGCACCCCTCTGCTATAGAATGCGTTGATTATAACCCGAGCATCCCTCTGCTATATAATGGGTTGATTATAAGCCCGAGCACCCCTCTGCTATAGAATGCGCTGATTATAACCCCGAGCATCCCTCTGCTATATAATGGGTTGATTATAACCCCGAACACCCCTCTGCTATAGAATGCGTTGATTATAACCCCGAGCATCCCTCTGCTATATAATGAGTTGATTATAACCCCGAGCATCCCTCTGCTATAGAATGGGTTGATTATAACCCCGAGCATCCCTCTGCTATACAATGAGTTGATTATAACCCAGAGCATCCCTCTGCTATATAATGAGTTGATTATAACCCTGAGCATCCCACTGCTATATACTGGGTTGATTATAACCCTGAGCACCCCGCTGCTATAGAATGAGTTGATTATAACTCCGAGCACCCCTCTGCTATATAATTAGTTGATTATAACCCCGAGCATCCCTCTGCTATATAATTGGTTGATTATAACCCCGAGCACCCCTCTGCTATATAATGAGTTGATTATAACCCCGAGCACCCCTCTGCTATAGAATGAGTTGATTATAACCCCGAGCATCCCTCTGCTATAGAATGAGTTGATTATAACCCCGAGCACCCCTCTGCTATAGAATGAGTTGATTATAACCCCGAGCACCCCTCTGCTATAGAATGAGTTGATTATAACCCTGTGCATCCCACTGCTATACAATGAGTTGATTATAACCCCGAGCACCCCTCTGCTATAGAATGGGTTGATTATAACCCCGAGCACCCCTCTGCTATAGAATGGGTTGATTATAACCCCGAGCATCCCTCTGCTATAGAATGAGTTGATTATAACCCCGAGCATCCCTCTGCTATATAATGGGTTGATTATAACCCCGAACACCCCTCTGCTATAGAATGCGTTGATTATAACCCCGAGCATCCCTCTGCTATATAATGAGTTGATTATAACCCCGAGCATCCCTCTGCTATATAATGGGTTGATTATAACCCCGAGCATCCCTCTGCTATACAATGAGTTGATTATAACCCAGAGCATCCCTCTGCTATATAATGAGTTGATTATAACCCTGAGCATCCCACTGCTATATAATGGGTTGATTATAACCCTGAGCACCCCGCTGCTATAGAATGGGTTGATTATAACCCCTAGCACCCCTTTGCTATATAATGGGTTGATTATAACCCAGAGCATCCCTCTGCTATATAGAATGAGTTGAGTATAACCCTGAGCATCCCACTGCTATATAATGGGTTGATTATAACCCCGAGCATCCCGCTGCTATAGAATGGGTTGATTATAACCCCGAGCACCCGTCTGCTATAGAATGGGTTGATTATAACCCCGAGCACCCCTCTGCTATATAATGGGTTGATTATAACCCAGAGCATCCCTCTGCTATATAGAATGAGTTGATTATAACCCTGAGCATCCCACTGCTCTAGAATGAGTTGATTATAACCCTGAGCATCCCTCTGCTATACAATGAGTTGATTATAACCCTGAGCATCCCTCTGCTATATAATTAGTTGATTATAACCCCGAGCACCCCTCTGCTATAGAATGCGTTGATTATAACCCTGAGCACCCCTCTGCTATAGTATGAGTTGATTATAACCCTGAGCATCCCACTGCTATATAATGGGTTGATTATAACCCCGAGCACCCCTCTGCTATAGAATGAGTTGATTATAACCCCGAGCATCCCTCTGCTATATAATTAGTTGATTATAACCCCGAGCATCCCTCTGCTATATAATGGGTTGATTATAACCCCGAGCACCCCTCTGCTATAGAATGAGTTGATTATAACCCCGAGCACCCCTCTGCTATAGAATGAGTTGATTATAACCCCGAGCACCCCTCTGCTATAGAATGAGTTGATTATAACCCCGAGCATCCCTCTGCTATACAATGAGTTGATTATAACCCCGAGCACCCCTCTGCTATAGAATGAGTTGATTATAACCCTGTGCATCCCACTGCTATACAATGAGTTGATTATAACCCCGAGCACCCCTCTGCTATAGAATGGGTTGATTATAACCCCGAGCATCCCTCTGCTATAGAATGAGTTGATTATAACCCCGAGCATCCCTCTGCTATATAATGAGTTGATTATAACCCGAGCATTCCTCTGCTATAGAATGGGTTGATTATAACCCCGAGCACCCCTCTGCTATAGAATGCGTTGATTATAACCCCGAGCATCCCTCTGCTATATAATCAGTTGATTATAACCCCGAGCATCCCTCTGCTATAGAATGAGTTGATTATAACCCCGAGCACCCCTCTGCTATAGAATGCGTTGATTATAACCCCGAGCATCCCTCTGCTATAGAATGAGTTGATTATAACCCCGAGCACCCCTCTGATATAGAATGAGTTGATTATAACCCTGGGCATCCCACTGCTATATAATGGGTTGATTATAACCCCGAGCATCCCTCTGCTATAGAATGAGTTGATTATAACCCTGGGCATCCCTCTGCTATAGAATGAGTTGATTATAACCCCGAGCACCCCTCTGCTATAGAATGCGTTGATTATAACCCCGAGCATCCCTCTGCTATATAATGAGTTGATTATAACCCCGAGCATCCCTCTGCTATATAATGGGTTGATTATAAGCCCGAGCACCCCTCTGCTATAGAATGCGTTGATTATAACCCCGAGCATCCCTCTGCTATATAATGGGTTGATTATAACCCCGAACACCCCTCTGCTATAGAATGCGTTGATTATAACCCCGAGCATCCCTCTGCTATATAATGAGTTGATTATAACCCCGAGCATCCCTCTGCTATAGAATGGGTTGATTATAACCCCGAGCATCCCTCTGCTATACAATTAGTTGATTATAACCCAGAGCATCCCTCTGCTATATAATGAGTTGATTATAACCCTGAGCATCCCACTGCTATATAATGGGTTGATTATAACCCTGAGCACCCCGCTGCTATAGAATGAGTTGATTATAACCCCGAGCACCCCTCTGCTATAGAATGGGTTGATTATAACCCCGAGCACCCATTTGCTATATAATGGGTTGATTATAACCCCGAGCACCCCTCTGCTATATAATGGGTTGATTATAACCCAGAGCATCCCTCTGCTATATAGAATGAGTTGAGTATAACCCTGAGCATCCCACTGCTATATAATGGGTTGATTATAACCCCGAGCATCCCGCTGCTATAGAATGGGTTGATTATAACCCCGAGCACCCGTCTGCTATAGAATGGGTTGATTATAACCCCGAGCACCCCTCTGCTATATAATGGGTTGATTATAACCCAGAGCATCCCTCTGCTCTATAGAATGAGTTGATTATAACACTGAGCATCCCACTGCTATATAATGGGTTGATTATAACCCCGAGCATCCTGCTGCTATAGAATGGGTTGATTATAACCCAGAGCAGCCCACTGCTATATAATGGGTTGATTATAACCCCGAGCATCCCTCTGCTATATAATTGGATGTGTTGGTTGTAAACCCACGCGGAATGGTGGAATTAAAACAAGATACTAGTCATAATTGAAGTGTGGAGCCATTCTTTTGCAAGCAACAGCATGTGTTTGAAACTTCAACACAACTTTGTTCAACAGCACATGTCTAAAACCGTTGTGGAATATATCTAGCCTTGGATACACAGGACTGTTTGCTTGTTTTGTTCAAATTTATAACATAGCCTAAGCATAATTATATTATCATAACATTATGCAAATAGAAACGCATGTAACAAAGTCATGAATTGTATTGTAGAATATTGACTGCATTAAAGTGATCAAGCCAAGAAAGAGCGGAAACGTTAGTGACCCGACGTGGGACTCAAACCCACGACCTCACAAACCCTAGTCGGATAGCTCTACCAACTGAGTCGATGTTCTACCCACGCCAAAATACACTACACTCTTCCCTCTTTTATTCGTTAGGAACCGAACTCCGATTCCTGGAGCCGCACCCCTAATCCTTTGCCAGTATCATACCATCGTCGCCATTAAAGTGACCAAGCAAAGAAAAAAGGGAAAAGTTAGTGATCCGACGTGGTACTCAAACCCACGACCTCCCGAACACTAATTGGACAGCTCTACCAACTGAGTCGATGTTCTACCGACGCCGAAATACACTACACTCTTCCCTCTTTTATTCGTTAGGAGCCGAACCCCGATTCCTAGAGCCGTACCCCTAATCCCGCTCTACCAACTGAGTCGATGTTCTACCCATGCCGGAATACACTACAGCATTATTAAAAATTAATAATGCTTACTTGTATGAATTATATATATGTATAAAATGCAGTAGTGTATTAAAATGTCAAGTAAATATTTGTGATTAAATTGTGGAGTACTGAAATAATAAGTGTGGTTTTATAAATATGGAATAAACGTTTTTCTTATAAATAATTTTAATATACTTCTTATAATTATCATGTCAAAATGCTAAAAAAAATATTTATGGCTCCTTTTCGGATTTAATCACCTTTTCGCGAAAAAGGAGTCCTTTTCGCATTTTAGTCATACTCTCCCTGTGATACTCTTCACAAAGGAGGTCTGCCAATTCAGCAACAAATTCACCAAACAACAACTTGCAACAGTTGTGAAATACGAATTTGAGTGAACACTACTGAATGACATGCGGCTTCATGCCTTTATTGTGTATACAATATATATCAAGAAGGTATTTGTTAAACTTATTTTCCACTTTGGGTTTTATCTGTTAAAAAATGTATAATTACCTTGATAATGATATATCGGAAATCTGTGCGAAACGCACTTGTACAGGTAGGTGCACGCACACACTGTGACACAGGCGCTTGGGGTCTGGACAAATGGTTTCTGGTTTTTTAAATATTTTTTAAGAACATTGTATATATATATATATGTCTGGATTTGTACTCACTCTAATCGTGTGGCGTCCGTGGTCCAGTGGTCCAGTGGTAGAGCGTCGGATTTGGAATTGAACGGTCCCGGGTTCGATACTCGGTCAGGCCACGTATGTAGTGTCATTGAGCAAGGCACCTCACACACATTGCTTAGTACTGGTTAATCGCTTAGGTCGGCTAAGCCTGCCCAGGAAAACATGTCTAAGTCCCCGCGAGGGGTTTGACATTAAAGGAACATACATACATCAGTATACTGTTAATCCAAATATTTAGACTTGAACAATAATTATGACATTTTACTATCAAGGAATTTTTCAAATAACAGTTTGAAAACATTTTTATCGGTCTTATATATATTATATCTCTCTATCTTCCTTTAATGTCGAACCCCTCGCGGGGACGTAGACATGTTGCGCGTCAAAAACCGCAAAGAAGTTAAAAGTATGAGTAGTTAAAAGTATAATTTAAGAAGGTATATAGGACTAAGTATACTGTCTGCTTTTAACTATAGTTTTGTATATCCGTTTATCTTTTTAACTTTCACTTAACATTTTAGATCAACTGACTTTTCTAGACTGTGCATGCCAATAATAATGACAGTTTGTTTGGCAGTAATAAGTTGAATTTCCATTAATGTCAAACCCCTTGCAGGGACCTAGAGAATTTTTCTACAACTTCTAGAGTTCGACATTAGAGGAAGATAGATAGAATTACAGTCAATTCGTACACTGAATGTTTCGTACCCAGTTTGGACGTTTTGTACCCAATGTCTGAGACGATTC
>CM026393.1:48317998-48369423 GCA_014843695.1 Archivesica marissinica
CCACTGGACCACTCTACCACTGGACCACTCTACCACTGGACCACTCTACCACTGGACCACTCTACCACTGGACCACCTGTCGGACCAATATGCAAGAAGTATGGGCTCAACCATCATTTTTACGCGGACGATGGACAACTGTATATATCATTTAAGCCAACATAATCTATTTCTAAAGCTGAAACCATACGACGAATAGAAATGTGTTTAACTGAAATAGTGTCATGGATGAACAATAACATGTAAAAACTGAATTCAAATAAAACCGAAGTCATCCTCTTCACATCAAAGCAAAATGAAAGTCTCATTGAAACCATAACTGTGAATATAGGCGTTTCTGCAACAAGACCATCAACCAGTGTAAGAAATCTCGGTGCATTCCTAGATTCTAAAATGGACATGGACAAGCATATAAGTTCTGTTTGTCGATCTTGTTATGCACAGTTGCGCCAGATAGGACACATCAGAGAGTACATCACTTCCTATGCCACACAATCATTAGTGAACTCCCTAGTTACGTCGCACTAGGACTAATGTAATGCCGTTTTATATGGTGTTCCAAAGTACAGCTTAAACAAACTTCAAAATGTCCAGAACAATGAAGCACGAATCATCACAAAAACTTGCCGTTACCAGCACATAACACAGGTTCTCAAGGAACTTCACTGATTCCTGTACTGTATAGGGTGGAGTTTAACCCATTCAACACCAAGTAACTGACATGGACTGGTCCATGATATTTTTAGACCAATAAATTAATAACAAAATTACATTTGGATCAGTTCATTTATCAAAATGGGTAATTTTTCTTCTAAAAATAGTTATATTACTTGAAAAAAGTGCAGATCCTGATGAGACGGCTCGTCATGAGCCGGCTCATCTGGATCTACACTATTTTGTAAGCCAATTTAGAGGTCTGTGGTGTTGAAAGGTTTAAGATTCTCATCCACACCTATATAAAGCTCTACATGACCACGGCCCGAAATACATCAAAGACATGCTTTAAATAAATAGACATGCGCGAAAGCCGAGATCGGAAAACTCGCAAAAACATGTGCTAAAATCACGTTTTGTAAGATATGGTGGCAGAAGTTTCCAACATGCCGCGTCATCATTGTGGAATGCACTCTCCGATGTTATAAGACACTGTGATACACTCGTAGCATTCAAAACCAAGTTAAAAACACACTTTGTTCAAGAAACATTATGGAGTGTAAATTACACGAAACATTTTAGAACATTAGTATTGGTGTAAGAGTCAAATGGAGCCTGTTCTGAGGAGAGTATCACAGGTGTAGCGGGAGCCTCGTATGTAGGATCCACCCAATCACTGGACCGGCCACACTCTGTGATACACGAGTCTATTCCGAGGAGAGTATCACAGGTGTAGCGGGAGCCTCGTATGTGGATCCACCCAATCACTGGACCGGCCACACTCTGTGATACACAAGTCTATTCCGAGGAGAGTATCACAGGTGTAGCGGGAGCCTCGTATGTAGGGATCGACCCAATCACTGGACCGGCTACACTCTTGTGATATTGACTTCTTGGAAGTAGATTTTAGTTTGGTGTGTTCCATCTAACGATGTATCTATAGCATTTTGCATTTTAATTCTTAACCTTTATTCTTTGATGTACTTTTCTTAATATTTTTGATAAGCATTTTACATTGTTTTATATTTTATTTTCTACGAGTAAGTGTAAATGTAAATTTATTGTTATTATAAATATATTATTTATTAACATTGGTTTAAACAGTATTTATTCCAATAAATTTACATGTATAACACAAAAATGTTACAAATTACATAAATTGTGAATGGTTTGGATTGGAAAACAAGTTTTCTCAATTTATTAACATGCTTTTCACTATTTCAGATATTACCGTAGTAAGAAATGACTTCAAGTGAAAATCCATTGTTGACAAAGTGGACGGTCAACCAAGGTACTGTTCTCGAATTAATAATTATCCAGGTCGACTTTAGGGCGACTATAGCGCCCATTTCGCCCTCTAGAATGAGCCCTGTTCTATTGTTGGTGCACAGATGCTTTGGGGTCTGGATAAAGGGTTCGCATTCAAAACCAAAACAATGTTTTTTTAAATTTTAAGACCATTATGATACACCATAGGCTTGACACTATGCATACACAGGCCATATCCAAGCAAGTTTAAAATGACACCCCGTCACTATCGAAGCCATATACATGTACTGCGTGCGTCTGTGTGCGTACAGCATAGCTGAAAATGTTGTTGTGTTTTGATGAAACTTTGTGGATATATAGAGTATTGACCGAGGAGGAAATGCTGAGATGTTTGGATAAATCGGTCACGGTTTGTGGTCAGGGTGGTCTGTGAAGATGTTGATGTGTTTCGATGAAACTTTGTGGATATATATGTATAACGGATTGACCGAGGAGGAAGTGCTGCGATGTTTGGATAAATCGGTCACGGTCTGTGGTCAGGGGTGTCAGCGAAGTGTTCACTCCCATTGCCTGTAAAATCCCATTGACAGTTACAGTCAATTACAGTCAAACCTTAGTTAGTGGTGACCTCCATTAAGCAGCCAGCTGTGCTAAACAGCCACTTTCTGTGATTCCCCTGACTGGCTGCTTAAGACAGGTTTGACTGTAGATACAAAATGATGGTGTAGAAATTACACTGAAATTAATTTATCTTAAATACTTTAATGTGGCTGTTACTTTAAGGTGCCTTGGAATCCGTCCTGTGGTAGAATAGCTTTATTATTGTCATTAAAATGCAGTGACACACTTTGCTGTAACCCTTGCACCAATAATGCTATTTGCATGTTGCATATTCTGTTTACGTATACCGTTTCAATTAGAAAGGTACACTAGATGTGTTTACATTTATATCAATGTTGTTATTGTTACAGGATTATCCGGTTCCCTTTTATCCAGCTCACTGTTCTCTAAGCCAGAGTCCAGAAAGCCATTTGATGTACTGAGAAAACGAAAGGCAGACCTCACCAGAACTACAGACAGCGTGGAAAAGAAGAAACCGAAAGATGTGGTGGACAAGAAATCCGGTTTATCCGGAGATCTTTCATCAAGTCTTCTACAGAAATATGGTAATAATTGTAGGACATTGTAAGTCACCATTGCTTACTACCAAATCTGTAATCCTCTTCATCATCCAAATCTCTCGTTTTATGTGACGCACTTATAAATCATACCATCTCCGTGGCCTAGTGGTTAAGGTGTCTGCCTATGGAGCGGAAGGTTGAAGATTCGAACCTCGTCGGGGGTTCGTTCTGATATGTCCGGTTGGTGAGCCGTCAGTTTGGTAAATAATGGTTGCTGATTGCCTGGCGACTGGTCTACAAGGATAGGATTTGGGAAGTACTGATGTTCATAAAACAAAGGTGTCTCATAATTCAGTAATGACTGGCTCCCTTTCAATAGGGGTGACATTATAATAAACAAACACTATACGGTGTTATCTCAACTTTTAGACCAAAATCGGCATGACTTAATGTTAGTGTCCGCCTCCGTGGTCGTGTGGTTACGGTTGCTGACTTGTAAACCACTGTAACCCATCATCACTGATGGTCACGGGTTCGAGCCCCGCTCAGGCCGTGTCTCATTTATATGAAAAAGTTGGCAGTTTCTTACGGAGGTTGGTGCACCCAAGGACTCGGTTAACCGCTGGAGCCTTGGAGCCTGTCCAGGAAAGGTGTTGTTAGGTAAACTGCCCTCCGGCGATATAGCCCAAAATGGTGCTGATGCAGGCGTTAAACCCGAAATATAACATATAACTGCCCAGGAAAGGTGTTGTTAGGTAAACTGCCCTCCGGTGATATAGCCCAAAATGGTGCTGATGCAGGCATAAAACCCGAAATATAACATAATTTTCATTTCAGATACAGGAAGCCACTTGGGACATGCTACTGCTTCCATGACAACCAGGTCACATGGTTCAGCTTTGGGAACGAGCTTGGTGTACGGCTCAGGATTGTCAGCTTCTAGTAGGTTTTTCAAATAAATATTACAGTCAATCCTGTCTTAAGGGAATCACAGAAAGTTGCTGCTTAGCACAGGTGGCTGCTTAATAGAGGGCAAATGTATAATATAACGACATTAGGAATCTGGAAACTGGCTGCTTAATATAGGTTGGCTGCTTAATATAGGTTGGTTGCTTAATAAAGGTGACCACTAACACAGGTTTGACTGTATATAAAACACTTATGTTGTTACAGTAACAGTAATGATTGAGGGTACATAGACTATAGCATGCAATCCGGTCAAGTGTTCACCATATTACTATTAAGCCTGATCTATAAATAAAGTCTTCAATCAAACGTTGGGATTAGTTTTTTTTAAATTAAATTAATTTAAGTTTGCAACTGGTTGCCCATTTGAACGACGGGCAGTTTACCTAACAGCACCTTTCCTGGGCAGGCTCCAGCGGTTAACCAGTACTTGGTGCACAAACCTCCGTAAGAAACTGCCAACTTTTTCATATAAATGAGACACAGTCTGAGCGTGATTCGAACCCATGGGATTAGTTTAGAAATAATCGGACATAATTCCGATCTAGTACTCACAAATGGGACACAATTCCGATCTAGTACTCACAAATGGGACAGAAATCCGATCTAGTACTCGCAAATCGGACACAATTCCGATCGAGTACTCACAAATCGGACATAATTCCGATCGAGCACTCGCAAATCGGACACAATTCCGATCTAGTACTCACAAATCGGACACAATTCCGATCTAGTACTCGCAAATCGGACACAATTCCGATCTAGTACTCACAAATCGGACATAATTCCGATCTAGTACTCACAAATCGGACATAATTCCGATCGAGCACTCGCAAATCGGACACAATTCCTGGAATATGTTTGTTCCAATTAAAAATATGGCTATAAAAGCCGTCGTGAGCGAAAATTATTAACGACGATATTAAAATGTTTCCTATGCGTTTTTAGAAATGAGCCTGACAATTGTAAACATGTAAATGTGGTTCTGTGATATTTATTTACTTGTCATTATAATTGCTTTCTGTATTGTTCCTATGCCACAATATAGTCCTCCAAATTTGAGGCATGTTGACCAAAAACTACGAAACACACCATATATCAGTGGAATGTAGATATCTATACTTTAATTCTAAGTTACTTTGTCTGAAACAATGTTGTCCAATTCCTACGTTTGCACCGAGAAGTGAAACTGTCCGATTAGCACAGTGCGCTCGCTTCTCACCAATGCAACCCAGGTTCGATCCTCGAATCGTGAAGTATGTGAGATGGTTTGGTGGTCGCCAGATCGGACAGGTGGGTTTTCTCCGGGTACTCCGGTTTCCTCCCACATGAATGACCACAAATAAGCTTTCATCCGCGCCAACGAAAGTGATTAATATAAGTTGTTAAAACTTGCTTTGCAATCGTTGTAGCCACTTGGTCCTGCTCTTCGTGTTTATGTTTGTTTCTTTGTACAGCACTGACGTCAGGTCTCCTGAAGAAACCATCAAAAGATGCTTGGTCCTGCTCTTCGTGTTTATGTTTGTTTCTTTGTACAGCACTGACGTCAGTCAGGTCTCCTGAAGAAATCATCAAAAGATGCTTGGTCCTGCTCTTCGTGTTTATGTTTGTTTCTTTGTACAGCACTGACGTCAGGTCTCCTGAAGAAACCATCAAAAGATGCTTGGTCCTGCTGTTCATGCTTATGTTTGTTTCTTTGTACAGCACTGACGTCAGTCAGGTCTCCTGAAGAAATCATCAAAAGATGCTTGGTCCTGCTGTTCATGTTTATGTTTGTTTCTTTGTACAGCACTGACGTCAGTCAGGTCTCCTGAAGAAATCATCAAAAGATGCTTGGTCCTGCTGTTCATGTTTATGTTTGTTTCTTTGTACAGCACTGACGTCAGTCAGGTCTCCTGAAGAAATCATCAAAAGATGCTTGGTCCTGCTGTTCATGTTTATGTTTGTTTCTTTGTACAGCACTGACGTCAGTCAGGTCTCCTGAAGAAATCATCAAAAGATGCTTGGTCCTGCTGTTCATGTTTATGTTTGTTTCTTTGTACAGCACTGACGTCAGTCAGGTCTCCTGAAGAAACCATCAAAAGATGCTTGGTCCTGCTGTTCATGTTTATGTTTGCTTCTTTGTACAGCACTGACGTCGGGTCTCCTGAAGAAATCATCAAAAGATGGAAGTTTTGCTACAACAATGACCTTGTCCTCATTGACCTTCACCAAGACGAGCGCCAACATCGGACAGCTGTCATCGAGCAAGCGGACAAGGTCACAAGTGAGCAGTGCAGCAAGCAGTGTTATGAGTTATGGACCACGCGGTTTAGAGACTGTTGCTTCGGTCTCCTCCAACTTGTCGCTAGGAGGTCTTACCACATTAACCATGACGCCAGCACCCACGTCTGCTCTAAGCTCAACGGGTTTGAAGAATGCTGGTGGATTGTTATCTGCAGGTCTGTCGACGGGATTGAAGACCGGTTTATTGAGAAGTTCCAGCGTTGCATCTTCTGGAACAGACAGTGTCAAGAAAACAGCTAAGAAGGGAAAAGTACAGAACAAATCTGGTAAGTTTTTAAAACTTTATTTAACGATTGTGAAGCAAGTTTTAACAATTTATATTAATCACTCTCGTTGGGTATATGTGGTCATTCGTGTGGGAGGAAACCGGAGTACACAGAGAAAACCCACCTGTCCGATCTGGCGACCACCGTATCATCTTGCATACTTCCCGGTCCGAGAAGCGAGCGCGCTAACCACTGGGCTAATCAAACTGATGGATCTGGTAATGATCGGTGGTTTTAATATTGCTTACTCTATGAAGAACATTAATGATTTAGTAATGCCTAACAATACTATATGACGAACATGAATGATTTAGTAATGCCTAACAATACAATATGAATAATATTAATGATTTAGTAATGCCTAACAATACAATATGAATAATATTAATGATTTAGTAATGCCTAACAATACAATATGAATAATATTAATGATTTAGTAATGCCTAACAATACAATATGAAGAACATTAATGATTTAGTAATGCCTACCAAATGATACATGAATAATATTAATGATTTAGTAATGCCTAACCATGATATATGAATAATATTAATGATTTAGTAATGCCTACCAATACAATATGCAGAACATTAATGATTTAGTAATGCCTACCAATACTATATGGAGAACATTAATGATTTAGTAATGCCTACCAATACTATATGGAGAACATTAATGATTTAGTAATGCCTACCAATACTATATGGAGAACATTAATGATTTAGTAATGCCTACCAATATTATATGGAGAACATTAATGATTTAGTAATGCCTACCAATACTATATGGAGAACATTAATGACCTAGTAATGCCCACCATACAATATGAAGAACATTAATGATTTAGTAATGCCTACCAATACTATATGAATACTATTAATGATTTAGTAATGCCTACCAATGATATATGAATAATATTAACAATTTAGTAATGCCTACCAACACAATATGAAGAACATTAATGATTTAGTAATGTCTACCAATACTATATGAAGAACATTAATGATTTAGTAATGCCTACCAATACTATATGAAGAACATTAATGATTTCTGCTGTGGATTTAGTATTGCCTACTTACTATAATTATAAAGATTATTAATGTATACCTATTCAGGAATACTAAAAATTGAAAATCAAGAATCTGTTTAAATCGTTGAATTGTTTCAGAGAATTATATATATACATGTACATGTAAATTTCAGGTAGAAAACGAGCGAGATTTGAGAAGTATGCAGCTCCTCCCCCAACATACAGCCTGGCAAATAGAGTTGCAGAAGGGAGAGAGATAGAGATATCGCGATTCATATCACCTGACCAAGATCGCTCACTCATCATAGCTACAAAACTGCATGACATCAACGGCATAAAAGTAAGTTCAATTTTGTTTTGCAGGAAGGAATTATTCCCGTAAATACGTGTCCGTATGACTTATTGCTGCTGGTAAAAGACTTGGTACCAAATGCTGGGTTGAGTATCTGAAATATATGTGTAATTTCATGTGATCCTCTGGATTAGCCGTGTTATGTTATGAATACCGTATATACTTACCTATAAGACGACACTTCAACTTTTGTCTCAAATCAGTGGTATTTTGCATTGACTCGCGTATAAGACGTGTTGAGAAAATGGAAACTACTCAGAAGTAAAGATCAAACAAATTGTACTGTAAAAGCGCTGTAAATTATGTCTAATCATAAAGAAATGCACTGATGCACAACAATAAATTTGAGTTGCTAAAATGCTATTAACAAGTTCAGTTTACAGACAGAGCTGTGAAAGTCTATGCTATTAACAAGTTCAGTTTACAGATAGAGCTGTGAAAGTCTATGCTTTTGTTACACCCTTTCAGTTATTTCAAAGGTCATCAATTATTGAGTTGGAACAAACTGATTTAAAAAAAATTTTTTTTTAAATGTTTAAATTTTCATCACTCGCTTATAAGACAATAATCTTGTTATAAAATCCGGTGTTATAGGCGAGTAAGTACGGTAATCCAATTATACCTTTTGATGTTGATATAACATTATACGTACACACAAAATACAATATATTCATAGCATCTTATTTTATTCAGTATTTTGCTTGCGTTTCAAACATTGTGCAGACCATCAAATAGGTTCCCTATTAATTTGGGGGTTAAAATTCTGTGCTTCAGTTCGCGTTGGTGAATGCTGTAAGTGGATCACTGATTTGTCAACCGAATTTCCGTCTCCATACCGATCCGACTCGGGCGACCCTTGTCACAATGGCGGAGAAGGTCATCTGCTACGATCCGGAATTTGTCCTGAAGGTAACCGAATCCTGAATGATTAGAGTAAAGTAGGACAAGGTTTAAACTTTATTTATTTTACAACAATTGCGAAACAAGCTATAACAACTCGTATTAATCATTCTTGTCTGTGCGGATGACAGCGTATTCGTGTCGGCGGAAACCGGAGTACCAGCAGAAACCCATAATTATGTCGTATCTGGCGACCACCGTCATCTCACATATTTACCAGTCTGAGGATTGAACCCAGGTTGCATTGGTGTGAAGCGAGCGTGCTAAAAGCACTATGCTAATAGGACAGTGAGTAGAGTATAAAGGCTGCAACACATTTGAGAAGGACCATGGTAACAATCTGGACTGGTAATCCAGTGATCGCAGGTTCGATCCCCTGTCTGACCCTAATAAAATTAAGTCTTTCAGATGGGACATTAAACCGAGGTCTCATGTCGGTGCTTTACACCAGTGCTTTAAAGAACCAGAGGAGACTCTGGAACTGGTCTCTGTCTGTATCATTGCACTATCCTCCAAAAATCTAAAATGACTGATCTCTTCAGGAGGCGTCACTCATATGGGCAACCGGTAGCAACGATAAATAAACGTACAACACACACTCAATTTGCCCCAGCTGAAAAATTGTACATGGCTTGTTTCCCTTGATTACTCTTTTATTGGAAGTAAAAAATGGTGCATCCATTTTATTTAACATCCCATTATAATTACTTTGTATCGTGTTATATAATTTGCCAAATTTGTTGTATTTTCACCCAAAACTACTTAATTTTTAAACATGTATCAATATAGGGTCGATCTTGATGTTTAAACTTTATTTTTGTGCTAATTAATTAGTCCGCCTCCGTGGTCGAGTGGTTAAGGTCGCTGACTTGTATACCACTGTAACCTATCATCACTGATGGTCATGGGTTCGAACCCCGCTCAGGCCGTGTCTCATTTATATGAAAAAGTTGGCAGTTTCTTACGGAGGTTGGTGCACCCAAGTACTGGTTAAACTGCCCGCCGGCGATATAGCCTGAAATGGTGCTGATGCAGGCGTAAAACCCGAAATATAACATACCTAATTAATTAATTTGTCGGGAACGATTGGATCCTATGTTCATTTAGCGCCGAAAATAGACAATTATTTGTTACCTAGACCAATCATTATGTTGTAAATTTCAGTAATATTTTCTGTTCTTGAAGGTCGCACTATATACACGGAAACAGTTGAATATAAGGACGACGGGGAACTTCCTGTTGGCGCTAGCGTCACATATTCCAGCCTGCAGACCGTACTTGAAGAAATATTTCAGCGCATCAATAGCCCTGCCTTCTGATTGGATAGAAGTTGCCGAGATTTACTCCGTAAGTCAGAAACGGTCGCTTCCTATGTAGTTTGTAATTTTTATGTGTATTATGAAGAATTCATATATTTGTTATAAGACTTCCTGTATAGTTTGTAGTAGTTTATTACAATGTTCGTACAATGTTCATACAATGTTCGTACAACATTCATACAATGTTCGTACAATGTTCGTACAATGTTCATACAATGTTCGTACAACGTTCATACAACGTTCATACAATGTTCGTACAACGTTCATACAATGTTCGTACAATGTTCATACAACGTTCATACAATGTTCGTACAACATTCCTACAATGTTCGTACAATGTTCGTACAATGTTCGTACAACATTCATACAATGTTCATACAATGTTCATACAATGTTCGTACACTGTTCGTACAACGTTCGTACAATGTTCATACAACGTTCAGTATTCAAGAAGTTTGGTTTGTGCGTCATGGATTCAACTTTGCTCTTCCATTTTAAGGCATTCCCAGAAAAGACGTTGCCACTAGGATCGCTACCGTCCGCCCTCAGGAGAGCCATGATGGCAAAGTTCCCAGACTTTGACAAGTACCAGCTCGGTAACTATTTAATCATTGCACTCAGAAAATGAAAGTTTGTCATGTCTAAGTCCGCCTCCGTGGTCGAGTAGTTATGGTCGCTGTCTTGTATATCACTGTAACCTATCATCACTGATGGTCACATGTTCAAGCCCCGCTCAGACCGTGTTTCATTTATATGAAAAAGTTGGCAGTTTCTTACGGAGGTTGGTGCACCCAAGTACTGGTTAACCGCTGGAGCCTGCCCAGGAAAGGTGTTGTTAGGTAAACTGCCCGCCGGCGATATAGCCCAAATTGGTGCTGGTGCAGGCGTAAAACCCGCAATATAACCTAACATATCTTATGGAGGATGGGGCACCACGTACAGGTTAACCACTTGAGCCTGCCCAGGAAAGGTGTTGTTAGGTAAACTGCCAGTCGCTGAAATGGGCAACCGGTAATGACGTTAAATAAACTTTAAAAAAAATAGAATTAAATGTCTTAACTGCATCTACCTAATTTGTGAAGTTCATTCAATTATATATTTTGATCCTTTTATTTATTGTTGAACCCTGGGAGGATGCCTCCAGAGTATATCAGTCGTGTTATATTTTGGGGATAGAATAAGATACAGAAGACACTCAAGTTCTGGAAAATATCCTTGGTTTATAAGTCTGGCTTATAGCACCGGAACATGATGAGTTCTGGAAAACATGCTTGGTTTATAAGTCTGGTTTATAGCACTGGAACATGATGAGTTCTGGAAAACATGCTTGGTTTATAAGTCTGGTTTATAGCACCGGAACATGATGAGTTCTGGAAAACATGCTTGGTTTATAAGTCTGGTTTATAGCACCGGAACATGATGAGTTCTGGAAAACATGCTTGGTTTATAAGTCTGGTTTATAGCACCGGAACATGATGAGTTCTGGAAAACATCCTTGGTTTATAAGCCTGGTTTATAGCACCAGAACATGATGAGTTCTGGAAAACATCCTTGGTTTATAAGCCTGGTTTATAGCACCGGAACATGATGAGTTCTGGAAAACATCCTTGGTTTATAAGCCTGGTTTATAGTACCGGAACATGATGAGTTCTGGAAAACATCCTTGGTTTATAAGCTTGGTTTATAGCACCGGATAATGAGACCTCAGTTAATTGTTCCACCTGAAAGACCTGATTGTTCACCTCAACGATATAATGTATGCAGTACAGTGACACCTGTTAGTGGTCACCTCTATTACATACAGTGAAACCTGTGTTAGTGGTCACCTCTATTACATACAGTGAAACCTGTGTTAGTGGTCACCTCTATTACATACAGTGAAACCTGTGTTAGTGGTCACCTCTATTACATACAGTGGAACCTGTGTTAGTGGTCACCTCTATTACATACAGTGGAACCTGTGTTAGTGGTCACCTCTATTACATACAGTGGAACCTGTGTTAGTGGTCACCTCTATTACATACAGTGGAACCTGTGTTAGTGGTCACCTCTATTACATACAGTGAAACCTGTGTTAGTGGTCACCTCTATTATATACAGTGAAACCTGTGTTAGTGGTCACCTCTATTACATACAGTGAAACCTGTGTTAGTGGTCACCTCTATTACATACAGTGAAACCTGTGTTAGTGGTCACCTCTATTACATACAGTGAAACCTGTGTTAGTGGTCACCTCTATTACATACAGTGAAACCTGTGTTAGTGGTCACCTCTATTACATACAGTGAAACCTGTGTTAGTGGTCACCTCTATTACATACAGTGAAACCTGTGTTAGTGGTCACCTCTATTACATACAGTGAAACCTGTGTTAGTGGTCACCTCTATTACATACAGTGAACCTGTGTTAGTGGTCACCTCTATTACATACAGTGAAACCTGTGTTAGTGGTCACCTCTATTACATACAGTGAAACCTGTGTTAGTGGTCACCTCTATTACATACAGTGAAACCTGTGTTAGTGGTCACCTCTATTACATACATTGTATAATTATGTCTCAGGTCAAAGTCAGGCCTAGTGATCCCAAGCTAACTAGCAGTTATTATTTCTCCACTAATGGGGGGGGGGGAGACATATTGTTTTCACCTTCTGTCTGTCCGTCAATGCTTCATCTCCAAAACCCATTGTTTTCGACAAACTTGGCAGGAAGCATCGGTATGATGTCTAAGTGTGCACATTGTAACCCCGTGATTTTTGGCAGATTTATGGCCATTTGAACATTTTTATAGCACTAAACTTGTCTGTGCTCTATTTATACAATTATGATGATATCAACTGGCTGTGCTATCAGTTGTTAGCATGCTTGCTTCTCACCAATGCAACCCTGGTTTGATCCTCGGACTAGGAAGTCTGGAAGATCGGAAAGGTGGGAGGGGGAGGGTACTTCGGTTTTCATCACGTACGAATGACCACATACGCTTTTATGCAGACAAGATTGATTAATATACCGTCCATAATTGCCTAAAAGATTATCTCGTCTATAAAACGACCCCTTCTTTGGGTCATGAAATCTGTGGGTTTTGGCATGCACCCGCATATAAGACGTGTTGATAAAATGGACTCCAGATCAAGTATAAATTGCATGCTTTGTCAGTGGAAGTTGAAGAAACGGTCAGTGTGCTTTCTTTTCTAAAACATAGTTTATACAAATTTATTTTAGCTCGATTGCGAAACAAGTTCTTAACTTATATTAATATCACTCTCGAGACCTCATTCCTGATGGAATCCATCGCCATGAAGGAGAGAGAAGAGGCAACGTGGAATTTAAAACATAATATGGATACCATTTAAAACATTTACTGTGGTATCAACATAGGAAGTTTGTTGATTGTTACTCGTGAAAATGATAGCAAGTTACCTGTGAACAAACAAACAATATGTAAATTGCAAGTTGAAGAAATGTTCAGTGTCAGAGTGCTTTCTTTTCTAAAAACATAATATGGATAGTCTGTCTCCGGTCGAGTGGTTACGGTCGCTGACTTGTATACCACTGTAACCTATCATCACTGATGGTCACGGGTTCGAGCCCCGCTCAGACCGTGTTTCATTTATATGAAAAAGTTGGCAGTTTCTTACGGAGGTTGGTGCACCCAATTACTGGTTAACCGCTGGAGCCTGCCCAGGAAAGGTGTTTGTTAGGTAAACTGCCCGCCGGCGATATAGCCCAAAAATGGTACTGATGCAGGCGTAAAACCCGAAATATAACATAACACAATTATGGATACATTATGGATAACACATTTAAAAAAACAAACATTTATCTAATTTTGTTTAGCTTTTAGCACTCACTTTGAGGCCATAATCTGGTGTTAAAATGTATGGATGGTGAAGTTGTTTCGCAACTGGTGTAAAATAAATAAATTTAATGAGAGAAAATGATCAAGGATACAAATTTTCATGAGTTTTATTTTAAGCCAAGTACAACAAGGAGAGCTCTAAGAAGAAGAAAAATAGGAAGATGAAAGGTGATGGTACAGCAGAGGCTGCCACCAGGGGGCGTGGTAGAGGTCGTGGAGGTAGAGGTCGGGGTGGTCGTGGAGCTGCACAGGGAGTTGTTGGGACTTTAGCTACCAGAGGTAGAGGTGCGGCTGGTAGAGGTAATCTGTCGCAGCATGATTGGATGAAATCCGGTTCAGGATCAGACGATTCGGATGATGAATCTGAAAGACAGCACCAGGTATGCTTTTGAATATTATTGGTTTTTATAAGGAGTACAGAGATTGTTTATACAAATTTATTTTAGCTGGATTGCGAAACAAGTTTTGTCAACTTGCACTCTCGAGACCTCATTCCTGATGGTATCCATCGCCATGAGGGAGAGAGAAGAGGCACCGTTGAATTTAAATGCCTTGCCTAAGGGCACAATCGTAATGGCTCCAGCGAGGCTCGAACTCCGGACCTTACGCACCTGGAGATTGTGACCTTCCATGATCAATATAGAGGATAATTGTGTATTGGAACTTTAACAATATCTCTTGGACACACTGTGTGTTGTGTGTCTGCCACCGAGAAGCTGGCAGTAAGTAATATGTATCCACCTTATATTACTTGTTCACAAAACATTCCAATATAATATAGATCGGTGTGACCTATTTCTATAGGCCAGTCTGCTAGTGTACATGCCCTGCTGTCCACAATTTATTCAAACATCTTCTCTGAAAGATTTTGGCCAATTTTGATGAAAATCTGTGGGAGCATCATGACAACTAGTAGATAAAAAGAAAGCTAAAATCCAATATCCAAAACCGCCATCTTGGTGGCCATCTTGTAAATCTCTTCTTGACTTCATCCCTTGCATTGCTGTGTCTATTTTGATGAAACTTTGTATGTAACACGATGGTAACTAGTATTTGCTCATAACGTTCTGATCTGAAAATATATTTCAGCTTCTCTTCTCAAATCGCTCGACTGATGAAACTTGGTATGAAGCATCGGGCGATTGGTTGATAAAATAATCGTTCTGATTCAAACTTGAAAATCTATTTCAACTTTTCTCCCAAGTCACTCAGTCAAATTCGATGAAACTTGGTATGAACTATGAAGCATCGGGCGAATGGTTGATAAAATAAGAGCTCAAATCGTTCTGATTCAAAGTGCCAACTTGGAAATATATTTCAACCTTTCTTCCAAGACACTTAGTCAATTTCGAATATACTTGGTATCAAGCATCGGGCGAATGGTTGATAAAATAACAACTAAAATTATTCGGATCCGTTATCTAGAGGTAGAAGTATAGAATTGGCCCTGCACCTGTTGGCATTAATTCCAAACAATCAAGATTTTAATTTGACGAGATTCGAACCTTCGACCACCCGCTCTGTAGGCGGACGCCTTATCCACTAGGCCACGGAGATGGTATGCTATGACTCTTGGTGAGTGTTCTCCTCCGTGGTCGAGTTGTCACAGACTTGTATACCACTGTTACCTATCATCACTGATGGTCACGGGTTCGAGCCCCGCTCAGGCCGTATCTATCTATATGAAAAAGTTGGCAGTTTCTTATGGAGGTTGCGGAACTTAGTATGGGTTAACCGGTGGAGCCTGCCCAGGAAAGGTGTTATTAGGTAAACTGCCCGCCAGCAATATAGCCCAAAATAATGCACAAAACCCGAACAAACAAATAACAAAGAAAACAAACTCTCCTTAACCCTTTCCTTCATAGAGATTTAGGTTAATATACTATTATATCTCCATACAAACGACAGCCATTTAGCTATCATGCAGTGGATAAGTGGTGGCCATATCTATCCCACAACCATAGATAGTACTGGGACTACATGAGATTCTGGCCTTTATTATGAACATTGGTTGGGCTACTACATTGTCAATGCATGTCGTATTGGTAATGGCATCAAGAGGTGCTTCTATGAGGGAAAGGGTTTATGAACATTGGTTGGGCTACTACATTGTCAATGTATGTCGTATTGGTAATGGCATCAAGAGGTGCTTCTATGAGGGAAAGGGTTTATGAACATTGGTTTGGCTACTACATTGTTAATGTATGTCATATTGGTAATGGCATCAAGAGGTGCTTCTATGAGGGAAAGGGTTAAGTGGATAATTCTGTTTTATCTCTTCAAATATATAACTGATGTTGGACTGTTCTATTTGTCACCATCAAATATATAACTGATGTTGGACTGTTCTATTTGTCACCATCAAATATATAACTGATGTTGGACTGTTCTATTTGTCACCATCAAATATATAACTGATGTTGGACTGTCTATTTGTCACCATCAAATATATAACTGATGTTGGACTGTTCTATTTGTCACCATCAAATATATAACTGATGTTGGACTGTTCTATTTGTCACCATCAAATATATAACTGATGTTGGACTGTGCTATTTGTCACCATCAAATATATAACTGATGTTGGACTGTTCTATTTGTCACCATCAAATATATAACTGATGTTGGACTGTTCTATTTGTCACCATCAAATATATAACTGATGTTGGACTGTTCTATTTGTCACCATCAAATATATAACTGATGTTGGACTGTTCTATTTGTCACCATCAAATATATAACTGATGTTGGACTGTTCTATTTGTCACCATCAAATATATAACTGATGTTGGACTGTTCTATTTGTCACCATCAAATATATAACTGATGTTGGACTGTTCTATTTGTCACCATCAAATATATAACTGATGTTGGACTGTTCTATTTGTCACCATCAAATATATAACTGATGTTGGACTGTTCTATTTGTCACCATCAAATATATAACTGATGTTGGACTGTTCTATTTGTCACCATCAAATATATAACTGATGTTGGACTGTTCTATTTGTCACCATCAAATATATAACTGATGTTGGACTGTTCTATTTGTCACCATCAAATATATAACTGATGTTGGACTGTTCTATTTGTCACCATCAAATATATAACTGATGTTGGACTGTGCTATTTGTCACCATCAAATATATAACTGATGTTGGACTGTTCTATTTGTCACCATCAAATATATAACTGATGTTGGACTGTTCTATTTGTCACCATCAAATATATAACTGATGTTGGACTGTGCTATTTGTCACCATCAAATATATAACTGATGTTGGACTGTTCTATTTGTCACCATCAAATATATAACTGATGTTGGACTGTTCTATTTGTCACCATCAAATATATAACCGATGTTGGGCTGTTCTATTTGTCACCATCACAGTATTAACGTATCATGTTAATATTAACTTTTCAAAGAATAAGGAGTCGTATTCTACTCACGGGAGGTTCGACATAGCACCTTGATTAAAGGGTTGCTTGCGCTCCTGCATGGCCTAGTGGTTACGGTCGTTTACTTCAGATCACTTGCAGATCACTGCTGTAGGTTTTAATTCTACTTTGGGTGTCAAATTCTTTAATGTGAGGAAGCTATCCAGCTTACTTGCCACTGTGGTTCTACCTGGGTGCCCGTCCATACTTTAATAACTGTTCAGATTGGCATCCTAGGTTTGTTTTTTACATTTATTTATCGTCGCTACCGGTTGCCCATATGAGCGACTCCTCCTGAAGAGATTAGTTATTTTAGATTTTGGAGGATAGTGCAATGATACAGATAGAGACCCATTCCAGAGTCTCCTCTCGTTCTTTTACGTGCAATGTGTAAAGCACCGACACGAGTCCTCGGTTTAACGTCCCATCTGAAAGACTGTTAATTTTATTAGCGTCAAGACAGGGGATCGAACCTGCAATCCCTGGATTACCAGTCCAGCGTGTTACCACTGGACTACATATCCATCTGTGACAGACACCCTATGACCAGAGCTGTTGGTTATTTATAGACTGTTGGTTATTTATAGATTGTTGGTTATTTATAGACTGTTGGTCATTATAGACTGTTGGTTATTTATAGACTATTGGTTATTTATAGACTGTTGGTTATTATAGACTGTTGGTTATTTATAGACTGTTGGTCATTATAGACTGTTGGTTATTTATAGACTGTTGGTTATTTATAGACTGTTGGTTATTTATAGACTGTTGGTTATTTATAGACTGTTGGTTATTAATAGACTGTTGGTTATTTATAGACTGTTGGTTATTTATAGATTGTTGGTTATTTATAGACTGTTGGTCATTATAGACTGTTGGTTATTTATAGACTATTGGTTATTTATAGACTGTTGGTTATTATAGACTGTTGGTTATTTATAGACTGTTGGTTATTTATAGACTGTTGGTCATTATAGACTGTTGGTTATTTATAGACTGTTGGTTATTTATAGATTGTTGGTTATTAATAGACTGTTATGTTTCAGAAGCACACAGAGAAGGGTCTCGATGCAGTGTTGTTTGATGATGGAGAGAGCCCAGAACAGTTAAAGAAGATGAGTTTCACACTGAAACAGCTGATTAGAAAACTTCATATTACCGAGCCAGTTGAACATGTCATGTGTCTTATAGGCAAAAAGTGAGTACAAACCAAGCCTCGTGAACCAATATTTATTTGAAAAAGTGGGCAGTTTCTTACGGAGGTTGGGCACCAAGTACTGGTTAACCGCTGGAGCCTGCCTAGGAATGGTGTTATTAGGTAAACTGCCCGCCGGTGATATAGCCCAAAATTGTGCCGATGAAGGCGTAAAACCCGAACAAACAAATCATGAACCAATCAATGGTTGGAATGAGGTTTACATTTATTACGTCTTTTATCAAATCGTGCCTTATCGCCAACATTGTTTTCCCTACAAATTTAAAATCTTGAATTGTATGCATCAAAACTGAGTTTGGTTCAATTCTCAGTTTTTCCTTGTAAATGAGACATCTTAGTCCAATTAAATTCAATTCAAACTTTATTTGTTGTCAAGAGTTTTACAACACAAATAACATTAGCATTTTAACTATTTGTCCTGTATGTCATCGTATAATGTGATGTTTGTCCGCCATAAAACCTGACAATGATAAGAATGGCAGTTAATGAGAGACATTGGTAAGCCCCCCCCCCCGCCTGAATATTCTTAACTCTGTCTACTTAGTAAATAAAACCACTTTTGCAAACAACATCGATCCAGATCTGGATCTATGTTGTTTGCTATTCAACCAAGTGTTTTAGCTCCAATATCCGAATAGCAAAGAGCCTGATCAGACTGTTTGCAAAAGTGATTTTATCTGCCGCTAGCGTGCAAAGGGTTACGGATAGGTCCTCCTAATTGGTTTCCTCTGTGTGTGTGTTTTACGTTTATTTATCGTCGCTACCAGTTGCCCATATGAGCGACGCCTCCTGAAGAGATTAGTCATTTTAGATTTTTGGAGGATAGTGCAATGATACAGACAGAGACCCATTTCAGAGTCTCCTCTGGTTCTTTTATATGCACGGTGTACAGCACCAACACGAGACCTCGGTTTAAATTCCCATCTGAAAGACTGTTAATTTCATTAGGATCAGACAGGTGATCGAACCTGCGATCCCTGGATTACCAGTCCAGCGTATTACCACTGGACTACAGATCCGTCTGTAAGATCAGTCTACCATTGAAGCAGTACTTTTATATGTCTATTATGGTAACACCCCTCTATTTTTAGCTTAGTTTCCTTTAAACAACATGCTATCAATTTGCATCCTTTTTCTCATCATTAATTATTAAGGTCCGCCTCCGTGGTCAAGTGGTTAAGGTCGCTGACTTGTATACCACTGTAACCTATCATCACTGATGGTCACTGGTTCGAGCCCCGCTCAGGCCGTGTCTCATTTATATGAAAAAGTTGGCAGGTTGGTGCACCCAAGTACTGGTTAACCGCTGGAGCCTGCCCAGGAAAGGTGTTAGGTAAACTGCCCGCCGGCGATATAGCCCAAAAATGGTGCTGATGCAGGCGTAAAACCCGAAATATAATAATAATAATAATATAATTATTAAATGATTAAATCTCGACAGATATCCTACAATATACCCATAGATATTTGTTATCAAGTAATTAACATGATTTTATTACAATCACATTTATCATACTGCAATATCTTGTTTAGCCTGGGTGTCAGTCTGTCGTTTTTTCACTTTTTATCTTCTGGCAAAATGACAGCCTGGGGAAACTGGATTTCCGATCGTGGCGCCATCTACATAAATGAGGGTGTAGATTTGAAGAACGACAACTCTTCTCTACAAGATAATATTACTAAATATAGAAACCGAAATCACCGAACAGGCATGATTATACACGATCATTTCCGAATATACACGAATGCTCCCGTAGCCTCATCATATACATTGCAAACATATAATGTCCCGTTTCTGTGTTATATCGACGAGATGGTGGATTTTAAATATTACATTTAGATGGTAATGGATCGATTCGGCGTAATTGAACTAAGGACGACTTAAATATTGAGTAAATATGTCAAATCAGACGCACATTGTACTTTTAAAAACTATTTATCGTTCCGTTGACCCGTAAACAATGGCGGCCAATAAAGTTTTATCAACATTGCAGTGCCTCTCTTTCGATTCAAGTACGTCATTAATTAAGTCACATGCTAATAGGCCTATTAATAGGATTAATGCGAGTCAATAATTACACGGACAATCCCTCACTTTTCCCCAGGAACTGATCAGAAACTCATTATTAATAGTCTCGGTGTTAAAATATATTTATTTGACTGACCAGGCAAAATATATCGACGCCTGTTCCCAGGCTATGATCAGAAACTCATTACGGCCCAATTAATAGTCTCGGTGTTAAAATATATTTATTTGACTGACCATGCAAAATATATCGACGACTGTTCCCAGGCTATATCGTGTTTAGTTTAAACAATATTTATTCAATAATAAAACATAACCCAGGAATAGTTAAAAGGGTTAAGAAACAACAGTAAAAACAAAGGATTCCAACTTTCGGAATATATCATAATTTATCTGCCAAGGGAGGTAATAGACAAACCATTGATGTCACCCATTAACCGTGTGAATTGCATAATATATTTATTTTCATTTATAGATACCCCAGTTCCCTGGATGAGTTTTACCGATCGCGATTGCCGGGAACATTCGAGGAAGAGCGCTCAGGAAAGAGGATGAAACTGCCGGTTCCCGAGACCTGGGAAACACAGGTGTCCATGAAAGGAAACAAGGCGTCGACATGGCAGGAACTGCTGGGTATGATAAGATAATCATAACATCCGTCACCGGCACTTTATATAATGTCAATGCTTAACATGGGACTGTTTCTCATTGTAACAATATTTGTATAATAATGTCGAGACATTAGACACAAAAACACAATAAATATCCCCCCCCCCATCTCGCTGCAACATGTAAGCACCAAAGTTGTTTACTGTATGTTTTAGACTACAAGAAGTTTATGTTGTTTACTGTATGTTTTAGACTACAAGAAGTTATGTTGTTTACTGTATGTTTTAGACTACAAGAAGTTATGTTCTTTCCTGTATGTTTTAGACTCCAAGAAGTTTATGTTGTTTACTGTATGTTTTAGACTACAAGAAGTTTATGCTGTTTACTGTATGTTTTAGACTACAAGAAGTTATGTTGTTTACTGTATGTTTTAGACTACACAAAGTTTATGCTGTTTACTGTATGTTTTAGACTACAACAAGTTTATGCTGTTTACTGTATGTTTTAGAATACAAGAAGTTTATGTTGTTTACTGTATGTTTTAGACTACAAGAAGTTATGTTGTTTACTGTATGTTTTAGACTACAAGAAGTTATGTTGTTTCCTGTATGTTTTAGACTACAAGAAGTTTATGCTGTTTACTGTATGTTTTAGACTACAAGAAGTTATGTTGTTTCCTGTATGTTTTAGACTACAAGAAGTTATGTTGTTTCCCCTATGTTTTACATCACAAGAAGTTATGTTGTTTACTGTATGTTTTAGACTACAAGAAGTTATGTTGTTTCCTGTATGTTTTACATCACAAGAAGTTATGTTGTTTACTGTATGTTTTAGACTACAAGAAGTTATGTTGTTTACTGTATGTTTTACATCACAAGAAGTTATGTTGTTTACTGTATGTTTTACATCACAAGAAGTTATGTTGTTTCCTGTATGTTTTACATCACAAGAAGTTATGTTGTTTACTGTATGTTTTTGACTACAAGAAGTTATGTTGTTTACTGTATGTTTTAGACTACAATAAGTTATGTTGTTTCCTGTATGTTTTAGACTACAAGAAGTTATGTTGTTTCCTGTATGTTTTACATCACAAGAAGTTATGTTGTTTACTGTATGTTTTCGACTACAAGAAGTTATGTTGTTTCCTGTATGTTTTTGACTACAAGAAGTTATGTTGTTTACTGTATGTTTTTGACTACAAGAAGTTATGTTGTTTACTGTATGTTTTAGACTACAAGAAGTTATGTTGTTTCCTGTATGTTTTACATCACAAGAAGTTATGTTGTTTACTGTATGTTTTTGACTACAAGAAGTTATGTTGTTTACTGTATGTTTTACATCACAAGAAGTTATGTTGTTTACTGTATGTTTTACATCACAAGAAGTTATGTTGTTTCCTGTATGTTTTACATCACAAGAAGTTATGTTGTTTACTGTATGTTTTTGACTACAAGAAGTTATGTTGTTTACTGTATGTTTTAGACTACAATAAGTTATGTTGTTTCCTGTATGTTTTAGACTACAAGAAGTTATGTTGTTTCCTGTATGTTTTACATCACAAGAAGTTATGTTGTTTACTGTATGTTTTCGACTACAAGAAGTTATGTTGTTTCCTGTATGTTTTTGACTACAGGAAGTTATGTTGTTTACTGTATGTTTTTGACTACAAGAAGTTATGTTGTTTACTGTATGTTTTAGACTACAAGAAGTTATGTTGTTTCCTGGATGTTTTACATCACAAGAAGTTATGTTGTTTACTGTATGTTTTAGACTACAAGAAGTTATGTTGTTTACTGTATGTTTTACATCACAAGACGTTTATGCTATTTACTGTATGTTTTTTGACTACAAGAAGTTATGTTGTTTACTGTATGTTTTACATCACAATAAGTTTATGCTATTTACTGTATGTTTTAGACTACAAGAAGTTTATGTTGTTTACTGTATGTTTTAGACTACAAGAAGTTATGTTGTTTACTGTATGTTTTAGACTACAAGAAGTTTATGTTGTTTACTGTATGTTTTAGACTACAAGAAGTTATGTTGTTTACTGTATGTTTTAGACTACAAGAAGTTTATGTTGTTTACTGTATGTTTTAGACTACAAGAAGTTATGTTGTTTACTGTATGTTTTAGACTACAAGAAGTTTATGTTGTTTACTGTATGTTTTAGACTACAAGAAGTTATGTTGTTTACTGTATGTTTTAGACTACAAGAAGTTTATGTTGTTTACTGTATGTTTTAGACTACAAGAAGTTATGTTGTTTACTGTATGTTTTAGACTACAAGAAGTTTATGTTGTTTACTGTATGTTTTAGACTACAAGAAGTTATGTTGTTTACTGTATGTTTTAGACTACAAGAAGTTTATGTTGTTTACTGTATGTTTTAGACTACAAGAAGTTATGTTGTTTACTGTATGTTTTAGACTACAAGAAGTTATGTTGTTTACTGTATGTTTTACATCACAAGAAGTTTATGCTATTTACTGTATGTTTTTGACTACAAGAGGTTATGTTGTTTACTGTATGTTTTAGACTACAAGAAGATTATGTTGTTTACTGTATGTTTTAGACTACAAGAAGTTATGTTGTTTCCTGTATGTTTTACATCACAAGAAGTTATGTTGTTTACTGTATGTTTTAGACTACAAGAAGTTTATGTTGTTTACTGTATGTTTTAGACTACAAGAAGTTATGTTGTTTACTGTATGTTTTAGACTACAAGAAGTTATGTTGTTTACTGTATGTTTTACATAACAAGAAGTTTATGCTATTTACTGTATGTTTTTGACTACAAGAGGTTATGTTGTTTACTGTATGTTTTAGACTACAAGAAGATTATGTTGTTTACTGTATGTTTTAGACTACAAGAAGTTATGTTGTTTACTGTATGTTTAGACTACAAGAAGTTATGTTGTTTACTGTATGTTTTAGACTACAATAAGTTTATGTTGTTTACTGTATGTTTTATATTACAATAAGTTTATGTTGTTTACTGTATGTTTTAGACTATAAGAAGTTATGTTGTTTACTGTATGTTTTAGACTACAAGAAGTTATGTTGTTTCCTGTATGTTTTAGACTACAATATGTTATGTTGTTTACTGTATGTTTTAGACTACAAGAAGTTATGTTGTTTCCTGTATGTTTTAGACTACAATAAGTTATGTTGTTTACTGTATGTTTTAGACTACAAGAAGTTATGTTGTTTACTGTATGTTTTAGACTACAATATGTTATGTTGTTTGCTGTATGTTTTAGACTCCAAGAAGTTTATGTTGTTTACTGTATGTTTTAGACTACAATAAGTTATGTTGTTTACTGTATGTTTTAGACTACAATAAGTTATGTTGTTTACTGTATGTGTTAGACTACAAGAAGTTATGTTGTTTCCTGTTTGTTTTAGACTACAAGAAGTTATGCTGTTTACTGTATGTTTTAGACTACAAGAAGTTATGTTGTTTACTGTATGTTTTAGACTACAAGAAGTTATGTTGTTTCCTGTATGTTTTACATCACAAGAAGTTATGTTGTTTACTGTATGTTTTAGACTACAAGAAGTTATGTTGTTTCCTGTATGTTTTACATCACAAGAAGTTATGTTGTTTACTGTATGTTTTAGACTACAAGAAGTTATGTTGTTTACTGTATGTTTTAGACTACAAGAAGTTATGTTGTTTCCTGTATGTTTTAGACTACAAGAAGTTTATGTTGTTTACTGTATGTTTTAGACTACAAGAAGTTATGTTGTTTACTGTATGTTTAGACTACAAGAAGTTTATGTTGTTTACTGTATGTTTTAGACTACACGAAGTTTATGTTGTTTACTGTATGTTTTAGACTACAAGAAGTTATGTTGTTTACTGTATGTTTTAGACTACAAGACGTTATGTTGTTTACTGTATGTTTTAGACTCCAAGAAGTTTATGCTGTTTACTGTATGTTTTAGACTACAAGAAGTTATGTTGTTTACTGTATGTTTTAGACTACAAGAAGTTATGTTGTTTACTGTATGTTTTAGAATACAAGAAGTTATGTTGTTTACTGTATGTTTTACATCACAAGAAGTTTATGCTATTTACTGTATGTTTTTGACTACAAGAGGTTATGTTGTTTACTGTATATATTAGACTACAATAAGTTTATGTTGTTTACTGTATGTTTTAGACTACAAGAGGTTATGTTGTTTACTGTATATATTAGACTACAATAAGTTTATGTTGTTTACTGTATGTTTTAGATTACAATAAGTTTATGTTGTTTACTGTATGTTTTAGACTACACGAAGTTATGTTGCTTACTTTATGTTTTAGACTACAAGAAGTTATGTTGTTTCCTGTATGTTTTAGACTACAATATGTTATGTTGTTTACTGTATGTTTTAGACTACAAGAGGTTATGTTGTTTACTGTATGGTTTAGACTACAATAAGTTATGTTGTTTACTGTATGTGTTAGACTACAAGAAGTTATGTTGTTTCCTGTATGTTTTAGACTACAAGAAGTTATGCTGTTTACTGTATGTTTTAGACTACAAGAAGTTATGTTGTTTACTGTATGTTTTAGACTACAAGAAGTTATGTTGTTTCCTGTATGTTTTACATCACAAGAAGTTATGTTGTTTACTGTATGTTTTAGACTACAAGAAGTTATGTTGTTTACTGTATGTTTTAGACTACAAGAAGTTATGTTGTTTCCTGTATGTTTTACATCACAAGAAGTTATGTTGTTTACTGTATGTTTTAGACTACAAGAAGTTATGTTGTTTCCTGTATGTTTTACATCACAAGAAGTTATGTTGTTTACTGTATGTTTTAGACTACAAGAAGTTATGTTGTTTCCTGTATGTTTTAGACTACAATAAGTTATGTTGTTTACTGTATGTTTTAGACTACAAGAAGTTATGTTGTTTACTGTATGTTTTAGACTACAATATGTTATGTTGTTTGCTGTATGTTTTAGACTCCAAGAAGTTTATGTTGTTTACTGTATGTTTTAGACTACAATAAGTTATGTTGTTTACTGTATGTTTTAGACTACAATAAGTTATGTTGTTTACTGTATGTGTTAGACTACAAGAAGTTATGTTGTTTCCTGTTTGTTTTAGACTACAAGAAGTTATGCTGTTTACTGTATGTTTTAGACTACAAGAAGTTATGTTGTTTACTGTATGTTTTAGACTACAAGAAGTTATGTTGTTTCCTGTATGTTTTACATCACAAGAAGTTATGTTGTTTACTGTATGTTTTAGACTACAAGAAGTTATGTTGTTTACTGTATGTTTTAGACTACAAGAAGTTATGTTGTTTCCTGTATGTTTTAGACTACAAGAAGTTTATGTTGTTTACTGTATGTTTTAGACTACAAGAAGTTATGTTGTTTACTGTATGTTTTAGACTACAAGAAGTTATGTTGTTTACTGTATGTTTTAGACTACAAGAAGTTATGTTGTTTCCTGTATGTTTTAGACTACAAGAAGTTTATGTTGTTTACTGTATGTTTTAGACTACAAGAAGTTATGTTGTTTACTGTATGTTTAGACTACAATAAGTTTATGTTGTTTACTGTATGTTTTAGACTACACGAAGTTATGTTGCTTACTGTATGTTTTAGACTACAAGAAGTTATGTTGTTTCCTGTATGTTTTAGACTACAATATGTTATGTTGTTTACTGTATGTTTTAGACTACAAGAGGTTATGTTGTTTACTGTATGGTTTAGACTACAATAAGTTATGTTGTTTACTGTATGTTTTAGACTACAAGAAGTTATGTTGTTTCCTGTATGTTTTAGACTACAATATGTTATGTTGTTTGCTGTATGTTTTAGACTCCAAGAAGTTTATGTTGTTTACTGTATGTTTTAGACTACAAGAAGTTATGTTGTTTCCTGTATGTTTTACATCACAAGAAGTTATGTTGTTTACTGTATGTTTTAGACTACAAGAAGTTATGTTGTTTCCTGTATGTTTTAGACTACAAGAAGTTTATGCTGTTTACTGTATGTTTTAGACTACAAGAAGTTATGTTGTTTCCTGTATGTTTTAGACTACAAGAAGTTATGTTGTTTCCCCTATGTTTTACATCACAAGAAGTTATGTTGTTTACTGTATGTTTTAGACTACAAGAAGTTATGTTGTTTCCTGTATGTTTTACATCACAAGAAGTTATGTTGTTTACTGTATGTTTTAGACTACAAGAAGTTATGTTGTTTCCTGTATGTTTTAGACTACAAGAAGTTTATGCTGTTTACTGTATGTTTTAGACTACAAGAAGTTATGTTGTTTCCTGTATGTTTTAGACTACAAGAAGTTATGTTGTTTCCTGTATGTTTTAGACTACAAGAAGTTATGCTGTTTACTGTATGTTTTAGATCACAAGAAATTGCCATTCATGGCTATGTTAAGGAACTTGAGGAATTTGATCAAGGCGGGTGTGTCGCCCAAGCATCATAATGGTGTGCTCCGGAGACTCACGGAGGAGGTATAATACTCGTACTTTACTTACTTTGATCTACAATTAAGGGCTCATCCTGTCAGAAATTTTGGGAGAAGTGAGAAAGCGCGCGATTGCATTCTTGGTATTATTTAATAATTTCAACAGAATATGGTTCAAATACGCAATATGACTATTGTAATGAAAATTGCAGGGAGAAGTTGGGCCTCCTGGGAGCGAACTAGACGATTTCCCCCATGTCACCCTCTACAATGAGCCCTACATTTTATATTTAATGAATATTAAGCTTAGCTTAGCTTTATTGCCAAACAAGTTCTTACAACTTGACTATTCACTACTTGCTCTCGACACCTCATTCCTGGTGGTGTACTTCACCAGGTTTGCATGCCAGATGAATTGCAAGACAATCGAGTCCTCGGTCCCATCTGAAAGACTGATAATATTAGAGTTAGACGGGGCATCAAACCTGCTATCCCAGGATTCGCAGTTCAACGTGTTAACTACTGAACCACTGACCTGTCTATAGCCACCACCATGTCATTAAAGACATTTGTTTTTTTTATTTTAAGTTTATTTAACGTCGCTACCGGTTTCCCATTTGAGCGACGGGCAGTTTACCTAACAACACCTTTCCTGGGCAGGCTCCAGCGGTTAACCAGTACTTGGTGCACCAACCTCCGTAAGAAACTGCCAACTTTTTCATATAAATGAGACACGGTCTGAGCGGGGCTCGAACCTGTGACCATCAGAGACAGGATTTGAATGGGGGTGGTCTTTATTCAGAGCTGCTACCACAAGTTGACTATAAATGTACTTTAAAATCAATGAAATCAAGTTATTGTTTTAAACTTTTCAGAGATCTGTTATCAACAGTAAACAGTTCCCATTTAGGTTTTTCTCGGCTTACGAAGTCTTGGAACAGCTTCAGAAGGATTATCAGGCATCTCGTAAGTTACATGTCAAACTATTACAGAGATTCTGTCCGACATCTTGTAGGTTACATGTCAAACTATTACAGAGAATCTATCCGACATCTCGTAAGTTACATGTCAAACTATACAGAGAATATATCCGACATCTTGTAAGTTACATGTCAAACTATACAGAGAATCTATCCGACATCTTGTAGGTTACATGTCAAACTATTACAGAGATTCTGTCTGACATCTCGTAGGTTACATGTCAAACTATACAGAGTATATATCTGACATCGTGTAAGTTACATGTCAAACTATACAGAGAATATATCTGACATCTCGTAAGTTACATGTCAAACTATACATAGAATCTATCCAACATCTCGTAAGTTACATGTCAAACTATTACAGAGAATCTGTCCGAAATCTAGTAAGTTACATGTCAAACTATACAGAGAATATATCTGACATCCTGTAAGTTACATGTCAAACTATTACAGAGATTCTGTCTGACATCTTGTAAGTTACATGTCAAACTATACAGAGAATATATCTGACATCTTGTAAGTTACATGTCAAACTATTACAGAGATTCTGTCCGACATCTTGTAAATTAAATGTCAAACTATACAGAGAATATATCTGACATCTCGTAAGTTACATGTCAAACTATACAGAGAATCTATCCGACATCTTGTAAGTTACATGTCAAACTATTACAGAGAATCTGTCCGACATCTCGTAAGTTACATGTCAAACTATAAAGAGAATATATCTGACATCTTGTAAGTTACATGTCAAACTATTACAGAGATTCTGTCTGACATCTTGTAAGTTACATGTCAAACTATTACAGAGATTCTGTCCGACATCTTGTAAATTAAATGTCAAACTATACAGAGAATATATCTGACATCTCGTAAGTTACATGTCAAACTATACAGAGAATCTATCCGACATCTTGTAAGTTACATGTCAAACTATTACAGAGAATCTGTCCGACATCTCGTAAGTTACATGTCAAACTATAAAGAGAATATATCTGACATCTTGTAAGTTACATGTCAAACTATTACAGAGATTCTGTCTGACATCTTGTAAGTTACATGTCAAACTATTACAGAGATTCTGTCCGACATCTTGTAAATTAAATGTCAAACTATACAGAGAATATATCTGACATCTCGTAAGTTACATGTCAAACTATACAATCTGACATCTCGTAAGTTACATGTCAAACTATACAGAGATATATCTGACATCTGTAAGTTACATGTCAAACTATACAGAGAATATATCTGACATCTCGTAAGTTACATGTCAAACTATACAAGAATCTATCCGACATCTCGTAAGTTACATGTCAAACTATTACAGAGAATCTGTCCGAAATCTCGTAAGTTACATGTCAAACTATACAGAGAATATATCTGACATCCTGTAAGTTACATGTCAAACTATTACAGAGATTCTGTCTGACATCTTGTAAGTTACATGTCAAACTATACAGAGAATATATCTGACATCTCGTAAGTTACATGTCAAACTATACAGAGAATCTATCCGACATCTTGTAAGTTACATGTCAAACTATTACAGAGAATCTGTCCGACATCTCGTAAGTTACATGTCAAACTATACAGAGAATATATCTGACATCTTGTAAGTTACATGTCAAACTATTACAGAGATTCTGTCTGACATCTTGTAAGTTACATGTCAAACTATACAGAGAATATATCTGACATCTTGTAAGTTACATGTCAAACTATTACAGAGATTCTGTCTGACATCTTGTAAGTTACATGTCAAACTATACAGAGAATATATCTGACATCTTGTAAGTTACATGTCAAACTATACAGAGAATCTATCCGACATCTTGTTGGTTACATGTCAAACTATACAGAGAATATATCTGACATCTTGTAAATTAAATGTCAAACTATACAGAGAATATATCTGACATCTCGTAAGTTACATGTCAAACTATACAGAGAATCTGTCCGACATCTCGTAAGTTACATGTCAAACTATTACAGAGAATATATCCGACATCTCGTAAGTTACATGTCAAACTATTACAGAGATTCTGTCCGAAATCTCGTAAGTTACATGTCAAACTATACAGAGAATATATCTGACATCCTGTAAGTTACATGTCAAACTATTACAGAGATTCTGTCTGACATCTTGTAAGTTACATGTCAAACTATACAGAGAATATATCTGACATCTTGTAAGTTACATGTCAAACTATTACAGAGATTCTGTCCGACATCTTGTAAATTAAATGTCAAACTATACAGAGAATATATCTGACATCTCGTAAGTTACATGTCAAACTATACAGAGAATTATCCGACATCTTGTAAGTTACATGTCAAACTATTACAGAGAATCTGTCCGACATCTCGTAAGTTACATGTCAAACTATACAGAGAATATATCTGACATCTTGTAAGTTACATGTCAAACTATTACAGAGATTCTGTCTGACATCTTGTAAGTTACATGTCAAACTATACAGAGAATATATCTGACATCTTGTAAGTTACATGTCAAACTATTACAGAGATTCTGTCTGACATCTTGTAAGTTACATGTCAAACTATACAGAGAATATATCTGACATCTTGTAAGTTACATGTCAAACTATACAGAGAATCTATCCGACATCTTGTTGGTTACATGTCAAACTATACAGAGAATATATCTGACATCTTGTAAATTAAATGTCAAACTATACAGAGAATATATCTGACATCTTGTAAGTTACATGTCAAACTATTACAGAGATTCTGTCTGACATCTCGTAAGTTACATGTCAAACTATACAGAGAATATATCTGACATCTTGTAAGTTACATGTCAAACTATTACAGAGATTCTGTCTGACATCTTGTAAGTTACATGTCAAACTATACAGAGAATATATCCGACATCTCGTAAGTTACATGTCAAACTATTACAGAGATTCTGTCTGACATCTTGTAAGTTACATGTCAAACTATACAGAGAATATATCTGACATCTTGTAAGTTACATGTCAAACTATTTCAGAGATTCTGTCTGACATCTCGTAAGTTACATGTCAAACTATACAGAGAATATATCTGACATCTTGTAAGTTACATGTCAAACTATTACAGAGAATATATCCGATATCTCGTAAGTTACATGTCAAACTATTACAGAGATTCTGTCTGACATCTTGTAAGTTACATGTCAAACTATACAGAGAATATATCTGACATCTTGTAAGTTACATGTCAAACTATTTCAGAGATTCTGTCTGACATCTCGTAAGTTACATGTCAAACTATACAGAGAATATATCTGACATCTTGTAAGTTACATGTCAAACTATTACAGAGAATATATCCGATATCTCGTAAGTTACATGTCAAACTATTACAGAGATTCTGTCTGACATCTTGTAAGTTACATGTCAAACTATACAGAGAATATATCTGACATCTTGTAAGTTACATGTCAAACTATTTCAGAGATTCTGTCTGACATCTCGTAAGTTACATGTCAAACTATACAGAGAATATATCTGACATCTTGTAAGTTACATGTCAAACTATTACAAAGATTCTGTCTGACATCTTGTAAGTTACATGTCAAACTATACAGAGAATATATCTGACATCTTGTAAATTAAATGTCAAAACTATACAGAGAATATATCTGACATCTCGTAAGTTACATGTCAAACTATACAGAGAATCTATCCGACATCTCGTAAGTTACATGTCAAACTATTACAGAGAATCTGTCCGACATCTCGTAAGTTACATGTCAAACTATTACAGAGAATATATCCGACATCTCGTAAATTACATGTCAAACTATACAGAGTATATATCCGACATCTTGTAAGTTACATGTCAAACTATTACAGAGTTTCTGTCTGACATCTCGTAAGTTACATGTCAAACTATACAGAGTATATATCCGACATCTTGTAAGTTACATGTCAAACTATTACAGAGATTCTGTCTGACATCTTGTAAGTTACATGTCAAACTATTACAGAGAATATGTCCGACATCTCGTAAGTTACATGTCAAACTATACAGAGAATATATCTGACATCTTGTAAGTTACATGTCAAACTATTACAGAGATTCTGTCTGACATCTTGTAAGTTACATGTCAAACTATTACAGAGATTCTGTCCGACATCTCGTAAGTTACAGTTACATGTCAATCTACAGAGTATATATCTGACATCTTGTAAGTTACATGTCAAACTATTTCAGAGATTCTGTCTGACATCTCGTAAGTTACATGTCAAACTATACAGAGAATATATCTGACATCTTGTAAGTTACATGTCAAACTATTACAAAGATTCTGTCTGACATCTTGTAAGTTACATGTCAAACTATTACAGAGAATATATCCGACATCTCGTAAGTTACATGTCAAACTATTACAGAGATTCTGTCTGACATCTTGTAAGTTACATGTCAAACTATACAGAGAATATATCTGACATCTTGTAAGTTACATGTCAAACTATTTCAGAGATTCTGTCTGACATCTCGTAAGTTACATGTCAAACTATACAGAGAATATATCTGACATCTTGTAAGTTACATGTCAAACTATTACAAAGATTCTGTCTGACATCTTGTAAGTTACATGTCAAACTATTACAGAGAATATATCCGACATCTCGTAAGTTACATGTCAAACTATTACAGAGATTCTGTCTGACATCTTGTAAGTTACATGTCAAACTATACAGAGAATATATCTGACATCTTGTAAGTTACATGTCAAACTATTTCAGAGATTCTGTCTGACATCTCGTAAGTTACATGTCAAACTATACAGAGAATATATCTGACATCTTGTAAGTTACATGTCAAACTATTACAAAGATTCTGTCTGACATCTTGTAAGTTACATGTCAAACTATACAGAGAATATATCTGACATCTTGTAAATTAAATGTCAAAACTATACAGAGAATATATCTGACATCTCGTAAGTTACATGTCAAACTATACAGAGAATCTATCCGACATCTCGTAAGTTACATGTCAAACTATTACAGAGAATCTGTCCGACATCTCGTAAGTTACATGTCAAACTATTACAGAGAATATATCCGACATCTCGTAAATTACATGTCAAACTATACAGAGTATATATCCGACATCTTGTAAGTTACATGTCAAACTATTACAGAGTTTCTGTCTGACATCTCGTAAGTTACATGTCAAACTATACAGAGTATATATCCGACATCTTGTAAGTTACATGTCAAACTATTACAGAGATTCTGTCTGACATCTTGTAAGTTACATGTCAAACTATTACAGAGAATATGTCCGACATCTCGTAAGTTACATGTCAAACTATACAGAGAATATATCTGACATCTTGTAAGTTACATGTCAAACTATTACAGAGATTCTGTCTGACATCTTGTAAGTTACATGTCAAACTATTACAGAGATTCTGTCCGACATCTCGTAAGTTACAGTTACATGTCAATCTACAGAGTATATATCTGACATCTTGTAAGTTACATGTCAAACTATACAGAGTATATATCTGACATCTCGTAAGTTACATGTCAAACTATACAGAGAATATATCTGACATCTTGTAAGTTACATGTCAAACTATACAGAGTATATATCTGACATCTCGTAAGTTACATGTCAATTCTATTTTACAGAGAATCTACTTACAGTACACTAGTACTTGATGCATAATTCAATTAATGGCCTTGACCGTTTTGAAGATCAAACACTTGTTTTAAATGTATGGTCGTAAACTGAGAAAACTGGGTGCCAATATGGGGCTATTCAGACTACAGGACTGAATATTGGATAAGTCGATTGTGTACTGATCCATAGTATTTGGTAATCCCTATGCGGGACCATATACTCGAGTATCCTCAGATATACAGGCTCCATACACACACGGCCATATATGTAAACATTTTCCGCTGTAATAAAAAGATAGATTTTGCTTGTATTCGCTCAAAATTCGTGGCAACTTGTAATGAATTTTGATACGTGTGCATTTTGATTGGGATATTCATTGAACAAAGCTTGTATATTGGTTGACTACATTGCAATTTATGGTGTTTGTCCTTTGTACAAATCTGAATGTGATTGATGAACTAAATGTAAACATCAGCAAAGCTTTCTGTGGCGACACTTAGAAACCAACAAATTGTCCCTGCATCACGTGGCGACACGTAGACACCAACAAATTGTCCCTGCATCACGTGGCTACACGTAGACACCAACACATTGTCCCTGCATCACGTGGCTACACGTAGACACCAACAAATTGTCCCTGCATCACGTGGCTACACGTAGACACCAACAAATTGTCCCTGCATCACGTGGCTACACGTAGACACCAACAAATTGTCCCTGCATCACGTGGCTACACGTAGACACCAACAAATTGTCCCTGCATCACGTGGCGACACATAGACACCAACAAATTGTCCCTGCATCACGTGGCGACACGTAGACACCAACAAATCGTCCCTGCATCACGTGGCTACACGTAGACACCAACAAAGTGTCCCTGCATCACGTGGCTACACATAGACACCAACAAATTGTCCATGCATCACGTGGCGACACGTACACCAACAAATTGTCCCTGCATCACGTGGCTACACGTAGACACCAACAAATTGTCCCTGCATCACGTGGCACACTAGACACCAACAAATTGTCCCTGCATCACTGGACAAATTGTCCCTGCATCACGTGGCTACACGTAGACACCAACAAATTGTCCCTGCATCACGTGGCTACACGTAGACACCAACAAATTGTCCCTGCATCACGTGGCTACACGTAGACACCAACAAATTGTCCCTGCATCACGTGGCTACACGTAGACACCAACAAATTGTCCCTGCATCACGTGGCTACACGTAGACACCAACAAATTGTCCCTGCATCACGTGGCTCACACGTAGACACCACAAATTGTCCCTGCATCACGTGGCACACGTAGACACCAACAAATTGTCCCTGCATCACGTGGCTACACGTAGACACCAACACATTGTCCCTGCATCACGTGGCTACACGTAGACACCAACAATTGTCCCTGCATCACGTGGCTACACGTAACACCAACAAATTGTCCCTGCATCACGTGGCTACACGTAGACACCAACAAATTGTCCCTGCATCACGTGGCGACACATAGACACCAACAAATTGTCCCTGCATCACGTGGTGACACGTAGACACCAACAAATTGTCCCTGCATCACGTGGCTACACGTAGACACCACCAAAGTGTCCCTGCATCACGTGGCTACACATAGACACCAACAAATTGTCCATGCATCACGTGGCGACACGTAGACACCAACAAATTGTCCCTGCATCACGTGGCTACACGTAGACACCAACAAATTGTCCCTGCATCACGTGGCTACACGTAGACACCAACAAATTGTCCCTGCATCACGTGGCTACACGTAGACACCAACAAATTGTCCCTGCATCACGTGGCGACACGTAGACACCAACAAATCGTCCCTGCATCACATGGCTACACGTAGACACCAACAAATTGTCCCTGCATCACTTGGCTACACGTAGACACCAACAAATTGTCCCTGCATCACGTGGCGACACGTAGACACCAACAAATTGTCCCTGCATCACGTGGCGACACGTAGACACCAACAAATTGTCCCTGCATCACGTGGCGACACGTAGACACCAACACATTGTCCCTGCATCACGTGGCGACACGTAGACACCAACAAATCGTCCCTGCATCACATGGCTACACGTAGACACCAGCACATTGTCCCTGCATCACATGGCCACACGTAGACACCAGCACATTGTCCCTGCATCACATGGCCACATGTAAGCACCATCACATTGTCCCTGCATCACATGGCCACATGTAAGCACCAGCACATTGTCCCTGCATCACGTGGCTACATGTAAGCACCAGCACATTGTCCCTGCATCACGTGGCCACATGTAGACACCAGTACATTGTCCTTGCATCACATGGCTACATGTAAGCACCAGCACATTGTCCCTGCATCACGTGGCCACATGTAAGCACCAGCACATTGTCCCTGCATCACATGGCTACATGTAGACACCAGCACATTGTCCCTGCATCACGTGGCCACATGTAAGCACCAGCACATTGTCCCTGCATCACGTGACCACATGTAAGCACCAGCACATTGTCCCTACATCACGTGGCCACATGTAAGCACCAGCACATTGTCCCTGCATCACATGGCTACACGTAAGCACCAGCACATTGTCCCTGCATCACGTGGCCACATGTAGACACCAGCACATTGTCCCTGCATCACATGGCCACATGTAGACACCATCACATTGTCCCTGCATCACATGGCTACATGTAGACACCAGCACATTGTCCCTGCATCACGTGGCCACATGTAGACACCAGCACATTGTCCCTGCATCACATGGCCACATGTAGACACCAGCACATTGTCCCTGCATCACATGGCCACATGTAAGCACCAGCACATTGTCCCTGCATCACGTGGCCACATATAAGCACCAGCACATTGTCCCTGCATCACGTGGCTACATGTAGACACCAGCACATTGTCCCTGCATCACGTGGCTACACGTAGACACCAGCACATTGTCCCTGCATCACGTGGCCACATGTAAGCACCAGCACATTGTCCCTGCATCACATGGCTACATGTAGACACCAGCAGATTGTCCCTGCATCACGTGGCTACATGTAAGCACCAGCACATTGTCCCTGCATCACGTTACTACATGTAAGCACCAGCACATTGTCCCTGCATCACGTGGCTACATGTAGACACCAGCACATTGTCCCTGCATCACGTGGCTACATGTAGACACCAGCACATTGTCCCTGCATCACGTGGCTACATGTAAGCACCAGCACATTGTCCCTGCATCACGTGGCTACATGTAAGCACCAGCACATTGTCCCTGCATCACGTGGCTACATGTAGACACCAGCACATTGTCCCTGCATCACATGGCTACATGTAGACGCCAGCAGATTGTCCCTGCATCACGTGGCTACATGTAGACACCAGCACATTGTCCCTGCATCACGTGGCTACACGTAGACACCAGCACATTGTCCCTGCATCACATGGCCACATGTAAGCACCACACCCCACACCACACAACACCACACCCCACACAAACACCACACCCCACACCACACCCCCACACCACACAACACCACACCCCACACCACAAACACCACAACCCCACACCACAAACCCACAACCCCACACACAAACACCAGCACATTGTCCCTGCATCACGTGGCTACACGTAGACACCAGCACATGTCCCTGCATCACGTGGCTACATGTAGACACCAGCACATTGTCCCTGCATCACGTGGCTACACGTAGACACCAGCAAATTGTCCCTGCATCACGTGGCTACATGTAAGCACCAGCACATTGTCCCTGCATCACATGGCTACATGTAGACACCAGCACATTGTCCCTGCATCACGTGGCTACACGTAGACACCAGCACATTGTCCCTGCATCACGTGGCTACATGTAGACACCAGCACATTGTCCCTGCATCACGTGGCTACATGTAAGCACCAGCACATTGTCCCTGCATCACGTGGCTACATGTAGACACCAGCACATTGTCCCTGCATCACGTGGCTACATGTAGACACCAGCACATTGTCCCTGCATCACGTGGCTACATGTAGACACCAGCACATTGTCCCTGCATCACGTGGCTACATGTAAGCACCAGCACATTGTCCCTGCATCACATGGCTACATGTAGACACCAGCACATTGTCCCTGCATCACGTGGCCACATGTAGACACCAGCACATTGTCCCTGCATCACGTGGCTACATGTAAGCACCAGTACATTGTCCCTGCATCACATGGCCACATGTAGACACCAGCACATTGTCCCTGCATCACATGGCCACATGTAGACACCAGCAGATTGTCCCTGCATCACATGGCTACATGTAGACACCAGCACATTGTCCCTGCATCACGTGGCTACATGTAGACACCAGCAGATTGTCCCTGCATCACATGGCTACATGTAGACACCAGCACATTGTCCCTGCATCACGTGGCCACATGTAAGCACCAGTACATTGTCCCTGCATCACGTGGCCACATGTAAGCACCAGCACGTTGTCCCTGCATCACATGGCTACACGTAGACACCAGCACATTGTCCCTGCATCACGTGGCCACATGTAAGCACCAGCACGTTGTCCCTGCATCACATGGCTACACGTAGACACCAGCACATTGTCCCTGCATCACGTGGCCACATGTAGACACCAGCACATTGTCCCTGCATCACGTGGCCACATGTAAGCACCAGCACATTGTCCCTGCATCACGTGGCCACATGTAAGCACCAGCACATTGTCCCTGCATCACATGGCCACATGTAAGCACCAGTACATTGTCCCTGCATCACGTGGCCACATGTAGACACCAGTACATTGTCCCTGCATCACGTGGCCACATGTAAGCACCAGCACATTGTCCCTGCATCACATGGCTACACGTAGACACCAGCACATTGTCCCTGCATCACGTGGCCACATGTAAGCACCAGCACGTTGTCCCTGCATCACATGGCTACACGTAGACACCAGCACATTGTCCCTGCATCACGTGGCTACATGTAGACACCAGCACATTGTCCCTGCATCACGTGGCTACATGTAAGCACCAGCACATTGTCCCTGCATCACGTGGCTACATGTAAGCACCAGCACATTGTCCCTGCATCACGTGGCTACATGTAGACACCAGCACATTGTCCCTGCATCACATGGCTACATGTAGACGCCAGCAGATTGTCCCTGCATCACGTGGCTACATGTAGACACCAGCACATTGTCCCTGCATCACGTGGCTACACGTAGACACCAGCACATTGTCCCTGCATCACGTGGCTACATGTAAGCACCAGCACATTGTCCCTGCATCACGTGGCTACATGTAGACACCAGCAGATTGTCCCTGCATCACGTGGCTACATGTAAGCACCAGCACATTGTCCCTGCATCACATGGCTACATGTAGACACCAGCACATTGTCCCTGCATCACGTGGCTACACGTAGACACCAGCACATTGTCCCTGCATCACGTGGCTACATGTAGACACCAGCACATTGTCCCTGCATCACGTGGCTACATGTAAGCACCAGCACATTGTCCCTGCATCACGTGGCTACATGTAGACACCAGCACATTGTCCCTGCATCACGTGGCTACATGTAGACACCAGCACATTGTCCCTGCATCACGTGGCTACATGTAGACACCAGCACATTGTCCCTGCATCACGTGGCTACATGTAAGCACCAGCACATTGTCCCTGCATCACATGGCTACATGTAGACACCAGCACATTGTCCCTGCATCACGTGGCCACATGTAGACACCAGCACATTGTCCCTGCATCACGTGGCTACATGTAAGCACCAGTACATTGTCCCTGCATCACATGGCCACATGTAGACACCAGCACATTGTCCCTGCATCACATGGCCACATGTAGACACCAGCAGATTGTCCCTGCATCACATGGCTACATGTAGACACCAGCACATTGTCCCTGCATCACGTGGCTACATGTAGACACCAGCAGATTGTCCCTGCATCACATGGCTACATGTAGACACCAGCACATTGTCCCTGCATCACGTGGCCACATGTAAGCACCAGTACATTGTCCCTGCATCACGTGGCCACATGTAAGCACCAGCACGTTGTCCCTGCATCACATGGCTACACGTAGACACCAGCACATTGTCCCTGCATCACGTGGCCACATGTAAGCACCAGCACGTTGTCCCTGCATCACATGGCTACACGTAGACACCAGCACATTGTCCCTGCATCACGTGGCCACATGTAGACACCAGCACATTGTCCCTGCATCACGTGGCCACATGTAAGCACCAGCACATTGTCCCTGCATCACGTGGCCACATGTAAGCACCAGCACATTGTCCCTGCATCACATGGCCACATGTAAGCACCAGTACATTGTCCCTGCATCACGTGGCCACATGTAGACACCAGTACATTGTCCCTGCATCACGTGGCCACATGTAAGCACCAGCACATTGTCCCTGCATCACATGGCTACACGTAGACACCAGCACATTGTCCCTGCATCACGTGGCCACATGTAAGCACCAGCACGTTGTCCCTGCATCACATGGCTACACGTAGACACCAGCACATTGTCCCTGCATCACGTGGCCACATGTAGACACCAGCACGTTGTCCCTGCATCACGTGGCTACACGTAGACACCAGCACATTGTCCCTGCATCACGTGGCTACACGTAGACACCAGCACATTGTCCCTGCATCACGTGGCCACATGTAGACACCAGCACATTGTCCCTGCATCACATGGCTACACGTAGACACCAGCACATTGTCCCTGCATCACGTGGCTACACGTAGACACCAACACATTGTCCCTGCATCACGTGGCTACACGTAGACACCAGCACATTGTCCCTGCATCACGTGGCCACATGTAAGCACCAGCACATTGTCCCTGCATCAAATGGCCACATGTAAGCACTAGCACATTGTCCCTGCATCACATGGCCACATGTAAGCACCAGCACATTGTCCCTGCATCACGTGGCCACATGTAGACACCAGCACATTGTCCCTGCATCACGTGGCCACTCGTAGACTCCAACAAATTGTCCCTGCATCACGTGGTACCAGCAGAATATACCTACATCGTGTTATGATTAATGGATACAGAGGAAGCTATTATCAAAGAAGCTGTGATTGAAACAAGTGGAAGGGGCGGATCTACAGCTATGGGGCGTGGCAGAGGAATGGGAGAAGCAGGTGTTAAAAAAGAGAAGTTGACCTCTGAGAACTGGTGGATTATTAAAAAACAGAGAAAGATGGAAAAGACTAAGAAACCCACGTAAGTGATGCTAACTTAGCAGGATTTTTCCCTTCATATTTTTAGAATACCGACTCCTGCTCATGAAATTGGGAGTTTTATCGAAACTTTGCCTGGGCTCATTCTAGGTCTAGTTTTCAGAGAAGTGAGACAGCATGCTATTGCACCCTTAAATTGTGTTATTTAATAAATTTCAAGAAAATAGGGTGAAAAGTCACAATTTGATAATTTTGAATAGGAGTGTTTTTTTACTGGACAATATTTTGTATGAATTCTTTTATGGAAAAGTGGGGTCCCCAGAGGGCGCAGTCAGGGTCCCTACAGGGATCATTCTAGAGGGCGATGTGGGCGAAATTGTCGCCCTAGGACCCTGACTTCGCCCTCTGGGGGCCCCACTTCTCCCTAAAAAGTGGCCCATTATAAAGCACTCCTTCTATGTTGTAATGTTGTATTTAATGGTTGTACTGTGCATATTAACCCAATTTTGCAGAAGTATATTAACCCATTTCATTCTGGATACCGAAACAGTATTTGCAATGAACATAGAGCCAGGTCAGCAGCCACAAAATGTTCTTACTAAGATACTTAGCTATGTAGCAAACAACATAGATCCTGATCAGCATGCAGCGTCACGCTGCGGCTGATCTGGATCTATGTTGTTTACAAAAGCCATTAAATGTATCCAGAAAGAAATGGGTTAAAGAACACCATTTAAGGAAGCGATCACGCGCTTTCTCATTTCTCCTAGAATGAACACTGCCCTAGGGTGACTATTTTGCCCCAGTCACTCTCTAGAATGAGTCCTGATTGCTTGAAATGGGAGGGGGAAAATGAAAGCACAACGTTTGACAGTAAGGACAAGCTGTTATAGCATGTTGAATAAGCTGCAGTGGTGGTTAAAGTATTTTACTTGAAATCTCTTGCACCTCAATGCTGCTGGTTCAAATCCGACTTTGGTTAGCGAATTTTTTCATTAGTTTATACATTATAGCATTAATTTGAGCTGGATTGCGAAACAAATTCTTACAACTTTCTGATGGAATCCATCGCCATGAGGGAGAGACAAGAGGCATGTGCAATTTAAATGCCTTGCCTAAGGGCACAATCGTAACAGCTCTAGAGGGGCTTGAACTCCGGGCCTTTCTCACCTGAAGTGAAAGCGCTACTACTGCGCTATCATGACTTCCATGAATTTTTTCATTGTGTGGAAACTATTCAGCTGGCTTGCTGAAAGTAGATGGTTCTACCTGGGTACTCCTGTCCTCCGCCAATAATAGCTGGAGTGTCGCCATATCACCTACGTTGTTGGCGCGACTTTAAACTCCAAAAATAAAACACGACTGCTATCTTTTTCTTACACATTACCGTGTTCGAGCCCCGCTCAGGCTGTGACTCATTTATATGAAAGAGTTGGCAGTTTCTTACGGAGGTTGGTACACCCAAGTACTGGTTAACCGCTGGAGCCTGCCCACCGGCGATATAGCCCAAAATGGTGCTGATGCAGGCGTAAAACCCGAAATATAACGTAACATCTTACACATTACAGAGAGACTCTCTACGACTCAAATTTGATCAACCGCTACCGCAAGGCTCTCGACACTGCCGTCAAACTAGCAACTGTGTACAATGTTTCTCCGATCAGGGGACGCACGTTGATTCTGTGCGATAATGGACCGAATATGAAAGTAGCTTGTACCTCCGCGAGAGGCCTGGGAAAACCTAGAACGGTAAGTCGGAACTGTTACAGAAAGTTAAGCGTAGGACGGACAGCTAATCCTATGGTTATAAGTTAACCTTTCCACCCATGGTAGTCAAACAAACCATGATAACGGTTAGCACAGCATAGTCCGCCTCCGTGGTCGAGTGGTTACGGTCGCTGACTTGTATACCACTGTAACCTATCATCACTGATGGTCACGGGTCCGCCTCCGTGGTCGAGTGGTTAAGGTCGCTGACTTGTATACCACTGTAACCTATCATCACTGATGGTCACGGGTCTGCCTCCGTGGTTAAGGTCGCTGACTTGTATACCACTGTAACCTATCATCACTGATGGTCACGGGTCCGCCTACGTGGTCGAGTGGTTAAGGTCGCTGACTTGTATACCACTGTAACCTATCATCACTGATGGTCACGGGTCCGCCTCCGTGGTCGAGTGGTTACGGTCGCTGACTTGTATACCACTGTAACCTATCATCACTGATGGTCACGGGTTTGAGCCCCGCTCAGGCCGTGTCGCATTTATATGAAAAAGTTGGCAGTTTCTTACGGAGGTTGGTGCACCCAAGTACTGGTTAACCGCTGGAGCCTGCCCAGGAAAGGTGTTGTTAGGTAAACTGCCTGCCGGCGATGTAGCCCAAAATGGTGCTGATGCAGGCGTATAACCCGAAATATAACTAGAACAGCATAGTATAAGACTGTATAACCCTTAATTATTCCCAGTAACCTCTATGAAGGTGGTGCGAGGGATCGAACCTGCGACCCATGAATTACAAGGCAGCTGTCCACTGGACCACTGATCCGCTACAAAATGTATCGATATTTGTTATTATTTTTTATTTCCTTTATAAATATATTGATTGATCTATAGATAAATAGACAATGATCTAGATTTTTATCTATAAATAGATGCGGGAAGTGAGCGTGCTGATGGGATTGATGTGTAAATATTCGTGTGAAGATTGCACTATGGTGATGTTTGACCAGTCGTACGTAACAGTGGAAATTTCCAGTGGAACCATTCTGGAAAATATGGCCACGGTTCTCGGCCCAGATAAGCCCGATGTAAGTCATGCAGTTTCTGCTTAAATGTCTTGAACTGCTGTAGATATTAGACCCTTGTGATGATTAAGTTAATTTCTCAATGTATTTGTTTAGTGTAATTATTAGGGGCCTACATCGCCGAGTGGTTAAAGTCGCTGACATCAAATTACTTGCCCCTCACCGCTGCCGGTTCGAATCCTATTGCAGGTGTCGAATTGTTTCAAGTGGGAAAGCTATCCAACTGACTGTTGGAAGTTTGGTGGTTCTACCTGTGTGCCCGCCCGTGCATTAATTACTGTTCGGAGGGGCACCTCAGGTTTTCTTCCACCAGTAATAGCTGGAGAATCGCCAAATATAACCCATGCTGTTATATATAAGCAATATATATACATTCAAACCTGTGCTAACGACCACCTGTTAATAGCGACCACCTGTCAACAAGCCAATTTAATTCCCCCCATCTATATTTGTTCTTTAAAAGGCCGTGAATAGCGACCACCTACCGACTGCGACCAGCGGCCAGTCAAAATCATTCCCGGCAAGCCAAAATTAATCCCGAACATCGACCGCGTGTCATCATCGTTCACCAATCAATTGTGTGAAAAATAAGTGGTTGCTAGTGGATCGATTTGTATGTAAACTCGTATGTCCCTCGGCCTGTTTGATTAGATCACTGGATTATGTTTGTTTGTTACATGTTCTAATCTTAGAATAAGTATGCATAATTATTGACCATCGGCTCCAAGGTCAGCTTTAATTGAGTAATCACACTTTTCTTAATTTACAATTAAAAATCTGATCAAATCAAAAAAGGTTTGTTTCATTTCCCATCAAAACGTGATTATTTATCGAAGTGTTCATACAATTCGCTTTCCGAATATCGGCAGCATATTATACTGACTCCTTTTATTAAGGCTTAACTTCGAAGGTTTCCTTTACTATTTTCAAAATAAACCAATGAAAAACGAGTTTATAAATGAATAATTTAACATCCTGGCAAGTTTTCAAACATTCTGGAAAAACTAAAAAATTTCAAATCAGAAAAGTCGCATTGAAACTGAGGATATGTTTAGATTTTTGTTATGATGGCTGGCGATTGTGATGAACATTGACGATATGTTTCAATCAGATAGTGACAGTGACTTTTCTTTGCTCAAGTCTGACGATCTTCCGAGCGATCTGGAGTTTTCGTCGAAAAATGAAAGCTCAGAAATCGAAAACGTTGACTTACCACAACAGACGTAGTGGACTCTGAATGCCCTGAGAAATTGCGTATACATTTGTAAATGTGACTCCCAATATATTCCAGGGAAATGGATTTTTAAAAATCTTGTTCAGCTTCTCCCTTCTAGTGTTGCATGGTAACTTGTATGAAACATGATTGAGCCCGACCCAAACTGGTATGACGTGTCTATCAAGGAACTGCAGGCCTACCTTCATGTCTATACAGCATCTCCCTGCATACACGATGTACTGGTCGAGTGATTGGTTGGCCTACCTTCATGTCTATACAGCATCTCCCTGCATACACGATGTACTGGTCGAGTGATTGTGCAGGCTTACCTTCATGTCTATACTGCGTCTCCCTGCATACACGATGTACTGGTCGAGTGATTGTGCAGGCCTACCTTCATGTCTATGCTGCATCTCCCTGCATACACGATGAACTGGTCGAGTGATTGGTTGTTTGGGACATTATTTACGGTACCAGATACAATGTATATAATGGTGCTACATTATTATTAAAACCGATAAAATGTTACATTGTATTTCTTTCTACACAGTACATGTATCAAATTCAATAATAAGAAAATGGGCATGGTGGTTGTATATGGAGGTCATGATTAATGACCCTCCGAATAAAGACCACCTGTGAACAAAGACCACTTTGCCTACTTCCCAAGGCCGGTCTTTGTTCACAGGTTTGACTGTATATGTTATAATAAAACTTATGATAATTTCTTGTCTCAAGCTATATCTACATTCAGTTGCACTGAAGTCCCATTGGAAGTCTGTGATAGTGTAGTGGTAGCGCGTTCGCTTCAGCTGCGAAAGATCCGGAGTTACAGCCCAGCTGTAGCCATTACGATTGTGCCCTTAGACAAGGCATTTAAATTCCACATTACCTCTTCTCTCTCCCTCATGGCGATGGATTCCATCAGGAATGAGGTCTCGAGAGTGATTAATATAAGTTGTAAGAACTTGTTTCGCAATTGATGTAAAATAAATTTTATAATCTAATTGTCCCACTAGAAGTTGTACAGTGAGACCCGTCAACACCAGAACCCCTCAGTCTTGAATTCCCTCCAAACCGAACACATTTCTTTGCCCCAAATTGTTCACTTCTTTGTTCCCTCTCTTTAAACTGGAACCCCTCTTTAAACCAGAACCCACCCCTCTTTAAACCGGAACCCACCCCTCTTTAAACCGGAACCCCTCTTTAAACCAGAACCCCTCTTTAAACCGGAACCCCTCTTTAAACTGGAACCCCTCTTTAAACCGGAACCCCTCTTTAAACCGGAACCCTCTGAATACCGATCAGATTATAAACAAACATGTGCATTTTCAACTGTAATTTACCCCTGGAATCCAAACAGCAACTTGTAAAATACTGAAATAAATAATGTTGAAACTGAAGAAACAACTTTCAGATATTTCTTTCAGAATATTGTATTGTACACTTAAAATGAATCAGTTCTTGACTAATGGTCAAATTATAAATGTGTCTCACCCTCCTAAGCTTTGCAGAGTTGAACTGTTTTTCTATGAGAAATCTACCCCGATATGACATGGATCATTCTATCTAGAGGGCGATGTGGGCGAAATAGTCGCCCTAAGGATCCTGACTTCGCCCTCTGGGGGCCCCACTTCTTGTCCAGTAAAATACACTGGCCCATTATAAAGCACTCCTATTCAAATGTTGTATTTAATTTTCATACTGTGCATTTTAACATCTTTTATGGACTTGATCACACGCTTTTTCATTTCTCCCAAAAATTCTGACCTAGAATGAACCCTGTATGAAAACTCTAAAGCGAAAAACTACCTCTTGTCCGATGGCATGTATAGAGGGATTTCATTGTACATGCAACTGTACAGACGGATCTGTAGTCCAGTGGTAACATGCTGAACTGGTAATCCAGGGATCGCAGGTTCGATCCCCCCGTCTGACCCTAATAAAATTAACAGTCTTTCAGATGGGACTTTAAACCGAGGTCTCGTGTCGGTGCTTTACACCGTGCACGTAAAAGAACCAGAGGAGACTCTGGAATGGGTCTCTGTCTGTATCATGCACTATCCTCCAAAATCTAAAATGACTAATCTCTTCAGGAGGCGTCGCTCATATGGACATCCGGTAGCGACGATAAATAAACGTAAAACACACACACACACATGCAACTGTGGCCCATAATCAAACATGCAAACTATGGAGATAGCATTAAACTGCTTGTATGCATGTATGTGCACTGGTGTGTGTACTTGTGCCATTGTTTAGAAGTTCTTTCTGTACCTATGATCACAACGTTTATTGCCTACTAGTACGTTCATTACATGTGAACGCATTATTTAATTTAATGAATTTAATTTTCAGAACATTTTTGAACCGGATTCCATTCTACCAATGTCGTTGTTGTATGATAACCTACGAGATAGAGTACAGGTATGTATTGTTGTATAACCTACAAGATAGGGTACAGGTATGTATTGTTGTATAACCTACAAGATAGGGTACAGGTATGTATTGTTGTATAACCTACAAGATAGGGTACAGGTATGTATTGTTGTATAACCTACAAGATAGGGTACAAGTATGTATTGTTGTATAACCTACAAGATAGGGTACAGGTATGTATTGTTGTATAACCTACAAGATAGGGTACAGGTATGTATTGTTGTATAACCTACAAGATAGGGTACAGGTATGTATTGTTGTATAACCTACAAGATAGGGTACAGGTATGTATTGTTGTATAACCTACAAGATAGGGTACAGGTATGTATTGTTGTATAACCTACAAGATAGGGTACAGGTATGTATTGTTGTATAACCTACAAGATAGGGTACAGGTATGTATTGTTGTATAACCTACAAGATAGGGTACAAGTATGTATTGTTGTATAACCTACAAGATAGGGTACAGGTATGTATTGTTGTATAACCTACAAGATAGGGTACAGGTATGTATTGTTGTATAACCTACAAGATAGGGTACAGGTATGTATTGTTGTATAACCTACGAGATAGGGTACAGGTATGTATTGTTGTATAACCTACAAGATAGGGTACAGGTATGTATTGTTGTATAACCTACAAGATAGGGTACAGGTATGTATTGTTGTATAACCTACAAGATAGGGTACAGGTATGTATTGTTGTATAACCTACAAGATAGGGTACAGGTATGTATTGTTGTATAACCTACAAGATAGGGTACAGGTATGTATTGTTGTATAACCTACAAGATAGGGTACAGGTATGTATTGTTGTATAACCTACAAGATAGGGTACAGGTATGTATTGTTGTATAACCTACAAGATAGGGTACAGGTATGTATTGTTGTATAACCTACAAGATAGGGTACAGGTATGTATTGTTGTATAACCTACGAGATAGGGTACAGGTATGTATTGTTGTATAACCTACAAGATAGGGTACAGGTATGTATTGTTGTATAACCTACAAGATAGGGTACAGGTATGTATTGTTGTATAACCTACGAGATAGGGTACAGGTATGTATTGTTGTATAACCTACAAGATAGGGTACAGGTATGTATTGTTGTATAACCTACAAGATAGGGTACAGGTATGTATTGTTGTATAACCTACAAGATAGGGTACAGGTATGTATTGTTGTATAACCTACAAGATAGGGTACAGGTATGTATTGTTGTATAACCTACAAGATAGGGTACAGGTATGTATTGTTGTATAACCTACAAGATAGGGTACAGGTATGTATTGTTGTATAACCTACAAGATAGGGTACAGGTATGTATTGTTGTATAACCTACAAGATAGGGTACAGGTATGTATTGTTGTATAACCTACAAGATAGGGTACAGGTATGTATTGTTGTATAACCTACAAGATAGGGTACAGGTATGTATTGTTGTATAACCTACGAGATAGGGTACAGGTATGTATTGTTGTATAACCTACAAGATAGGGTACAGGTATGTATTGTTGTATAACCTACGAGATAGGGTACAGGTATGTATTGTTGTATAACCTACGAGATAGGGTACAGGTATGTATTGTCTATCCTCTGTTCTACCAATGTTGATGTACTGTAGGTACAAGATATAGAGGATAATTGTGTTTATTAAAGTAAGAAAAGATTTTATTTCATTGAGTGGTCACCGTAATATGTACATGTGTATTGCGTTAGTCACTCATTGAAATACGTCTTTTGGTGATCACGGGAATTGCTTACTGTTTCTAATGGTTGTTCCCTGCTGCCCCTAAATGCCCCCCTCCGAGTGACCGTGAATCTGAATTTTGGCCCAAAATAGAAATTAAACGTAAAAATCCCATAAATATTCTCATTTCTCAAAAACCAACTAAAAAGTTATTACTGAGAAACTTTTCATACCCAACCAAGAAATATTTCTCTAGACCACAGTAACTCCCCACCCCAAGAGTGACCTTGAATTTTGGCCAAGCATAGTCCGATTTCAGAAATTATTTATGCGTCAAAAAACTCCCAAACATTATCATTTCTTAAAAATTGTTATTGCTATGAAACTTTGCATGCACATCCGAGGACTAATTCTCTACACCCACAGTAAATGCCCAACCATATCACTGAAATTTGACAAAAATTAGTTTGATTTCAGTCCGCCTCCATGGTCGAGTGGCTACGCTCACTGACTTGTATACCACTGTAACCTATCATCACTGATGGTCACGGGTTTGAGCCCTGCTCAGGCCATGTCTCATTTATATGAACAAGTTGGCAGTTTCTTACGGAGGTTGGTGCACCCAAGTACTGGTTAACCGCTGGAGCCTGCCCAGGAAAGTTGTTGTTAGGTAAACTGCCCGCCGGCGATATAGCCCGAAATGGTGCTGATGCAGGCGTAAAACCCGAAATATAACATAAGTTTGATTTCAGAAATTATTTATGCTTCAAAACACTTCAAACATTGTCATTTCTCAAAAACCATCAAAGGTATTGCATTGAAACTCCACAAACACATTCAAGGATTAATTCTCAACACCAACCAAGTCCCTACCACTGCCCTTGAACCTCGGCAAATCGTTGGAAAGAATAAAAGGCAGTCAATCGCTCGTGGCGAGACACCCTTGGTGTGGTGGCCTTGTTATTATATCCAATTTCAGATTGACAATTTGCTGGTTCTAACTGGAGGGCAGAATGCGTTTGTACAGCGATCAGAGATAAATGCTTTCCTTGACATCTACAGAAGACTCGTTAACCCGAACATTCTGTATGTCAATGTCTCGTTTGCTGGGAAGTCATGTGGGTAAGCTGAATACATGTAGCTCTTTGAATTTTAGCTTCTTTGTTTTTTTAATACAGTCTACATCCGTTATGTCAAGGTCGGTTATGTCGCATTCTCCGGTTATCTCGAAGTCGAATTTAAGTCCCGTTTCAGTCACTATCATTTTACATATAACTGGCTCTGTTTATATCAAATTTCGTTAAGTCAAACTTCGGTTATGTCAAAGTATTTTGCTCAGTCCCACGGAATTCGACATAGCGGATGTAGACTGTATTTGCAAATAAATGTGCAATGTACATTTCATGCTCTTTAATTGAAGAGCTTTTTCGGACCAATAAACTGCCCCATATGACCAGCAAACACGAAGAAGTAAACACTGGTCCCAAATACGAATGGATTTGTATCCCCGTATTCTGGGCACATTATCGATCGATCGATTTGTATGCTGAATGATATGGGTTACGGTTCTTACCTCTCTGTGCATACCCGACTTATCGGCTGCCGTTATTGTATGTAATTTTGAAATTATTATCAGCTTGCA
>CM026393.1:48370423-48404894 GCA_014843695.1 Archivesica marissinica
TGTTGTATAACCTACGAGATAGGGTACAGGTATGTATTGTTGTATAACCTACAAGATAGGGTACAGGTATGTATTGTTGTATAACCTACGAGATAGGGTACAGGTATGTATTGTTGTATAACCTACAAGATAGGGTACAAGTATGTATTGTTGTATAACCTACGAGATAGGGTACAGGTATGTATTGTTGTATAACCTACAAGATAGGGTACAAGTATGTATTGTTGTATAACCTACAAGATAGGGTACAGGTATGTATTGTTGTATAACCTACAAGATAGGTACAGGTAGTTTTGTTGTATAACCTACAAGATAGGGTACAGTATGTATTGTTGTATAACCTACGAGATAGGGTACAGGTATGTATTGTTGTATAACCTACAAGATAGGGTACAAGTATGTATTGTTGTATAACCTACGAGATAGGGTACAGGTATGTATTGTTGTATAACCTACAAGATAGGGTACAGGTATGTATTGTTGTATAACCTACAAGATAGGGTACAGGTATGTATTGTTGTATAACCTACAAGATAGGGTACAAGTATGTATTGTTGTATAACCTACAAGATAGGGTACAGGTATGTATTGTTGTATAACCTACAAGATAGGGTACAGGTATGTATTGTTGTATAACCTACAAGATAGGGTACAGGTATGTATTGTTGTATAACCTACAAGATAGGGTACAAGTATGTATTGTTGTATAACCTACAAGATAGGGTACAGGTATGTATTGTTGTATAACCTACAAGATAGGGTACAGGTATGTATTGTTGTATAACCTACGAGATAGGGTACAGGTATGTATTGTTGTATAACCTACAAAAACAACAAACCCGAGATAGGTACAGGTATGTATTGTTGTATAACCTACGAGATAGGGTACGGTATGTATTGTTGTATAACCTACAAGATAGGGTACAGGTATGTATTGTTGTATAACCTACAAGATAGGGTACAGGTATGTATTGTTTTATAACCTACAAGATAGGGTACAGGTATGTATTGTTGTAAACCTACGAGATAGGTTACAGGTATGTATTGTTGTATAACCTACAAATAGGGTACAGGTATGTATTTGTATAACCTACAAGATAGGTACAAGTATGTATTGTTGTATAACCCAAGATAGGGTACAGGTATGTATTGTTGTATAACCTACAAGATAGGGTACAGGTATTTATTGTTGTATAACCTCAAGATAGGGTACAGGTATGTATTGTTTATAAACCTACAAGATAGGGTACAGGTATGTATTGTTGTATAACCTACAAGATAGGGTACAGGTATGTATTGTTGTATAACCTACAAGATAGGGTACAGGTATGTATTGTTGTATAACCTACAAGATAGGGTACAGGTATGTATTGTTGTATAACCTACGAGATAGGGTACAGGTATGTATTGTTGTATAACCTACAAGATAGGGTACAGGTATGTATTGTTGTATAACCTACAAGATAGGGTACAGGTATGTATTGTTGTATAACCTACAAGATAGGGTACAAGTATGTATTGTTGTATAACCTACGAGATAGGTACAGGTATGTATTGTTGTATAACCTACAAGATAGGGTACAGGTATGTATTGTTGTATCCTACAGATAGGTACAGTATGTATTGTTATACCTAAGATAGGTACAAGTATGTATTGGTATAACCTACAAGATAGGGTACAGGTATGTATTGTTGTATAACCTACAAGATAGGGTACAGGTATGTATTGTTGTATAACCTACGAGATAGGGTACAGGTATGTATTGTTGTATAACCTACAAGATAGGGTACAGGGATGTATTGTTGTATAACCTACGAGATAGGGTACAGGTATGTATTGTTGTATAACCTACGAGATAGGGTACAGGTATGTATTGTTGTATAACCTACGAGATAGGGTACAGGTATGTATTGTCTATCCTCTGTTCTACCAATGTTGATGTACTGTAGGTACAAGATATAGAGGATAATTGTGTTTATTAAAGTAAGAAAAGATTTTATTTCATTGAGTGGTCACCGTAATATGTACATGTGTATTGCGTTAGTCACTCATTGAAATACGTCTTTTGGTGATCACGGGAATTGCTTACTGTTTCTAATGGTTGTTCCCTGCTGCCCCTAAATGCCCCCCTCCGAGTGACCGTGAATCTGAATTTTGGCCCAAAATAGAAATTAAACGTAAAAATCCCATAAATATTCTCATTTCTCAAAAACCAACTAAAAAGTTATTACTGAGAAACTTTTCATACCCAACCAAGAAATATTTCTCTAGACCACAGTAACTCCCCACCCCAAGAGTGACCTTGAATTTTGGCCAAGCATAGTCCGATTTCAGAAATTATTTATGCGTCAAAAAACTCCCAAACATTATCATTTCTTAAAAATTGTTATTGCTATGAAACTTTGCATGCACATCCGAGGACTAATTCTCTACACCCACAGTAAGTGCCCAACCATATCACTGAAATTTGACAAAAATTAGTTTGATTTCAGTCCGCCTCCATGGTCGAGTGGCTACGCTCACTGACTTGTATACCACTGTAACCTATCATCACTGATGGTCACGGGTTTGAGCCCTGCTCAGGCCATGTCTCATTTATATGAACAAGTTGGCAGTTTCTTACGGAGGTTGGTGCACCCAAGTACTGGTTAACCGCTGGAGCCTGCCCAGGAAAGTTGTTGTTAGGTAAACTGCCCGCCGGCGATATAGCCTGAAATGGTGCTGATGCAGGCGTAAAACCCGAAATATAACATAAGTTTGATTTCAGAAATTATTTATGCTTCAAAACACTTCAAACATTGTCATTTCTCAAAAACCATCAAAGGTATTGCATTGAAACTCCACAAACACATTCAAGGATTAATTCTCAACACCAACCAAGTCCCTACCACTGCCCTTGAACCTCGGCAAATCGTTGGAAAGAATAAAAGGCAGTCAATCGCTCGTGGCGAGACACCCTTGGTGTGGTGGCCTTGTTATTATATCCAATTTCAGATTGACAATTTGCTGGTTCTAACTGGAGGGCAGAATGCGTTTGTACAGCGATCAGAGATAAATGCTTTCCTTGACATCTACAGAAGACTCGTTAACCCGAACATTCTGTATGTCAATGTCTCGTTTGCTGGGAAGTCATGTGGGTAAGCTGAATACATGTAGCTCTTTGAATTTTAGCTTCTTTGTTTTTTTAATACAGTCTACATCCGTTATGTCAAGGTCGGTTATGTCGCATTCTCCGGTTATCTCGAAGTCGAATTTAAGTCCCGTTTCAGTCACTATCATTTTACATATAACTGGCTCTGTTTATATCAAATTTCGTTAAGTCAAACTTCGGTTATGTCAAAGTATTTTGCTCAGTCCCACGGAATTCGACATAGCGGATGTAGACTGTATTTGCAAATAAATGTGCAATGTACATTTCATGCTCTTTAATTGAAGAGCTTTTTCGGACCAATAAACTGCCCCATATGACCAGCAAACACGAAGAAGTAAACACTGGTCCCAAATACGAATGGATTTGTATCCCCGTATTCTGGGCACATTATCGATCGATCGATTTGTATGCTGAATGATATGGGTTACGGTTCTTACCTCTCTGTGCATACCCGACTTATCGGCTGCCGTTATTGTATGTAATTTTGAAATTATTATCAGCTTGCATGAATCTACTCGGCGAAAAATGTTAACAGGAAATGCGTTTTCGCAATCAAGATTTTTCATAAAAACGTTACTAAAATGTGTGACGTCATTAAGTTGGCAGGTAATTTATTAATTAGAACAATGCAATTAGAAGACACTTTCATAATTTAGTACCTATGTCGATGTTACAGATCGAAGTTATGAACATGTCGTGATTAGGTGACATTGCGAAATTAGTTATAAAGCTTCCCGCCCAAACTGAACTGCACAATTTTCATACGACGGCCACAACATGCCACTGTATACAGTCAATCCTGTGTTAGTGGTCACCTCTATTAAGCAGCCAACCTGCATTAAGCAGCCAGATTCCCATTATGTTGTTTTGTTATACATTTGACCTCTATTAAGCAGCCACCTGTGTTAAGAAGCCACTTTCTTTTCTAACCTTGTCTGACTGCTTAAGACAGGTTTGACTGTATTACAGATATTAGTCGCTCACCTATTTGTTATATTTCTATGTGATAATTATTTCAGATTTGCTACAGATATTCAGCCAGAACACGAAAATAACATCTACATTTCTGGATTCAGTGACCAAATACTCAGGTAACACGAAAATAACATCTACATTTCTGGATTCAGTGACCAAATACTCGGGTAACACGAAACATTACATTTCTGGATTCAGTGACCAAATACTCGGGTAACACGAAAATAACATCTACATTTCTGGATTCAGTGACCAAATACATAGCATAAAGTGATCAAATACTCGGGTAACAAAGTGACCAAATACTCGGGTAACATAAAGTGACCAAATACTCGGGTAACATAAAAAATAACATGTTATTTCTTGGTGCAGTGATTTAATGCTCAACATGCAGCAAAACTTGACCCATACTAAAAGTTTATTGCAGTTTATTTGATGTAGTTTCATATTGCAGGTTTATAGCAGAAAGAGGCGGTGGAGGGCAGCTTCGACACATTGAGAAAATCGATGAGGCATTCAATTTGAAGCCCCTTCCTGCGGTTCCTGGAGAGAAGCGAACCCCGCCCAAACTGACTGTAGAGAAACCACTAAAGATTGTCTCACAAACACCAAGGTATAAACCCCTAAAGATTGTCTTTCAAACACCAAGGTATAAACCCCTAAAGATTGTCTCTCAAATACCAAGGTATAAACCCCTAAAGATTATCTCTCAAATTCCAAGGTATAAAGCCCCTAAAGATTGTCTCTCAAATTCCAAGGTATAAACCCCTAAAGATTATCTCTCAAATTCCAAGGTATAAACCCCTAAAGATTATCTCTCAAATTCCAAGGTATAAACCCCTAAAGATTGTCTCTCAAATTCCAAGGTATAAAGCCCCTAAAGATTGTCTCTCAAATTCCAAGGTATAAAGCCCCTAAAGATTGTCTCAAATTCCAAGGTATAAAGCCCCTAAAGATTGTCTCTCAAATTCCAAGGTATAAACCCCTAAAGATTGTCTCAAATTCCAGGTATAAAGCCCCTAAAGATTGTCTCTCAAATTCCAAGGTATAAAGCCCCTAAAGATTGTCTCTCAAATTCCAACGTATAAAGCCCCTAAAGATTGTCTCAAATTCCAAGGTATAAAGCCCCTAAAGATTGTCTCTCAAATTCCAACGTATAAAGCCCCTAAAGATTGTCTCTCAAATTCCAAGGTATAAAACCCCTAAAGATTGTCTCAAATTCCAAGGTATAAAGCCCCTAAAGATTGTCTCTCAAATTCCAAGGTATAAAGCCCCTAAAGATTGTCTCAAATTCCAAGGTATAAAGCCCCTAAAGATTGTCTCTCAAATTCCAAGGTATAAAGCCCCTAAAGATTGTCTCAAATTCCAAGGTATAAAGCCCCTAAAGATTGTCTCTCAAATTCCAAGGTATAAAGCCCCTAAATATTGTCTCTCAAATTCCAAGGTATAAAGCCCCTAAAGATTGTCTCAAATTCCAAGGTATAAAGCCCCTAAAGATTGTCTCTCAAATTCCAAGGTATAAAGCCCCTAAAGATTGTCTCTCAAATTCCAAGGTATAAAACCCCTAAAGATTGTCTCTCAAATTCCAAGGTATAAAGCCCTTAAAGATTGTCTCTCAAATTCCAAGGTATAAAACCCCTAAAGATTGTCTCTCAAATTCCAAGGTATAAAGCCCCTAAAGATTGTCTCAAATTCCAAGGTATAAGCCCCTAAAGATTGTCTCAAATTCCAAGGTATAAAGCCCCTAAAGATTGTCTCTCAAATTCCAAGGTATAAGCCCCTAAAGATTGTCTCAAATTCCAAGGTATAAAGCCCCTAAAGATTGTCTCTCAAATTCCAAGGTATAAAGCCCCTAAAGATTGTCTCTCAAATTCCAAGGTATAAAGCCCTTAAAGATTATCTCTCAAATTCCAAGGTATAAAACCCCTAAAGATTGTCTCTCAAATTCCAAGGTATAAAGCCCCTAAAGATTGTCTCAAATTCCAAGGTATAAAGCCCCTAAAGATTGTCTCAAATTCCAAGGTATAAAGCCCCTAAAGATTGTCTTTCAAATTCCAAGGTATAAAGCCCCTAAAGATTGTCTCTCAAATTCAAGGTATAAAGCCCCTAAAGATTTTCTTTAAAACCCCTACAAATGTTCTCGCAAATACCAAGGTATAAAACCTGAGATTGTCTCACAAGGTTTACACAAACACGATATGCAAGACATCTCATCTTGCAGTTGAAAGCCTTTGTGGCACACATTTTATGCCTAGTTTAGCTTGGTACATTCTCCCAGTGATAAATGCCTATGTAGGAAATTATATATGGAAGTCTACTGTTTTTACAGTATATGGAAGTCTACTGTATATGGAAGTCTACTGTATTTACTGTATATGGAAGTCTACTGTATTTACTGTATATGGAAGTCTACTGTATTTACTGTATATGGAAGTCTACTGTATTTACTGTATATGGAAGTCTACTGTATTTACTGTATATGGAAGTCTACTGTATATGGAAGTCTACTGTATATGGAAGTCTACTACGTATATGGAAGTCTACTGTATATGGAAGTCTACTGTATTTACTGTATAGGAAGTCTACTGTATATGGAAGTCTACTGTATTTACTGTATATGGAAGTCTACTGTAACTATGGAATCTACTGTATTTACTGTATATGGAAGTCTACTGTATATGGAAGTCTACTGTATATGGAAGTCTACTGTATTTACTGTATATGGAAGTCTACTGTATATGGAAGTCTACTGTATATGGAAGTCTACTGTATATGGAAGTCTACTGTATATGGAAGTCTACTGTATATGGAAGTCTACTGTATATGGAAGTCTACTGTATTTACTGTATATGGAAGTCTACTGTATATGGAGTCTACTGTATATGGAAGTCTACTGTATATGGAAGTCTACTGTATATGGAAGTCTACTGTATTTACTGTATATGGAAGTCTACTGTATATGGAAGTCTACTGTATTTACTGTATATGGAAGTCTACTGTATATGGAAGTCTACTGTATATGGAAGTCTACTGTATATGGAAGTCTACTGTATATGGAAGTCTACTGTATATGGAAGTCTACTGTATATGGAAGTCTACTGTATATGGAAGTCTACTGTATATGGAAGTCTACTGTATATGGAAGTCTACTGTATTTACTGTATATGGAGGTCTACTGTATTTACTGTATATGGAGTCTACTGTATATGGAAGTCTACTGTATATGGAAGTCTACTGTATATGGAAATCTACTGTATATGGAAGTCTACTGTATATGGAAGTCTACTGTATATGGAAGTCTACTGTATATGGAAGTTTACTGTATATGGAAGTCTACTGTATATGGAAGTCTACTGTATATGGAGGTCTACTGTATATGGAAGTCTACTGTATATGGAAGTCTACTGTATATGGAGGTCTACTGTATTTACTGTATATGGAAGTCTACTGTATTTACTGTATATGGAAGTCTACTGTATTGAAGTCTACTGTATATGGAAGTCTACTGTATATGGAGGTCTACTGTATTTACTGTATATGGAAGTCTACTGTATATGGAAGTTACTGTATATGGAAGTCTACTGTATATGGAGGTCTACTGTATTTACTGTATATGGAAGTCTACTGTATATGGAGGTCTACTGTATTTACTGTATATGGAAGTCTACTGTATATGGAAGTCTACTGTATATGGAGGTCTACTGTATTTACTGTATATGGAAGTCTACTGTATATGGAGGTCTACTGTATTTACTGTATATGGAAGTCTACTGTATATGGAGGTCTGCTGTATTTACTGTATATGGAGGTCTACTGTATTTACTGTATATGGAAGTCTACTGTATATGGAAGTCTACTGTATTTGGAAGTCTACTGTATATGGAAGTCTACTGTATATGGAGGTCTACTGTATTTACTGTGTATGGAAGTCTACTGTATATGGAAGTCTACTGTATTTACTGTATATGGAAGTCTACTGTATATGGAAGTCTACTGTATATGGAGTCTACTGTATTTACTGTATATGGAAGTATACTGTATATGGAAGTCTACTGTATTTACTGTATATGGAAGTCTACTGTATATGGAAGTCTACTGTATTTACTGTATATGGAGGTCTACTGTATTTACTGTATATGGAAGTCTACTGTATATGGAAGTCTACTGTATATGGAAGTCTACTGTATATGGAAGTCTACTGTATATGGAGTCTACTGTATATGGAGTCTACTGTATTTACTGTATATGGAGGTCTACTGTATTTACTGTATATGGAAGTCTACTGTATATGGAAGTCTACTGTATATGGAAGTCTACTGTATATGGAAGTCTACTGTATATGGAGTCTACTGTATATGGAGTCTACTGTATTTACTGTATATGGAAGTCTACTGTATATGGAAATCTACTGTATATGGAAGTCTACTGTATTTACTGTATATGGAAGTCTACTATATATGGAAGTCTACTGTATTTACTGTATATGGAGGTCTACTGTATTTACTGTATATGGAAGTCTACTGTATATGGAAGTCTACTGTATATGGAGTCTACTGTATATGGAGTCTACTGTATTTACTGTATATGGAAGTCTACTGTATTTACTGTATATGGAAGTCTACTGTATTTACTGTATATGGAAGTCTACTGTATATGGAAGTCTACTGTATATGGAGTCTACTGTATATGGAGTCTACTGTATTTACTGTATATGGAAGTCTACTGTATATGGAAGTCTACTGTATTTGGAAGTCTACTGTATATGGAAGTCTACTGTATATGGAAGTCTACTGTATTTACTGTATATGGAAGTCTACTGTATATGGAAGTCTACTGTATATGGAAGTCTACTGTATATGGAAGTCTATTGTATTTACTGTATATGGAAGTCTACTGTATATGGAAGTCTACTGTATTTACTGTATATGGAAGTCTACTGTATATGGAGGTCTACTGTATTTACTGTATATGGAAGTCTACTGTATATGGAAGTCTACTGTATATGGAGGTCTACTGTATTTACTGTATATGGAGGTCTACTGTATATGGAGGTCTACTGTATTTACTGTATATGGAGGTCTACTGTATTTACTGTATATGGAAGTCTACTGTATATGGAAGTCTACTGTATTTGGAAGTCTACTGTATATGGAAGTCTACTGTATATGGAGGTCTACTGTATTTACTGTATATGGAAGTCTACTGTATATGGAAGTCTACTGTATTTACTGTATATGGAAGTCTACTGTATATGGAAGTCTACTGTATTTACTGTATATGGAAGTCTACTGTATATGGAAGTCTACTGTATATGGAAGTCTACTGTATTTACTGTATATGGAAGTCTACTGTATTTACTGTATATGGAAGTCTACTGTATATGGAAGTCTACTGTATTTACTGTATATGGAAGTCTACTGTATTTACTGTATATGGAAGTCTACTGTATATGGAAGTCTACTGTATTTACTGTATATGGAAGTCTACTGTATATGGAAGTCTACTGTATATGGAAGTCTACTGTATATGGAGTCTACTGTATATGGAAGTCTACTGTATATGGAAGTCTACTGTATATGGAAGTCTACTGTATATGGAGGTCTACTGTATATGGAAGTCTACTGTATATGGAAGTCTACTGTATATGGAGGTCTACTGTATATGGAGGTCTACTGTATATGGAAGTCTACTGTATATGGAGGTCTACTGTATATGAAGTCTACTGTATATGCAAGTCTACTGTATTTACTGTATATGGAGTCTACTGTATTTGGAAGTCTACTGTATATGGAAGTCTACTGTATATGGAAGTCTACTGTATATGGAAATCTACTGTATATGGAGTCTACTGTATTTACTGTATATGGAAGTCTACTGTATATGGAAATCTACTGTATATGGAAGTCTACTGTATTTACTGTATATGGAAGTCTACTGTATATGGAAGTCTACTGTATTTACTGTATATGGAGGTCTACTGTATTTACTGTATATGGAAGTCTACTGTATATGGAAGTCTACTGTATATGGATGTCTACTGTATATGGAGTCTACTGTATATGGAGTCTACTGTATTTACTGTATATGGAAGTCTACTGTATATGGAAGTCTACTGTATTTGGAAGTCTACTGTATATGGAAGTCTACTGTATATGGAAGTCTACTGTATTTACTGTATATGGAAGTCTACTGTATATGGAAGTCTACTGTATATGGAAGTCTACTGTATTTACTGTATATGGAAGTCTACTGTATATGGAAGTCTACTGTATTTACTGTATATGGAAGTCTACTGTATATGGAGGTCTACTGTATTTACTGTATATGGAAGTCTACTGTATATGGAAGTCTACTGTATATGGAGGTCTACTGTATTTACTGTATATGGAGGTCTACTGTATATGGAGGTCTACTGTATTTACTGTATATGGAGGTCTACTGTATTTACTGTATATGGAAGTCTACTGTATATGGAAGTCTACTGTATTTGGAAGTCTACTGTATATGGAAGTCTACTGTATATGGAGGTCTACTGTATTTACTGTATATGGAAGTCTACTGTATATGGAAGTCTACTGTATTTACTGTATATGGAAGTCTACTGTATATGGAAGTCTACTGTATTTACTGTATATGGAAGTATACTGTATATGGAAGTCTACTGTATATGGAAGTCTACTGTATTTACTGTATATGGAAGTCTACTGTATTTACTGTATATGGAAGTCTACTGTATATGGAAGTCTACTGTATTTACTGTATATGGAAGTCTACTGTATATGGAAGTCTACTGTATTTACTGTATATGGAAGTCTACTGTATATGGAAGTCTACTGTATATGGAGTCTACTGTATATGGAAGTCTACTGTATATGGAAGTCTACTGTATATGGAAGTCTACTGTATATGGAAGTCTACTGTATATGGAAGTCTACTGTATATGGAAGTCTACTGTATATGGAGGTCTACTGTATATGGAAGTCTACTGTATATGGAGGTCTACTGTATATGGAGGTCTACTGTATATGGAGGTCTACTGTATATGGAAGTCTACTGTATATGGAAGTCTACTGTATATGGAGGTCTACTGTATATGGAGGTCTACTGTATATGGAAGTCTACTGTATATGGAGGTCTACTGTATATGGAAGTCTACTGTATATGGAAGTCTACTGTATTTACTGTATATGGAGTCTACTGTATTTGGAAGTCTACTGTATATGGAAGTCTACTGTATATGGAAGTCTACTGTATATGGAAGTCTACTGTATTTACTGTATATGGAAGTCTACTGTATATGGAAGTCTACTGTATTTACTGTATATGGAAGTCTACTGTATTTACTGTATATGGAAGTCTACTGTATATGGAAGTCTACTGTATATGGAGGTCTACTGTATATGGAAGTCTACTGTATATGGAGGTCTACTGTATATGGAGGTCTACTGTATATGGAAGTCTACTGTATATGGAAGTCTACTGTATATGGAAGTCTACTGTATATGGAAGTCTACTGTATATGGAAGTCTACTGTATATGGAAGTCTACTGTATATGGAGGTCTACTGTATATGGAAGTCTACTGTATATGGAAGTCTACTGTATATGGAAGTCTACTGTATATGGAGGTCTACTGTATATGGAAGTCTACTGTATTTACTGTATATGAAAGTCTACTGTATCTACTGTATATGGAAGTCTACTGTATATGGAAGTCTACTGTATATGGAAGTCTACTGTATATGGAGGTCTACTGTATATGGAAGTCTACTGTATTTACTGTATATGGAAGTCTACTGTATATGGAAGTCTACTGTATTTACTGTATATGGAAGTCTACTGTATATGGAAGTCTACTGTATATGGAAGTCTACTGTATTTACTGTATATGGAAGTCTACTGTATATGGAAGTCTACTGTATTTACTGTATATGGAAGTCTACTGTATATGGAAGTCTACTGTATATGGAAGTCTACTGTATTTACTGTATATGGAGGTCTACTGTATATGAAAGTCTACTGTATATGGAAGTCTACTGTATATGGAAGTCTACTGTATATGGAAGTCTACTGTATATGGAAGTCTACTGTATATGGAAGTCTACTGTATTTACTGTATATGGAAGTCTACTGTATATGGAAGTCTACTGTATATGGAAGTCTACTGTATATGGAAGTCTACTGTATTTACTGTATATGGAAGTCTACTGTATATGGAAGTCTACTGTATTTACTGTATATGGAAGTCTACTGTATATGGAAGTCTACTGTATATGGAAGTCTACTGTATATGGAAGTCTACTGTATATGGAAGTCTACTGTATATGGAGTCTACTGTATATGGAAGTCTACTGTATATGGAGGTCTACTGTATATGGAAGTCTACTGTATATGGAAGTCTACTGTATATGGAAGTCTACTGTATATGGAAGTCTACTGTATATGGAAGTCTACTGTATATGGAAGTCTACTGTATATGGAAGTCTACTGTATATGGAAGTCTACTGTATGGAAGTCTACTGTATATGGAAGTCTACTGTATATGGAAGTCTACTGTATATGGAAGTCTACTGTATTTACTGTATATGGAGGTCTACTGTATTTACCATATATGGAAGTCTACTGTATTTCCAGTATATTTCTATATTCAGCTGGAGAACAGCCAGAGTGTTCATATCTTCAACGTTTCGAGACATGCACGGGGAACGTGACCTCCTGACACGCTATGTATTCCCAGAGTTACGTGCCCTCGGAAAGAAGCATTTCATTAACGTGTACGAGGTAGATTTGAGATGGGGAGTTACAGAGGAAGAGACGAAACATTCCAGGTAATTTAGTTTTGTAGAAATTACTTTTAGCTTGATTGCAAAACATGTTCTTAGAGCATTAGTTTTAATCACTCTCGTGACCTCATAGGATCCATAGCCACGATCGAGAGAGAAGAGGCAATGTTGCAATAACTGTCTTGTCTGGCGGGGTTCAAACTCACAATCAGTTTGTTTCGTAGCGGACACCATATCCATTGTTACTGAAAACACCACCGGTGTTCTTGCGGGGTTCAAACTTACAATCTGTTGGTTTCGTAGCAGACACCATATCAATTATTACTGAAAACACCACCGGTGTTCTTGCGGGGTTCAAACTTACAATCTGTTGGTTTCGTAGCAGACACCATATCAATTATTACTGAAAACACCACCGGTGTTCTTGCGGGGTTCAAACTCACAATCTCTTTGTTTAGTGGCGCACACCATATCCATTGCACCACTGAGGCTAACACATGTGAAGTTTCACCAAATCTTGCAGAATTTAGCGACTGTTTGGTAAATATTTCGAACTCTCATTTCTACATATCTTTTTTATTATAATTAAAGACACATATGTGTTCAAAATCACTGTCGTATGTTCTAAATAGGTTATCATGTAGTCAAAGACATTTCAAACGTACTTTAAAATAAACAACATCTTTTTTAACTATCCTAGTCTTTTTATGATCCAAAAGAAATTTCCGTGTGTCTGTCCGTCTGATATGTCCGATCCGGGCTGAATCGTCATCGGCTATGGAGGGATTTCAAAACTTATGTGCCACAAATGTTCGCCATATAGAGGTGATGTATTGTACACATGACCCAGGTCCGTAGCTTCAAGGTCAAAGTCACACTTTGGGTGTGGGGCATTCATCACCTACTGTGATATTTCTTGTTTAGATATCATAAATACTATCTCGAATATAGCCGGAAGTCGCTCGGTTTTATCCTCAGTTGCTCGGTTTTATCATCAGTCGCTCGGTTTTATCCTCAGTCACTCGGTTTTATCATCAGTCACTCGGTTGTATCTTCAGTCGCTCAGTTTTATCCTCAGTCACTCGGTTTTATCCTCAGTCACTCGGTTTTATCCTCAGTCACTCGGTTTGACCTCCAGTCACTTGGTTTTATCCTCAGCCACTCGGTTTTATCCTCAGTCACTCGGTTTTATCCCCAGTCACTCGGTGTTATCCTCAGTCACTTGATTTATCCTCAGTCACTTGGTTTGATCCTCAGTCGCTTGGTTTTATCCTCAGTCACTCGGTTTTATCCTCAATCACTCGGTTTTATCCTCAGTCGCTCGGTTTTATCCTCAGTCACTCGCATTCTAGTCTGTGACCATAATTTAATGTTCTTAAAATAGCGCAACATATGCAAATTAGTATCACGGATAGCTTGTTTTAATGGTATGGTAAATGGTATCCGTTCTATCCACTTAGTATCACGGATGGCTTGTTATAATGGTATGGTAAATGGTATCCCGTTCTATCCACTTAGTATCACGGATGGCTTGTTATAATGGTATGGTAAATGGTATCCCGTTCTATCCACTTAGTATCACGGATGGCTTGTTATAATGGTATGGTAAATGGTATCCCGTTCTATCCACTTAGTATCACGGATGGCTTGTTATAATGGTATGGTAAATGGTATCCCGTTCTATCCACTTAGTATCACGGATGGCTTGTTATAATGGTATGGTAAATGGTATCCCGTTCTATCCACTTAGTATCACGGATGGCTTGTTATAATGGTATGGTAAATGGTATCCCGTTCTATCCACTTAGTATCACGGATGGCTTGTTATAATGGTATGGTAAATGGTATCCCGTTCTATCCACTTAGTATCACGGATGGCTTGTTATAATGGTATGGTAATGGTATCCCGTTCTATCCACTTAGTATCACGGATGGCTTGTTATAATGGTATGGTAAATGGTATCCCGTTCTATCCACTTAGTATCACGGATGGCTTGTTATAATGGTATGGTAATTGGTATCCCGTTCTATCCACTTAGTATCACGGATGGCTTGTTATAATGGTATGGTAAATGGTATCCCGTTCTATCCACTTAGTATCACGGATGGCTTGTTATAATGGTATGGTAAATGGTATCCCGTTCTATCCACTTAGTATCACAGATGGCTTGTTATAATGGTATGGTAATTGGTATCCAGTTCTATCCACTTAGTATCACGGATGGCTTGTTATAATGGTATGGTAATTGGTATCCAGTTCTATCCACTTAGTAATGTCAAATTAACATGTGCATGATATTGTAGGTATGTCATGTATCTACATTGTGTACAGTTGTTGCTGAATGCTTGGTATATCATGTATCTACATTGTGTACAGTTGTTGTTGAATGCTTGGTGTATCATGTATCTACATTGTGTACAGTTGTTGCTGAATGCTTGGTGTATCATGTATCTACATTGTGTACAGTTGTTGCTGAATGCTTGGTGTATCATGTATCTACATTGTTGCTGAATGCTTGGTATATCATGTATCTACATTGTGTACAGTTGTTGCTGAATGCTTGGTGTATCATGTATCTACATTGTTGCTGAATGCTTGGTATATCATGTATCTACATTGTGTACATTGTTGCTGAATGCTTGGTGTATCATGTATCTACATTGTGTACAGTTGTTGCTGAATGCTTGGTATATCATGTATCTACATTGTGTACAGTTGTTGTTGAATGCTTGGTATATCATGTATCTACATTGTTGTTGAATGCTTGGTATATCATGTATCTACATTGTTGCTGAATGCTTGGTATATCATGTATATCTAATCTTGATTGTTTGCTGAATGCTTGGTATATCATGTATCTACATTGTTGCTGAATGCTTGGTATATCATGTATCTACATTGTGTACAGTTGTTGTTGAATGCTTGGTGTATCATGTATCTACATTGTGTACAGTTGTTGTTGAATGCTTGGTGTATCGTGTATCTACATTGTGTACAGTTGTTGCTGAATGCTTGGTGTATCATGTATCTACATTGTTGTTGAATGCTTGGTATATCATGTATCTACATTGTGTACAGTTGTTGCTGAATGCTTGGTGTATCATGTATCTACATTGTTGCTGAATGCTTGGTATATCATGTATCTACATTGTGTACAATTGTTGCTGAATGCTTGGTGTATCATGTATCTACATTGTGTACAGTTGTTGCTGAATGCTTGGTATATCATGTATCTACATTGTTGTTGAATGCTTGGTATATCATGTATCTACATTGTTGTTGAATGCTTGGTATGTCATGTATCTACATTGTTGCTGAATGCTTGGTATATCATGTATCTACATTGTTGCTGAATGCTTGGTATATCATGTATCTACATTGTGTACAGTTGTTGTTGAATGCTTGGTGTATCATGTATCTACATTGTGTACAGTTGTTGTTGAATGCTTGGTGTATCATGTATCTACATTGTGTACAGTTGTTGTTGAATGCTTGGTGTATCATGTATCTACATTGTGTACAGTTGTTGCTGAATGCTTGGTGTATCATGTATCTACATTGTTGTAGAATGTTTGGTATATCATGTATCTACATTGTGTACAGTTGTTGTTGAATGCTTGGTGTATCATGTATCTACATTGTGTACAGTTGTTGTTGAATGCTTGGTATATCATGTATCTACATTGTTGTAGAATGTTTGGTATATCATGTATCTACATTGTGTACAGTTGTTGTTGAATGCTTGGTGTATCATGTATCTACATTGTTGTTGAATGCTTGGTGTATCATGTATCTACATTGTGTACAGTTGTTGTTGAATGCTTGGTATATCATGTATCTACATTGTTGTTGAATGCTTGGTATATCATGTATCTACATTGTGTACAGTTGTTGCTGAATGCTTGGTGTATCATGTATCTACATTGTTGCTGAATGCTTGGTGTATCATGTATCTACATTGTTGCTGAATGCTTGGTATATCATGTATCTACATTGTTGATGAATGCTTGGTATATCATGTATCTACATTGTGTACAGTTGTTGTTGAATGCTTGGTGTATCATGTATCTACATTGTGTAAAATTGTTGTTGAATGCTTGGTATATCATGTATCTACATTGTTGCTGAATGCTTGGTATATCATGTATCTACAGTGTGTACAGTTGTTGTTGAATGCTTGGTGTATCATGTATCTACATTGTGTACAGTTGTTGTTGAATGCTTGGTATATCATGTATCTACATTGTTGTTGAATGCTTGGTATATCATGTATCTACATTGTGTACAGTTGTTGTAGAATGCTTGGTATGTCATGTATCTACATTGTTGTTGAATGCTTGGTATATCATGTATCTACATTGTTGTTGAATGCTTGGTATATCATGTATCTACATTGTGTACAGTTGTTGTAGAATGCTTGGTATATCATGTATCTACATTGTTGTTGAATGCTTGGTATATCATGTATCTACATTGTGTACAGTTGTTGTAGAATGCTTGGTATATCATGTATATACATTGTTGTTGAATGCTTGGTATATCATGTATCTACATTGTTGTTGAATGCTTGGTATATCATGTATCTACATTGTTGTTGAATGCTTGGTATATCATGTATCTACATTGTTGTAGAATGCTTGGTATATCATGTATCTACATTGTTGTTGAATGCTTGGTATATCATGTATCTACATTGTGTACAGTTGTTGCTGAATGCTTGGTATATCATGTATCTACATTGTGTACAGTTGTTGTTGAATGCTTGGTGTATCATGTATCTATATTGTGTACAGTTGTTGTTGAATGCTTGGTATATCATGTATCTACATTGTTGTTGAATGCTTGGTATATCATGTATCTACATTGTGTACAGTTGTTGTTGAATGCTTGGTATGTCATGTATCTACATTGTGTACAGTTGTTGTTGAATGCTTGGTGTATCATGTATCTACATTGTGTACAGTTGTTGTTGTTGAATGCTTGGTATATCATGTATCTACATTGTGTACAGTTGTTGTTGAATGCTTGGTGTATCATGTATCTATATTGTGTACAGTTGTTGTTGAATGCTTGGTGTATCATCTATCTACATTGTTGTAGAATGCTTGGTATATCATGTATCTACATTGTGTACAGTTGTTGTTGAATGCTTGGTATATCATGTATCTACATTGTTGTTGAATGCTTGGTATATCATGTATCTACATTGTTGCTGAATGCTTGGTATATCATGTATCTACATTGTTGTTGAATGCTTGGTATATCATGTATCTACATTGTTGTTGAATGCTTGGTATATCATGTATCTACATTGTGTACAGTTGTTGTTGAATGCTTGGTGTATCATGTATCTACATTGTTCCTGAATGATTGGTGTATCATGTATCTACATTGTGTACAGTTGTTGCTGAATGCTTGGTATATCATGTATCTACATTGTGTACAGTTGTTGCTGAATGCTTGGTATATCATGTATCTACATTGTAGTTGAATGCTTGGTATATCATGTGTCTACATTGTGTACAGTTGTTGTTGAATGCTTGGTGTATCATGTATCTACATTGTTGTAGAATGTTTGGTATATCATGTATCTACATTGTTGTTGAATGCTTGGTATATCATGTATCTACATTGTTGTTGAATGATTGGTGTATCATGTATCTACATTGTGTACAGTTGTTGTTGAATGCTTGGTATATCATGTATCTACATTGTTGTTGAATGCTTGGTATATCATGTATCTACATAGTGTACAGTTGTTGTAGAATGCTTGGTATATCATGTATCTACATTGTGTACAGTTGTTGTTGAATGCTTGGTATATCATGTATCTACATTGTTGTAGAATGTTTGGTATATCATGTATCTACATTGTGTACAGTTGTTGTTGAATGCTTGGTATATCATGTATCTACATTGTTGTAGAATGCTTGGTATATCATGTATCTACATTGTTGTTGCTGAATGCTTGGTATGTCATGTATCTACATTGTTGCTGAATGCTTGGTATATCATGTATCTACATTGTTGTTGAATGCTTGGTATATCATGTATCTACATTGTTGCTGAATGCTTGGTATATCATGTATCTACATTGTTGTTGAATGCTTGGTATATCATGTATCTACATTGTTGTTGAATGCTTGGTATATCATGTATCTACATTGTGTACAGTTGTTGCTGAATGCTTGGTATATCATGTATCTACATTGTGTACAGTTGTTGTTGAATGCTTGGTGTATCATGTATCTACATTGTTGTTGAATGCTTGGTATATCATGTATCTACATTGTTGCTGAATGCTTGGTATATCATGTATCTACATTGTGTACAGTTGTTGTTGAATGCTTGGTATATCATGTATCTACATTGTTGCTGAATGCTTGGTATATCATGTATCTACATTGTTGTTGAATGCTTGGTATATCATGTATCTACATTGTTGTTGAATGCTTGGTATATCATGTATCTACATTGTGTACAGTTGTTGTTGAATGCTTGGTGTATCATGTATCTACATTGTTGTTGAATGCTTGGTATATCATGTATCTACATTGTTGTTGAATGCTTGGTATATCATGTATCTACATGTGTACAGTTGTTGTTGAATGCTTGGTATATCATGTATCTACATTGTTGTTGAATGCTTGGTATATCATGTATCTACATTGTTGTTGAATGCTTGGTATATCATGTATCTACATTGTTGTTGAATGCTTGGTATATCATGTATCTACATTGTTGTTGAATGCTTGGTATATCATGTATCTACATTGTTGTTGAATGCTTGGTATATCATGTATCTACATTGTGTACAGTTGTTGTAGAATGCTTGGTATATCATGTATCTACATTGTTGTTGAATGCTTGGTGTATCATGTATCTACATTGTGTACAGTTGTTGTTGAATGCTTGGTATATCATGTACATATAGTCTTTGTTCTTGTGTCTTGTAGAACGCTGGAACTTTGCTTGTCTGAGGTTTCCAGGTGTCAGTTCTTTGTCGGAATGCTTGGTGAACGCTATGGTTGGGTACCAGACAGATACGATGTCCCAGACACCCCCGAGTTTAAGTGGATGAAAGAATACCCAACTGGGGCCTCAGTTACTGAGCTTGAGATACAGGCAGCGGCCCTTGGTCAGAATTTGTGTGGTAGGAGGTCCAATACTTTCTTCTACCTCCGGGACAGCTCATTTGAAAGGTAAGAAATACTGTAAAAATAGTGGTTGGCAGTCACTTTTATTTTCATTCAATTTTGTATTCAATGCTCAAAAAAGGGCCTCTTTGGTCGAGTGGTTATGGTCGTTGAATTCAAATCACTTACCCCTCACTGCTGTAGGTTCAAATCCCACTGGGGATCTCCAATGCTTTCAAGTGATGGAGCTTTCCAGCTAGCTTGTGGTAGGTTGATGGTTTTACCAGAGTGCCCGTATGTATCTGAATCTGCTCAGAGAGGCATCCGGTTTCTTCCTCCACCAATAATAGCTGGAGAGTCGCCATAAGCTGTTCGTGCAACTTTAAACGCCAAATACAAACAAACAATGCTCAAAAATAATAAAATAACGAGGGACCTCACGTCGAACACAATGAGGAACCTCATTCGAACACAACACGGAACCTCACTTCGAACACAACGAGGAACCTCACTTCGAACACAACAAGGAACCTCACTTCAAACACAACAAGGAACCTCACTTCGAACACAATGAGAAACCTCACTTCGAACACAACAAGGAACCTCACTTCGAACACAATGAGGAACCTCACTTCGAACACAATGAGGAACCTCACTTCAAACACAACGAGGAACCTCACTTCGAACACAACACGGAACCTCACTTCGAACACAATGAGGGACCTCACTTCGAACACAACGAAGGACCTCACTTCGAACACAATGAGGGACCTCACCTCGAACACAATGAGGAACCTCACTTCGAACACAACGAGGAACCTCACTTCGAACACAACGAGGAACCTCACTTCGAACACAACGAGGAACCTCACTTCGAACACAACACGGAACCTCACTTCGAACACAATGAGGGACCTCACTTCGAACACAACGAAGGACCTCACTTCGAACACAATGAGGGACCTCACCTCGAACACAACAAGGAACCTCACTTCGAACACAACAAGGAACCTCACTTCGAACACAATGAGGACCTCAATTCGAACACACAAGGAACCTCACTTCGAACACAACGAGGAACCTCACTTCGAACACAACGAAGGACCTCACTTTGAACACAACAAGGATCCTCACTTCGAACACAACAAGGAACCTCACTTCGAACACAACAAGGAACCACACTTCAAACACAAGAGGAACCTCACTTCGAACACAATGAGGAACCTCACGTCGAACACAAGGAACCTCACTTCGAACACAACGAGGAACCTCACTTCAAACACAACAAGGAACCTCACTTCGAACACAACGAGGAACCTCACTTCGAACACAACGAGGAACCTCACTTCGAACACAACAAGGAACCTCACGTCGAACACAGTGGTATACATTTATTGACCTGTTTCAGTCTAATGTGGACCTTCACCAGTATTGTTTTAGTTCATACAAATATTATTTTAGCTCGATTGCGAAACAAGTTCTTACAACTTGTATTAATCACTCTCGAGACCTCATTCCTGATGGAATTCATCGCCACGAGGGAGAGAGCAAGGCAATGTAGAATTTAAATGCCTTGCCTAAGGGCACAATCGTAACGGCTACAGCGAGGCTCAAACTCTGGGCCTTTCGCGAACTCTGAAGCGAACGCACTTCCACTACGCTATCACGACTTCCACAAGTTTAATTTACTGGATTAATTTATTTCAGTGATATTCCAAAGCAGTACCGGGAAGATTTCCAGAGCGAGAGTGCCAGTAACAAGGAAAAGATGGAAGCATTGAAACGACGTATCCGACGCAGCGGCCTCGAGGTGTTTGACAAGTATGTGCTTAACTCATAACTAAAATGGTCCGCCTCCATGGTCGAGTGGTTAAGGTCGCTGACTTGATGACTGATGGTCACGGGTTCGAGCCCCGCTCAGACTGTGTCTCATTTATATGAAAAAGTTGGCAATTTCTTACGGAGGTTGGTGCACCCAAGTACTGGTTAACCGCTGGAGCCTGCCCAGGAAAGGTGTTGTTAGTTAAACTGCCCGCCGGCGATATAGCCCAAAATGGTGCTGATGCAGGCGTAAAACCCGAAATATAACAATATAACATTAATAAAATATGTTCAACAGGCTGTTTACACATTCAAATACAATGTAGCTGGTATAACGATCATATGCTGAAAGCAAAAGGCAAACCACTCTTCAAATAAAAAAGTTATGATAATTTGATTTATTAACACTTTCACTGCCAATGTCGTATAAAAGTACCTTTGCAAAAAGCCGAGAACCTGATCAGACAGAACAGAACATGTCGTCTGAAGCACCTGTCTGAATAGCAAACAACATAGATCCTGATCAGAAGCAGCGTAGTAATGCTGCACAGCTGATCTGAATCAGTGTTGTTTGCATATTACTTGGAATTTATTCGGCGCTGAAAGAGTTAACATAAATGGCGGCCATTTTGATAAATTAGTTGTTATGTCTCGTAAAACACAAACATGGACTTCTAGTTACAGAGAATAATACAACTGCTCACAATACAAATATGTAGGAAATATATGCTAAATGAAAATATATGCTAAATGAAAATATATGCTAAATGAAAATATATGCTAAATAAAATATACAGTCAAACCTGTCTTAAGCAGCCAGATAAGGGAATCACAGAAAGTGCAACCCGGGTTCGATCTTCGGACTGGGAAGTATGTAAGATGGTATGGTGGTCGCAATATCGGACAGGTGGGTTTTCTCCGTGTACTCCGGTTTCCTCCCACATGAATGACAACATATGCGCTTTCATCCGCGCCAACGAGAGTGATTAATATAAGTTGTTAAAACTTGCTTCGCAATCGTTGTAAAATAAATAAAGTTTAATTGGTTGGTTGCTTAATAGAGGTTGGCTGCTTAATACTAATTGGCAGCTTAATACTGATTGGCTGCTTAATACTGATTGGCTGCTTAATACTGATTGGCAGCTTAATACTGATTGGCTGCTTAATAGAGGTGACCACTAACACAGGTTTGACTGTATGCTGAACTAAACGACTGAGTTGTTAAGTTTCTTGACTCGAATATCACCACTGTATATTGGAAGCCCACCAGGGCGTAAAATCTTGTCACATACGCAACCTGGGTGCAAAAGGTTTGTGGTTCTACACTGATATGAACCCGGAACTAAAAAGTACTGCCCGATTGGGCATCTGAGGACCTTCTGCAGCAATAATAGCTGGAAAGGCTCCATATGACCTAATCTGTTGGTGCAAATTTCAGTCCCAAATTCAAACAAACATATACCGCTATTGTCATATTTCAGTTACCCGTGCCACTGGGGAGGTGTGGTAGATGACAAGCCCATTGTATCTGGTCTGGAGCAGTTTGGATTGAGGGCCCTTAATAATCTCTGGCTCAGTATAGAGAAACTCTATCCAGATGAGGTAAAGTCCACTACTTTATATGTCCTTACCAGATTACTGTCAATCAACTGATTGTGGTGGAGGTATTGGAAATAGCTGGTTCTATAGTAGAGAACAACTGATTGTGATGGATGTATTGGAAATAGCTGGTTCTATAGGAGAGAACAACTGATTGTGGTGGAGGTATTAGAAATAGCTGGTTCTATGGAGAGAACAACTGATTGTGGTGGATGTATTGGAAATAGCTGGTTCTATAGGCGAGAACAACTGATTGTGGTGGACGTATTGGAAATAGCTGGTTCTATAGGAGAGAACAACTGATTGTGGGAGGTATTGGAAATAGCTGGTTCTATTGGAGAGAACAACTGATTGTGGTGGAGGTATTGGAAATAGCTGGTTCTATAGGAGAGAACAACTGATTGTGGTGGACGTATTGGAAATAGCTGGTTCTATAGGAGAGAACAACTGATTGTGGTGGAGGTATTGGAAATAGCTGGTTCTATAGGAGAGAACAACTGATTGTGGTGGAGGTATTGGAAATAGCTGGTTCTATAGGAGAGAACAACTGATTGTGGTGTATGTATTGGAAATAGCTGGTTCTATAGGAGAGAACAACTGATTGTGGTGGACGTATTGGAAATAGCTGGTTCTATAGGAGAGAACAACTGATTGTGGTGGAGGTATTGGAAATAGCTGGTTCTATAGGAGAGAACAACTGATTGTGGTGGAGGTATTGGAAATAGCTGGTTCTATAGTAGAGAACAACTGATTGTGGTGTAGGTATTGGAAATAGCTGGTTCTATAGTAGAGAACAACTGATTGTGGAGGAGGTATTGGAAATAGCTGGTTCTATAGGAGAGAACAACTGATTGTGGTGGAGGTATTGGAAATAGCTGGTTCTATAGGAGAGAACAACTGATTGTGGTGGAGGTATTGGAAATAGCTGGTTCTATAGGAGAGAACAACTGATTGTGGAGGAGGTATTGGAAATAGCTGGTTCTATAGGAGAGAACAACTGATTGTGGTGGAGGTATTGGAAATAGTAGTTGGGTTTGTCTAAGCACTGAAATTGTCGAAGTAAAATATAAAGTATAAAGTGTAAACATCTAAATGTAAACACGACTCAAATTAATAATTAATTAATATCCCAATTATTTAATATCATCGGCCATACTGTAGCCCAATAATATAATTTAGAGTAGGATAAACACATGTATCTACTGCTGTCATTCTAGGATGCCATGCTGGACGAGACCAGCCACACAAACAATTTGCACGAGGCTTTCGTTGCCAGGCTACGCAAGGTGTTTGTAGGACGTTCTAAACTGAGGAAGGAGTGTGTCAAAATCATGTCTGACATGAACTCCGGAGTTATTGCCCTTAATGGAAAGCCAGGAACTGGAAAATCTGCTTTGCTGGTAAGAAGTTATGGCCATTGACCTTGATGGAAAGCTTGCTATGGAGTTATGGCCCTTGATGGAATGCTTGGTATGGAATTTTGGCCCTTGATGGAAAGCTTGGTATGGAGTTTTGGCCCTTGATGGAATGCTTGGTATGGAATTTTGGCCCTTGATGGAATGCTTGGTATGGAGTTTTGGCCCTTGATGGAAAACTTGTTATGGAGTTTTGGCCCTTGATGGAATGCTTGGTATGGAGTTTTGGCCCTTGATGGAATGCTTGGTATGGAGTTTTGGCCCTTGATGGAAAGCTTGTTATGGAGTTTTGACCCTTGATGGAATGCTTGGTATGGAGTTTTGGCCCTTGATGGAATGCTTGGTATGGAGTTTTGGTCCTTGATGTGATGTGAGTTTTGGAGTGGAAAATCTGTTATCAATAATATAATTATCAATAATTTAAGCATGTTGATTCCGTAAGTTTGTTTTTATTATCAGTAGAAGGCAGAAAAAAGTGTTTTTACATTTGTGGTGTCAGACTTAAATTTGCATTAGGGGGCATATGTCCTGAACGAGGGGTGTGGTAGGGGGGCAATTCTGGATTCTCGTTTTATATATATATATAGCAGTAAATTACGATTAGATTTGATAGTGTATTTGTATTGCAGGCCAGCGTGATCACGGATTACCAACAAACCTCCCGATGCGACAGTGCTCTCACCATACTCACTCATTTTGTGGGTGCTGCCCCGGGCTCAACAAACATATTGGCCACCCTGAAGAGATTGTGCCATGAGCTAAACACGAGATTCAGCTTGAATATGGAAGTACCAGAAGACTTCAAGTGAGTGTATTGAATAATATTTGAGAAGAAGTGTGGAAGTCATGATAGTGCAGTGGTAGCGCATTCGCTTCAGGTGCGAAAGGCCTGGAGTTTGAGCCCGCTGGAGCCGTTACGATTGTGCCGCAGGCAAGGCATTTAAATTCCACATTGCCTCTTCTCTCTCCCCTGTGGCGATGGATTCCATCAGGAATGAGGTCTCGAGAGTAATTAATATAAGTTGTATGAACTTGTTTCGCAATTGAGCGAGGGAGAGAGAAGAGGCAATGTGGAAATTAAATGCCTTGCCTAAGGGCACAAACGTAATGGCTCAAGCGGGGCTCGAACTCCGGACCTTTCGCGCCTGGAGCGAACGCGATGCACTGCGCTATCACGACATCCACTTGGTTTAAGCATATTGATTCCACTATATACATTCACGAAACAATACAAAATCAAAGAATAGGAAAGGATTAAAATGGAAGCAGAGCGTATATAGTTTCTCTCCTTGAATAAAAAAAAAAATAGGTATAGATATTTGGAATGTGATATTGAAATCGAATTGACCCGCGGAAATGGCTTGTACATCAATTCTGTGTTTTATGTTTATTTATCGTCGCTACCGGTTTCCCATATGAGCGACGCCTCCTGAAGAGATTAGTCATTTTAGATTTTTGGAGGATAGTGCAATGATACAGACAGAGACCCATTCCAGAGTCTCCTCTGGTTCTTTTACGTGCACAGTGTAAAGCACCGACACGAGACCTTGGTTTAAAGTCCCATCTGAAAGAATGTTAATTTTATTAGGGTCAGACGGGGATTGACCCTACGATCCCTGGAATACCAGTCCAGTGTGTTACCACTGGACTACAGACCCGTCGGTGATTATCAGTGACACCTGTGTATTTATAGCTCTCCCCACATAGTAGTTGTGTAGTCATATTTCATACATATGTCAGCAATTTACCAATCACAATGGAGGCGGGCGAGTTGTTAGGGTCGCTGACTTGTATACCACTGTAACATATCATCACTGATGGTCACTGGTTCGAGCCCCGCTCAGACCGTGTCTGTTAATATGAAAGATTTGGCAGTTTCTTACGGAGGTTGGTGCACCAAGTACTGGTTAACGGCTGGAGCCTGCCCATGAAAGGTGTTGTTAGGTCAATTGTCCGACGGCGATATAGCCCAAAATGGTGCTGATGTAGGCATAAACTCCGAACAAACAAGCTGATTTTCAACATTCTTTCATCGTTTCTTATATTTCAGAATGGTTTATACCGGTATGTACGAGATTAACATGTGCTTTGTTTGTAGTGTTCCCTTGGTCTACTATGACCTAGTACAACAAAACATTTCTCTTTTACTAGGAATCTGGTAGCAAAGTTTGAAGAGTTGTTACAGGAGTCTGCATCCTGCTGCGGTTCCCCGCTTGTACTATTTATAGATGGTTTGGACAGCATGGAACCAGCTTACATGCCTCACAATCTGGACTGGTTACCAGAAACTATGCCAAAGGTATGGTATAAATAATCAGCTAACTTGTTTCACAATCTAGACTGGTTACCAGAATCTATGATAAATGTATGGTATTAATAACCAGATTACATGTCTCACAATCTGGACTGGTTACCAGAATCTATGATAAATGTATGGTATTAATAACCAGATTACATGTCTCACAATCTGGACTGGTTACCATAATCTATGATAAATGTATTGTATTAATAACCAGATTACATGCCTCACAATCTAGACTGGTTACCAGATTCTATGATAAAGGTATGGTATAAATAACCAGATTACATGCCTCACAATCTGGACTGGTTACCATAATCTATGATAAATGTATGGTATAAATAACCAGATTACATGTCTCACAATCTGGACTGGTTACCAGAATCTATGATAAAGGTATTGTATTAATAACCAGATTACATGTCTCACAATCTGGACTGGTTACCATAATCTATGATAAAAGGTAGGGTATAAATTATCATAATTATTATTCGGTTTTTTCTTCTTAATGCCCATTTTAATTCATTGCAACCTGCACTAAAGAACACCCTATAGAAAGACCGCAATTTTGTTCTCGTATCAACCCATTTAACTTATTATGAGAGACCACATTTCCTTTGTGTGGTTTTACAGACAATTTTGAGTCTCGGTAAGGGTTGTGGAGTGTTTAATACTCTTTCAATTCGAACATGAAGTGTTCAATCTACGTTCTGGGGAGACATATTGTTTTGTTTTTGTTTTTTTTATACAAATTTATTTTAGCTCGATTGCGAAACAAGTTATTTCAACTTATATAAATCACTCTCGAGACCTCATTCCTGATGGAATCCATCGCCACGAGGGAGAGAGAAGAGGCAACGTGGAATTTAAATGCCTTGCCTAAGGGCACAATCGTAACGGCTCCAGTGGGGCTCGAACTCCGGACCTTTCGCACCTGAAGCGAACGCGCATCCACTGCGCTACCACTACTACCATATTGTTTTTGGCATTGACGTCCGTCTATCCACCTTTGGCTTGTCCTAGCTTCAACTCTCTAACCCCTTTGTGGATTTTGATGAAACTTTACAGGAGAGATTACAACAAAGCCTAGTTGTACATGCTGTCTTTACATTCCGCTCGACTGATCTCCCACAGAGTTGTAGGCCCTTTGAAGATTTTCAAAGAACAAACTTAGTCCTAGCTTCAGGTCCGCCTCCGTGGTTGAGTGGTTAAGGTCGCTGACTTGTATACCACTGTAACCTATCATCACTGATGGTCACGGGTTTGAGCCCTGCTCAGGCCGTGTCTCATTTATATGAAAAAGTTGGCAGTTTTTTACGGAGGTTGGTGCACCCAAGTACTGGTTAACCGCTGGAGCCTGCCCAGGAAAGGTGTTGTTAAGTAAACTGCCCGCCGGCGATATAGTCCGAAATGGTGCTGATGCAGGCGTAAAACCCGAAATATAACATAAGTCCTAGCTTCAGCTCTAAAACCCCTTGTGTGATTTCGATGAAACTTTACAGGAGAGATACTATCAAGTCCATTTGTGCATGCCGTCTTCGCATTCCATCTTTTGGTTGGGACTATGAACTGATGCTACATGTACTGTGCTTGATACAGGCATGCAATAGGACCAGAGGGTTTAATTGGCAAGAGTAGAGTATCACACTTGGTTCACCCTCTATCCATCGTCCATCTCTCTGTGACAGCTCCATCAATAGTATTGAAGGGTCATCAAAAAGAAAATTTATATTAAAATTCCGCTCCGAAACATCTCAATATTCTCGATTGTTTTCTTAGTTTCAAATGGAAATTATTTTGCAGAATGTGATATTTGTTGTGACCTGTCTCACGCAAGGCAAGTTCCACCAATCGCTGAAGAGGCGTAAGGTGACAGAGGCCGCCGTGGAGGGACTGGACATGTGGGATAAGGCAGAGGTTGTAAAGAGTCACCTAGCAACACATAGCAAGTCTTTGGATGAGTCGCCATTCAACAATCAGGTAAATGTCTGTGTTAGTTACAAGTGACATAGATTAAAAGAAAAGATTGTAAGCAAAGTATCAGACTGGACAGTCTTTAGAGAGGGCCCTAAGGAAAATTAGTTCAGAACTAATTAGGTCACCCTCTATAAATAAAGAAATCTACAGTCAAACCTGTGTTAGTGGTCACCTCTATTAAGCAGCCACCTGTATTAAGCAGTCAGATTCCCAATATGATGTTTTATTATACATATGACCTCTATTAAAGCAACATTACATCGTAATAAAGGATGTTTTGGGTAAAATATAAATACAAATATGTGTGTGTTTACAAAAATCGAAATAGTCGCTCAGAAACGATAAAATTCCAATAAATTCAAACCGTCGTATACGCGAATTTGTTTATCAACACACCAAATGTAAACATACACAGCGCGCATGCGTGAAACAACATGCGTGAAACAACAGAGGATGTAGAAAACAACGTATATATTTTGAACATGAAATACTATCTATCTATCTTCATCTAATGTCGAACCCCTCGCGGGGATGTAGAAATGTCCCTAAAAGACGTAGCTAACAGAGGTATGAATCAACATATCAAGTAATTTAATTAAAAAAGACAACGTGGGACAAATGGGGACGATGCATTCCGAATGTAAACAAGTGCGGACGATGCGTTCCGGTTGTAAACAAGTGCGTGACCGATCGACTCGGAAAGTCCTACTTTCGGTTTCGAGTTGTTTTATCGCAAAAAAGCACTGTTTACCAAATGAACATAAGCATACACAGTATAATGTTAGAATGTGTAGCAGCATACGTAAAAATTGAATTTTTCAAATATAATTTATTCCATACGATGTAATGCTGCTTTAAGCCACCTGTGCTAAGCAGCCACTTCTGTGATTCCCTTGGTTGGCTGCTTAAAGACAGGTTTGACTGTATCTCAATTTATATATAACTTTGCAAATGGCATGCTTCAAAATAAAAAGTTGAAACATTATTTATTTTAAAACTTATATGTGAAAAATTAGTACAATGAGAGACAAGTCTGATTTATCCCAAAATGTAAATAGGTCCTTTTAGTTGGAATCCTTTGTTTTTACTGTTGTTCCCTAACCAGATGTTGCGGTATGATAATTGTGATTTTATCAAAATCGTGTTAATTAACTGATAACATTGTATTACAAATAAGTACCCATTGCATATACTGTAGATCTGTCGAGATGTAGTAATTTAATAATCACAAGAAGCGATAGTGAAATAAAATTGCTAGCATGTTGTGCAAAGGAAACAACGATAAAAACAGGAAAACATTTAATAGGACCTATCTACTTTTAGGGAGTATTCAGGGGCAGTAACTGACCGATGTCTCTCATTAAACATGAACATTTTATAAAACCAATCGCATTCAGTTATTTTAATTGATTTTTGTTTTATGTAGTATAAATGTTTCACAGGGAAAATAATTTGTATGCTATGCTATTCAATGAGATATAGAAATTTATCAGTGGAATAAAATGTGTTATTCCAGTAAAATAACAAATTTTATTAGTTTATTCAAATTTATTTTAGCTCGATTGCGAAACACTATCAATGCCTCATTCCTGATGGAATCCATCGCCACGAGGGAAAGAGAAGAGGCAATGTGGAATTTAAATACATTGCCTAAGGGCACAATCGTAAACCCCCTTTCGTGATAATATTGCTTTCAATGTTCATTCTGTGAAATATAATTTTGATGATACAAATATCCTCTGTACATGTATATGTATCGAGATGAATACGGTGTTCTAAGCAAAGACGTTTTATGGTTTGTTTCAGATGAAGCTGTTGGTGTCCAAGAAAGAAGCTAATATTCCACTGTACCTCAGTCTAGCGTGCGAAGAACTACGTGTGTACGGACTCTTTGAAAAGGTTATCTTTCTTTCTTATATTATGCAGGATTCTAGCCAATGGCGCCAATTGCGACAAAAACAAACACTGGTGCTAAATTGTGTGAATTGGCGAAAATATTTAGCGCAACTTATTTTTATTTTTTTTATTTCATGTAAAAATACTGAAATAAATATTGTTTAAAATTGTCTGTCTCTGTTCTGCAGCACCCTCTTGTGAGCATTGTGTACAGTTTCTCTGTCATAGCTGTATTGGTGAGAATTAATCACACAGTGTATGTTAAAAAGGAATTTATTTTTACAGCGATTTTGCGAATAATCGGTAGAGAAGGTATTCGAATATTTGATAGAATAAGTCACTCAAACTCTCATAAAATGTGCCAAATTAGCCCGAATTTCTTCCTGTAAGGCCATGCAAATATGACGGAGACTCATTCAGTTATTGTTATTGGCCACTGTACATTCATGGGCATTTTCACAAATGAAGCTATTGTCACTTGAACTGCTTTCCGTTGAAGAGTGTTTCTTATTTGACACATGTGTGTAGATCTGTGTAATATCATCTGTTAGTCTTTTACTGAAATAATTGTTCCATTCAGATGACGTTGAAGCTAAAGTCACTGCCACAAACTGTACCCACACTCCTACAGGAAGTGATGTCACGGATGGAGTCTGACCTTGGTAGAGATGTCGTAGCAACGGCCTTGATGCTTCTTGTTTGTGCCCGAGATGGTAAGATTTAGTATATAGTTTATACAAATATTTTAGCTCGATTGCGATACAAGTTCTTACAACTAATCACTCTTGAGACCTCATTCCTGATGGAATCAATCGCCACGAGGGAGAGAGAAGAGGCAACGTGGAATTTAAATGCCTTGCCTAAGGGCACAATGTTAACGACTCCAGCGGAGCTCGAACTCTAGACCTTTCGCACATGAAGCGAACACGCTACCACTGCGCTATCACGACTTCCACAGTTAGTGTTGTACTTCACGGGTGACTGTTGGCATTGAGAGGGCCCAAGTTGTTAATGTTGTGGGCATACACTCACTTATTGCTGCGGGTTCCTATTGTAGTAAGAGTATCAATGCAAGCATAGCTTAAAGAATGCTTATTTCTGTCATTCCGTATTTTGGAGGTTCCTTTTTGTGGATTAAAAACAAAATCAGCCAATTAACCTTTTGCGCAATATGCATACATTTATCAGAATTGGCTGTGGATGACACACAGAGTTACATATATGAGTATTGTACAGAAATATGATGAGATCTCGTATGAATAATTTTGTGTACATTTCAGGTCTTGAGCAAATTGAGCTTCACGACCTGTTGAATTTACATGGAATTCTGGGAGGTGAGAGGCCAAAGGTCAAGGATATATTGAACATGAGGCCCAGTCCAGAGGAATGCATGCCGTCTGCTACATTTGCTCAACTACAAAGGGCCCTTCAGCAATTCCTCAATGATCCCCTTGATTCATGGTTAGTATTTACATTTAATTTACTAATGTCGCAAATAACTCCATGATTTAATAATTAGCATTAAACAGTGAAAATTGTACGTACCCAGACTATACGTCATTGTGTACGTACCTGGACTATACGTCATTGTGTACGTACCCAGACTATACGTCATTGTGTACGTACCTGGACTATACGTCATTGTGTACGTACCTGGACTATACGTCATTGTGTACGTACCTGGACTATACGTCATTGTGTACGTACCCAGACTATACGTCATTGTGTACGTACCCAGACTATACGTCATTGTGTACGTACCTGGACTATACGTCATTGTGTACGTACCGACTATACGTCATGTGTACGACTCATGTGTACACCGGACTACCATTGTGTACGTACCTGGACTATACGTCATTGTGTAGTACCCAACTCATTGTGTAGTACCTGGACTATACGTCATTGTGTACGTACCGGACTATACGTCATGTGTACGTACCGACTATACTCATTGTGTACGTACCAGACTATACGTCATTGTGTACGTACTGGACTATACGTCATTGTGTCGTACCCAGACTATACGTCATTGTGTACGTACCCGGACTATACGTCATTGTGTACGTACCTGGACTATACGTCATTGTGTACGTACCAGTACCGACTATACGTCATTGTGTACGTACCTGGACTATACGTCATTGTGTACGTACCTGGACTATACGTCATTGTGTACGTACCCAGACTATACGTCATTGTGTACGTACCTGGACTATACGTCATTGTGTACGTACCCAGACTATACGTCATTGTGTACGTACCTGGACTATACGTCATTGTGTACGTACCTGGACTATACGTCATTGTGTACGTACCCAGACTATACGTCATTGTGTACGTACCTGGACTATACAGCATTGTGTACGTACCTGGACTATACATCATTGTGTACATACCTGGACTATACGTCATTGTGTACGTACCTGGACTAGACATCATTGTGTACGTACCTGGACTATACGTCATTGTGTACGTACCTGGACATACGTCATTGTGTACGTACCTGGACTATACGTCATTGGACGTACCTGGACATACGTCATTGTGTAGTACCTGGACTATACGTCATTGTGTACGTACCGGACTATACGTCATTGTGTACGTACCTGGACTAGACGTCATTGTGTACATACCCAGACTATACGTCATTGTGTACGTACCCAGACTATACGTCATTGTGTACGTACCTGGACTATACGTACTTGTGTACGTACCCAGACTATACGTCATTGTGTACGTACCTGGACTAGACAGCATTGTGTACGTACCGGGACTATACGTCATTGTGTACGTACCTGGACTAGACAGCATTGTGTACGTACCTGGACTATACGTCATTGTGTACGTACCTGGACTAGACAGCATTGTGTACGTACCTGGACTATACGTCATTGTGTACGTACCTGGACTAGACATCATTGTGTACATACCTGGACTATACGTCATTGTGTACGTACCTGGACTAGACGTCATTGTGTACATACCCAGACTATACGTCATTGTGTACGTACCCAGACTATACGTCATTGTGTACGTACCTGGACTATACGTACTTGTGTACGTACCCAGACTATACGTCATTGTGTACGTACCTGGACTAGACGTCATTGTGTACATACCCAGACTATACGTCATTGTGTACGTACCCAGACTATACGTCATTGTGTACGTACCTGGACTATACGTACTTGTGTACGTACCCAGACTATACGTCATTGTGTACGTACCTGGACTAGACAGCATTGTGTACGTACCGGGACTATACGTCATTGTGTACGTACCTGGACTAGACAGCATTGTGTACGTACCTGGACTATACGTCATTGTGTACGTACCTGGACTAGACAGCATTGTGTACGTACCTGGACTATACGTCATTGTGTACGTACCTGGACTAGACATCATTGTGTACATA
>CM026393.1:48405894-48473432 GCA_014843695.1 Archivesica marissinica
GACTATACGTCATTGTGTACGTACCCAGACTATACGTCATTGTGTACGTACCTGGACTATACGTCATTGTGTACGTACCCAGACTATACGTCATTGTGTACGTACCTGGACTATACGTCATTGTGTACGTACCCAGACTATACGTCATTGTGTACGTACCTGGACTATACGTCATTGTGTACGTACCTGGACTATACGTCATTGTGTACGTACCCAGACTATACGTCATTGTGTACGTACCTGGACTATACGTCATTGTGTACGTACCCAGACTATACGTCATTGTGTACGTACCCAGACTATACGTCATTGTGTACGTACCTGGACTATACGTCATTGTGTACGTACCCAGACTATACGTCATTGTGTACGTACCTGGACTATACGTCATTGTGTACGTACCTGGACTATACGTCATTGTGTACGTACCCAGACTATACGTCATTGTGTACGTACCTGGACTATACATCATTGTGTACGTACCTGGACTATACATCATTGTGTACATACCTGGACTATACGTCATTGTGTACGTACCTGGACTAGACAGCATTGTGTACGTACCTGGACTATACGTCATTGTGTACGTACCTGGACTATACGTCATTGTGTACGTACCTGGACTATACGTCATTGTGTACGTACCTGGACTATACGTCATTGTGTACGTACCTGGACTATACGTCATTGTGTACGTACCTGGACTATACGTCATTGTGTACGTACCTGGACTATACGTCATTGTGTACGTACCTGGACTATACGTCATTGTGTACGTACCTGGACTATACGTCATTGTGTACGTACCCGGACTATACGTCATTGTGTACGTACCCAGACTATACGTCATTGTGTACGTACCTGGACTATACGTCATTGTGTACGTACCTGGACTATACGTCATTGTGTACGTACCCAGACTATACGTCATTGTGTACGTACCTGGACTAGACAGCATTGTGTACGTACCCAGACTATACGTCATTGCGTACGTACCCAGACTATACGTCATTGTGTACGTACCTGGACTAGACAGCATTGTGTACGTACCCAGACTATACGTCATTGTGTACGTACCTGGACTATACGTACTTGTGTACGTACCCAGACTATACGTCATTGTGTACGTACCTGGACTAGACAGCATTGTGTACGTACCGGGACTATACGTCATTGTGTACGTACCTGGACTAGACAGCATTGTGTACGTACCTGGACTATACGTCATTGTGTACGTACCTGGACTAGACAGCATTGTGTACGTACCTGGACTATACGTCATTGTGTACGTACCTGGACTAGACATCATTGTGTACATACCTGGACTATACGTCATTGTGTACGTACCTGGACTAGACGTCATTGTGTACATACCCAGACTATACGTCATTGTGTACGTACCCAGACTATACGTCATTGTGTACGTACCTGGACTATACGTACTTGTGTACGTACCCAGACTATACGTCATTGTGTACGTACCTGGACTAGACAGCATTGTGTACGTACCGGGACTATACGTCATTGTGTACGTACCTGGACTAGACAGCATTGTGTACGTACCTGGACTATACGTCATTGTGTACGTACCTGGACTAGACAGCATTGTGTACGTACCTGGACTATACGTCATTGTGTACGTACCTGGACTAGACATCATTGTGTACATACCTGGACTATACGTCATTGTGTACGTACCTGGACTAGACGTCATTGTGTACATACCCAGACTATACGTCATTGTGTACGTACCCAGACTATACGTCATTGTGTACGTACCTGGACTATACGTACTTGTGTACGTACCCAGACTATACGTCATTGTGTACGTACCTGGACTAGACAGCATTGTGTACGTACCGGGACTAGACAGCATTGTGTACGTACCGGGACTAGACAGCATTGTGTACGTACCTGGACTATACGTCATTGTGTACGTACCTGGACTAGACATCATTGTGTACGTACCTGGACTATACGTCATTGTGTACGTACCTGGACTAGACAGCATTGTGTACGTACCTGGACTATACGTCATTGTGTACGTACCTGGACTATACATCATTGTGTACGTACCGGACTACAACAACAACCATTGTGTACGTACCTGACTATACATCATTGTGTACGTACCTGGACTAGACATCATTGTGTACGTACCTGGACTATACGTCATTGTGTACGTACCTGGACTAGACGTCATTGTGTACATACCTGGACTATACGTCATTGTGTACGTACCTGGACTATACGTCATTGTGTACGTACCTGGACTATACGTCATTGTGTACATACCTGGACTAGACGTCATTGTGTACGTACCTGGACTAGACGTCATAGTGTAAGTACCTGGACTATACGTCATTGTGTACGTACCTGGACTAGACGTCATTGTGTACGTACCTGGACTATACATCATTGTGTACATACCTGGACTAGACATCATTATGTACGTACCTGGACTATACGTCATTGTGTACGTACCTGGACTAGACGTCATTGTGTACATACCTGGACTATACGTCATTGTGTACGTACCTGGACTATACGTCATTGTGTACATACCTGGACTATACGTCATTGTGTACATACCTGGACTAGATGTCATTGTGTACGTACCTAGACTAGACGTCATTGTGTAAGTACCTGGACTATACGTCATTGTGTACGTACCTGGACTAGACGTACTTGTGTACATACCTGGACTATACATCATTGTGTACGTACCTGGACTAGACGTACTTGTGTACGTACCGGGACTATACATCATTGTGTACGTACCTGGACTATGCATCATTGTGTACGTACCTGGACTATACATCATTGTGTACATACCTGGACTATACATCATTGTGTACATACCTGGACTATACATCATTGTGTATGTACCTGGACTATACGTCATTGTGTACATACCTGGACTATACATCATTGTGTACGTACCTGGACTATACATCATTGTGTACATACCTGGACTATACATCATTGTGTACTACCTGGACTATACATCATTGTGTACGTACCTGGACTATACATCATTGTGTACATACCTGGACTATACATCATTGTGTACGTACCTGAACTAGACGTCATTGTGTACGTACCTGGACTATACATCATTGTGTACATACCTGGACTATACATCATTGTGTACGACCTGGACTATACATCATTGTGTACATACCTGGACTATACATCATTGTGTACGTACCGGACAACACAACACCGACTATACATCATTGTGTACGTACCTGGACTATACATCATTGTGTACGTACCTGGACTATACATCATTGTGTACGTACCTGGACTATACATCATTGTGTACGTACCTGGACTATACATCATTGTGTACGTACCTGGACTATACATCATTGTGTACGTACCTGGACTATACATCATTGTGTACGTACCTAGACTATACGTCATTGTGTACGTACCTGGACTATACATCATTGTATACATACCTGGACTATACATCATTGTGTACATACCTGGACTATACATCATTGTGTACGTACCTGGACTATACGTCATTGTGTACGTACCTGGACTATACATCATTGTGTACGTTCCTCGACTATACATCATTGTGTATATACCTGGACTAGACATCATTGTGTACGTTCCTCGACTAGACATCATTGTGTACGTACCTGGACTAAACTTCATTGTGTACGTACCGGGACACAACCTCTCGTTCACGAGGTGGACACCGTATCCAATACACCACGGAGGCTCCAGCATGATGCTGCCTGGTAGGTGGAGGAATATCAATTCAAGGAAGTCATTGTTTCTTCTCTTGTTTTAAATCACATGTTGTTTAAACTTTGTTTATTTTACAACGATTGCGAAACAAGCTTTAACAACTTATATTAATCGTTGGCGCGGATTAAAGGATAATTGTGGTAATTCTTGTGTGTGTTGGGGGGGGGGGAGGGAACTGGACTACCCGGAGAAAACACACCTGTCCGATCTGACGACCACCGTACCATCTCACATACTTCCCAGTCTGAGGATTGAAACCAGGTTTCATAATGATGAGACATCTTGATGTTGTGTTGTGTTATACCTTACATTATCGGCCTTATGTCGACCTTTTTTCTTTTCCAGAAATGTGATGAAAGTAATATATCCACTTATGTCTGAGAAACAAGCAAAAAATATATAGAATGTTTCCTTTTATTTTATTTGTTGCAACTTATATGTTTGATTAATATACAGTTGATTTAGACAATTATTTACATTGTCCGCCTCCGTGGACGAGTGCTTAAGGTCGCTGACTTGTATACCACTGTAACCTATCATCACTGATGGGTTCGGGCCGTGTCTCATTTATATGAAAAAGTTGGCAGTTTCTTACGGAGGTTGGTGCACCCAAGTACTGGTTAATCGCTGGAGCCTGCCCAGGAAAGGTGTTGTTAAGTAAACTGCCCGCCGGCGATATAGCCCGATATGGTGCTGATGCAGGCGTAAAACCCGAAATATAACATAACAATTATTTACATTATAAACCATAGAAAAAGCTGATACACAAACGTCATATATTATTATTGTTGTGCATTTTTTTATGATTTGTAATGGATTTAAGTCTACCAGATATCTCAAATTCGAGCAAAGTTTCATTCAAAAATGAGAGAGAAAAAGCGAATGTCCATAAAGTATGAAAGGATCCAACCGAAAATCAGGTTTTTTAAGCCAAAATTTCACCCTGAGACTTATGGCTGAGATCGACTTACCCTCGTCTTATGGCTGAGATTGACTTACCTCGACTTATGGCTGAGATCGACTTATATCCGGAAATATACGGTAAACCCTGCAACAGGAACTAAAAATGTACTAATAATAACACATACCCAATAAAACCATATTGTTATTGTGTGCAACTTACAGGACTAGCAGACTGAGCCTTTCACATGCAGATATTGTCAGAGCCGTCCGACATCGCTACCTCAAGACGGCCGGAGCTGCAGAAACAGAGATGTATCTACACCGGCTGCTTGCAGGTTAATTGAGTTTCTACTCGGAGTGGTTATCGTCGTTGAATTAAAATCACGTGCACCTCACCACTGTAGGTTTAAATCCCAATGGGGGTGTCATGTTCATGTGAGGAAGCTGTTCAGTTGGCTAGCAGGTCATGTGATGCATGAAATAGTGCCTAGAAGGGCACCCAATGTCTTCCTACATCAATCGTAGCTGGAGAGTCGCTCTATCATCCAAGCTGTTGGTGCGACTTTAAACACAAAAAATAAACCTAATAGTTGAGTTTCAAATAATGGTACATATGTATTTATGTATTATACATATACAGTGGAAGTCGTGATAGCGCAGTGGATGCGCGTTCGCTTCAGGTGCGAAAGGTCCGGTTTCAAACCCGCTGGAGCTGTTACGATTAGGCAAGGCATTTAAATTCCACGTTGCCTCTTCTCTCTCCCTCGTGGCGATGGATTCCATCAGGAATGAGGTCTCGAGAGTGATTAATATAAGTTGTAAGAACTTGTTTCGCAATCGAGCTAAAATAAATTTGTATAAACTAATATAATACAGGCACCTGGCTTGCAGAATCTCAATTGTTCTACTTTTGTGTCCACTTGGCTTGCAGAATGCCTGTGCATGATGATTGTCTGTCCATGCCTGACACAATGTACTCCTAGGCTCACCTGGGTCATCCTCCACCAGCTGGGCAGTATGATCCACTAGCCCATTTGACCGGGTGATAATTGCACAAAAAACTAAGTCTTTACACTAAACCTACCAATCACGACTAAAGTCGCTTTTGCAAACAGAATAGATCCTGATCAGACGGCACAGAATGTTCCGTCTGATCAGGGTCTAGGCTGTTTACTATTTGGATAGTGGAGCTAAATCACTTGTCTGAATAGCAAACAACATAGATCCTGATCAGACGTTGTGCTACGCCGTGACTGATCTGGATCTATGTTGTTTGTACATTCCATCCCAAGTTATTCAGCAAGGTTAAGTGTTAAGCAGCCAGCTAAGAGAGTTATGAAAACTGGCTGCCTAGCAGAGGTTGTTGCTTAATAGAGGCTAAATGTTGAACATATTGCTGCACTTGGAACCTGGTTACTGGCCGTTTTAATTGAGGTTTGCTACTTAACCCTTTCCCTCATAGAAGCACCTCTGGACGCTATTACCGATACGACATACATTGACAATGTAGTAGCCAAACCAATGTTCATAATAAAGGACAGAATCTCATGTAGTCCCAGTAATATCTATGGAGGTTGGATAGATATGGCGACTACTTATCCACTGCATGATAGCTAAATGTATGTCATTTGTATGTAGATATAATAGTATATTAACCTAAATTCCTATGAAGTCCCAGTAATATCTACGGAGGTGGGATAGATATGGCGACTACTTATCCACTGCATGGTAACTAAATGGCTGTCATTTGTATGGGAGATATAATAGTATATTAACCTAAATCTCTTTGAAGGAAAGGGTTGATATAGTTGGCCGTTGTCTGAATGTATACTCATGCAATGCTGTTTCTATGTTGCAGGATATTTCTATGGGCTTGCAGATCCAGAGAGAGACGGTTGTTGGAAGGGCAAGTCCATCCGGGCATTCACAGAACTGCCATATCATCTGGTATGGTATATTTACATCTTAATGGTTTACTAAATGAAACACATTTAGTTTATACAAATTTATTTTAGCTCGTTTGCGAAACAAGTTATTACAACTTCTATGAATCACTCCGAGACCTCGTTCCTGATGGAATGCTGACTGCTTATCCACTGATTGATAGTTAAATGACTGTTGTATGCATGGAGATATAGTTGTATATTAGCATAAATCTCTATGGAGGTGGGGTAGATATGCTGACTGTTTATCCACTGATTGATAGTTAAATGACTGTTGTATGCATGGAGATATAGTAGTATATTAGCATAAATCTCTATGGAGGTGGGGGTAGATATGCTGACTGCTTATCCACTGATTGATAGCTAAATGACTGTTGTATGCATGGAGATATAGTAGTATACTAGCATAAATCTCTATGGAGGTGGGGTAGATATGCTGACTGCTTATCCACTGATTGATAGATAAATGGCTGTCGTATGTATGGAGATATAGTAGTATATTAGCATAAATCTCTATGGAGGTGGGGGTAGATATGCTGACTGCTTATCCACTGATTGATAGCTAAATGATTATTGGATGTTTGGAGATTTTAGCCTAAATCTCAATGTGCGGAAAGGGTTAAGAATAGAGGATATTTTGTTTGTTCAGTAAATGATTGAAATATATTTCACTGAATGAACATTGAATGCATTATTATCATCGAGTGGCGCGAGGCACGGGTGATAACAATAGCTTTCTATGTTCATAAGTGAAATATTATTCGGTTATTCACTTAAGCAAACAAGCAATCTTTTTGTTTTAGGCTGAAAAGTGTTTTTATGATAGAAAATAATGCAAATTTGCCCTAAATAAACAGTGACTGTACAATAGACTGTGCAACAGTGACTGTATAAACAGTGACTGTACAATTGACTGTATAAACAGTGACTACAAACAGTGACTGTACAACAGTGACTGTACAAACAGTGACTGTACAAACAGTGACTGTACAATTGACTGTATAAACAGTGACTGTACAATTGACTGTATAAACAGTGACTGTACAAACAGTGACTGTGCAACAGTGACTGTACAAACAGTGACTGTACAAACAGTGACTGTACAATGACTACACACAAAACCCAAAAAACAAACAAACAATTGACTGTATAAACAGTGACTGCACAATAGACTGTACAAACAGTGACTGTATAAACAGTGATTTTACAATTGACTGTAGAAACAGTGACTGTACAATAGACTGTGCAAACAGTGACTGTACAAACATTGACTGTATAAACAGTGACTGTACAATTGACTGTATAAACAGTGACTGTACAATTGACTGTATAAACAGTGACTGCACAATAGACTACAAACAGTGACTGTGCAATATACTGTACAAACAGTGACTGTACAATAGACTGTACAAATAGTGACTACAATATACTGTACAAACAGTGACTGTATAATAGTCTGTACAAACAGTGACTATACAATAGTATGTACAAACAGTGACTGTACAATAGTATGTACAAACAGTGACTGTACAATAGACTACAAACAGTGACTGTACAATAGACTACAAACAGTGACTGTACAATAGTATGTACAAACAGTGACTGTACAATAGACTACAAACAGTGACTGTACAATAGTATGTAATACCACTGTAACTTGTCATCACTGTTGGTCACTGGTTCGTGCCCCGCTCAGGCCGTGTCTCATTTATATAAAAAAGTTGGCAGTTTCTTACGGAGGTTGGTGCACCCAAGTACTGGTTAACCGCTAGAGCCTGCCCAGGAAAGGTGTTGTTAGGTAAACTGCCCGCCGGCGATATAGCCCAAAATGATGCTGATGCAGGTGTAAAACCCGAAATATAACATAACATATCAATAGTATGTACAAACAGTGACTGTACAATAGACTGTGCAAACAGTGACTGTACAATAGACTGTGCAAACAGTAAGAAGACCAGGAAGCCTGGATATTAATTGATGACGTCATTGTTTTATGCAGAGTAAGAGTGCAAGTTTTGGTGACCTTGAAGATGTCGTCTGCAGCTTACAGTTCATCAACAGCAAATGCATGCTGGGATTGGCAGCTGAATTGATGGAGGACTACCAGTCGCTAGGTACGATAGTCGATAAGTACACATGTACTTGCTGCCAACAGTTGAGAGGTCGTTTATGCTTACTTCTATCATAGCAAATGTTACAAACATAACACTTGTCATGAAAGCTGTCGTTGGACAAAGAGTAAAATTTCACTGACATCTTGTGCCACGAGCAACGCCAGCTCAAGATTAGGCATATTAGGGATTGACATGTCATGAAGTAGATTACAACTTATCTCGGTGTTTGTGCAAGATATTCCGATTCAATTCTGCATATAGACCTGCAGCGCGATTTACATGCAATTTGTGTGTGTTATCGCATCTTCTATCTCGGAGAAATGTTCTCAATGTTTCCTATCCTTTAATCCTTTCAACACCACAGATTGCTAAATAGTCTTACAGAAAGTGTATATCCAGATGAGCCGGTTCATGACGAGCCGTCTCATCAGGATCTGCACTTTTTGCCATTAATATTACTATTTTTAGACAAAATTAACCATTTTGATAAATGAACTGGTCCAAATGAAATTTTCTTATTAATTTATTGGTCTAAAAAATATCATGCACCAGTCCATGTCAGTTACTTGGTGTTGAACGTTAATATCATGCACCAGTCCATGTTAGTTACTTGGTGTTGAATGGGTTAATATCATGCACCAGTCCATGTCAGTTACTTGGGTGTTGAACGGGTTAATATCATGCACCAGTCCATGTTAGTTACTTGGTGTTGAATGGGTTAATATCATGCACCAGTCCATGTCAGTTACTTGGGTGTTGAACGGGTTAATATCATGCACCAGTCCATGTCAGTTACTTGGTGTTGGACGGGTTAATATCATGCACCAGTCCATGTTAGTTACTTGGTGTTGAATGGGTTAATATCATGCACCAGTCCATGTCAGTTACTTGGTGTTGAACGGGTTAACATGGCATGCTTATTTCACGCGGCGGCCATGACACATTATAACTGTTTTTATCCGCAGGTAATAATTATGGAGCACGATTTTGGCTTCAGGAATTGTTATTTATGCATTGGAACTAAGTGTCCCTCGTGATTTGTGTATCAGAAAATAAGTGTGCATTATGGATTTACAACTACAATCTTTTGTATTTTAAATCGCACCAAGTAGCTACGTTTACTACATGTCCCTTGGTTCGTAGGATTAGTTCGCAAATCCAATATTGTGGATTTCCTGATATCTCCGCAAATTTAATCATTGATTTTTCAGATTCCCCACCCTCTAACCCAATGCTCATTCTAGAGGATGACTTGGGCAAAGTAGTCGCCATAGGGACCCTGATCCCGGCCCACTTTTCCCTAAAAATTCAAAACAATTATTTGTCTAATTTCGTCCAGTAAGATACACTAGTCATAGTAAAACACTCTATTCATACGTTGTATTTAATGGTCATAATGAGTATTTTAACCCTGTTTTGTTCAGATTAATTAAATCACACCATTAAACTATGCAATCGCTGGCTTTCTCACTTATCTCAACAATTCTGACCTAGAATGACCCCTGCTCTAACCTTTGTGAAAATGTATAGTTTTGCTAATCTACCAAAATTCTGACCTAGAATGACCCCTGCTCTAACCTTTGTGAAAATGAATTGTTTTGCTAATCTACCAAAATTCTGACCTAGAATGACCCCTGCTCTAACCTTTGTGAAAATGAATTGTTTTGCTAATCTACTAAAATTCTGAACGAAAATTAATCCGACTAAAAAATTCATACACATAAAGTTCTCAACATAAATGCTGACAATAACTTTAATGGTGTTCCTTACATTAGTGCGAGTTATATTCGTCCGTAGCATATTGTGAACACATACAGTAGATGTATTGAATTCTTGATTCCATATTTTAGAAATGAGCAACAAGATGCAGGAGCGAGATCAACTGAAGTTCTTCGAGCGAGCGACAGTGAAGGATTATCGATCGTTTGTCTCGAGGAACCTACATATACTGTCTGGGTAGGTTTGCACAATGCAGTGGTATTGTATAAAAATAAAACTATGCCAATCTTAATTTTTGCATTTGTAGAAGCTTTTGTTTTCAGCATTTTCCGAATTGTTCTTTCATCAACATTTTTGCTATTGTTTCTAACAAACTCTACAAACAATCGGCTATTGTTTCCAACAAACTCAGGGTTCCCGTTGTCGGTCACCAATGGCGCCAATTGCGACAAAAAACAAATATTGGCGCTAAATTTTGTGAATTGGCGAAAATATTTGGCGCAACATTTTTTTTTCTCCACATGTTTTGTCAAATTCATGGCTTCAAATATTTATTTGTGAACTATATGGCTCTTAGTTGGCTCCAATTTTTTTAAATTGGCTCCAGTGTTTTTCAATTTGCGACAGAAGTGGCACAGACAGGAACTCCACCAACATGTGACTATTGTTTCCACCAAGCTCCACCAACATTCGACTTTTCTTTCCAAAAAACTCCACCAACATTTGGCTATTGTTTCCAAAAAACTCCACCAACATACGGCTATTATTTCCAACCATTCTCCACCAACATTCTGCTATTATTTCCAACCATTCTCCACCAACATTCGGCTATTATTTCCAACCATTCTCCACCAACATTCGGCTATTATTTCCAACAAACTCCACCAACTTTTGGCTATTATTTCCAACCATTCTCCACCAACATACGGCTATTATTTCCAACCATTCTCAACCAATATTCGGCTATTATTTCCAACCATTCTCCACCAATATTCGGCTATTATTTCCAACCATTCTCCACCAACATTCGGCTATTATTTCCAACCATTCTCCACCAACATTCGGCTATTATTTCCAACCATTCTCCACCAACATTCGGCTATTATTTCCAACCATTCTCCACAAACATTCGGCTATTATTTCCAACCATTCTCCACCAACATACGGTTATTATTTCCAACCATTCTCCACCAACATACGGCTATTATTTCCAACCATTCTCCACCAACATACGGCTATTATTTCCAACCATTCTCCACCAACATTCGGCTATTATTTCCAACCATTCTCCACCAACATACGGCTATTATTTCCAACCATTCTCCACCAACATACGGCTATTATTTCCAACCATTCTCCACCAACATTCGGCTATTATTTCCAACCGTTCTCCACCAACATTCGGCTATTATTTCCAACCATTCTCCGCCAACATACGGCTATTATTTCCAACCATTCTTCACCAGGCCGCTGCTCTTTGTTTCTCTAATGTATTGAATGGGTGCCATTTTTCAGACTTCCTTCTCATTGTTCCTAAGAGTTATTGTTACCACATGTCAATCATCCTTGCTCTTTGCTCCTCCTCCATGTTATTTTGAATGGTTACCAGATGTCAATCATCCTTGCTCTTTGCTCCTCCTCCATGTTATTTTGAATGGTTACCAGATGTCAATCATCCTTGCTCTTTGCTCCTCCTCCATGTTATTTTGAATGGTTACCAGATTTCAATCATCCTTGCTCTTTGCTCCTCTTCCATGTTATTTTGAATGGTTACCACATGTCAATCATCTTTGCTGCTCCTCCTCCATATTATTTTGAATGGTTACCACATGTCAATCATCCTTGCTCTTTGCTCCTCCTCCATGTTATTTTGAATGGTTACCACATGTCAATCATCTTGCCCTTTTTTGCTCCTCCTCCATGTTATTTTGAATGGTTACCACATGTCAATCATCTTGCTCTTTTGCTCCTCCTCCATGTTATTTTGAATGGTTACCACTGTCAATCATCTTGCTCTTTTGCTCCTCCATGTTATTTTGAATGGTTACCACATGTCAATCATCTTGCTCTTTTGCTCCTCCTCCATGTTATTTTGAATGGTTACCACATGTCAATCATCTTGCTCTTTGCTCCTCCTCCATGTTATTTTGAATGGTTACCACATGTCAATCATCCTTGCTCTTTGCTCCTCCTCCATGTTATTTTGAATGGTTACCATGTTTCAGTCATCCGGCTCTAACCTGGCAGCAGGCATACAATGAGAATTCTACCTCACAGCCGGCGAAGGACGTCCAGACTGTCCTTGTGTCAAACAACATTCCCAACAGCCAGAAATCCCTGATAGAATGGAGCAGTAAACCAGTCAACATTGATCCATGTTACCTCACCATCTCGAATTTACCTGAGGTCAGTTATCTCCCCTCTACCATTAAAAAGTGTATAACTTGCAATTAATACTACCATTAAATTGTATAACTTGCAATTAATGCTACCATTAAATTGTATAACTTGCAATTAATGCTACCATTTAAATTGTATAACTTGCAATTAATGCTACCATTAAATTGTGTAACTTGCAATTAATACTACCATTAAATTGTATAACTTGCAATTAATGCTACCATTAAATTGTATAACTTGCAATTAATGCTACCATTTAAATTGTATAACTTGCAATTAATACTACCATTAAATTGTATAACTTGCAATTAATGCTACCATTAAATTGTATAACTTGCAATTAATACTACCATTAAATTGTATAACTTGCAATTAATGCTACCATTTAAATTGTATAACTTGCAATTAATACTACCATTAAATTGTATGACTTGCAATTAATACTACCATTAAATTGTATAACTTAATTATTTCGGATGAGACTGTAATCCATATCTCATGTATTGTGCTTCAAACAAATATCCAAGTTAGTTTAAACTTTTTTATTTTACAATGATTGCGAAACAAGCTTTACCAATATATTTTAATCACTCTCGTTGGCGCGGATGAAAGCGTATATGTGGTCATTCGTGTGGGAGGAAACCGGAGTACCCGGAGAAAACCAACCTGTCCGATCTGGCGTCCACGTACCATCTCACATACTTCCCGGTCCGAGGATCGAACTCGGGTTACATTGGTGAGAAGCGAGCGTGCTAACCACTTCACTACCAAGTTACTAAGCATCCTCGTCCCCACTAGTGTAACTGTATAGTACCTTAATAGTGTTACAGTGGTCAGATTTCTTATTGCTAAATAACGTCACCATGGCAATGACTTATTTATATGCCCACACAGACATTTCGTTGAGTATATATAGTTTTGGCACTGTCCGTCCGTGTGTCCGTCAGTCAGTGTACATATTTCCTGTCCGGGCTGTAAATTCTTCGGCTATGGAGGAATTTCAAAATGTGCCACAAATGTACGCCATATAGAGGTGATGTATCCTACACATGACCCAGGTCCCTAGCTTCAAAGTCAAGGTCACACTTTGGCAGGGGGGGGAGATTCATCACCTACAGGGATATTTCTTGTTGCCTATGTAATGAACGTGCAGTAGCCCAGTGACTTGAATCACTTGCCCCTCACCACTGTAGATTCAAATCCCACTAGAGATGTCAAATTCTTCATGTAGGTTAGCCACTTGTTGAAGGTCGCTTGTTCTACTTGGGTGCCTGTGCGTGCCTGAAGTACTTCTCGAAGGGAGTCCGCCTCCGTGGTCGAGTGATGGGTGCATGTGCGTGCCTGAAGTACTTCTCGAAGGGAGTCCGCCTTAAGGTCCCTGACTTGTATACCACTGTAACCTATCATCACTGATGGTCACGGGTTCGAGTCCCACTCAGACCGTGTCTCATTTATATGAAAATGTTGGCAGTTTCTTACGGAGGTTGGTGCACCCAAGTACTGGTTAACCGCTGGAGCCTGCCCAGGAAAGGTGTTGTTAAGTAAACTGCCCGCTGGCGATATAGCCCGAAATGGTCCTGATGCAGACGTAAAACCCGAAATATAACATAACTTCTCAAAGGGGCAACTGGAGTCTGCCCCCACCAATAATAGCTGGAGAACTGCTATATATCCTAACCTGTTTGTGCGACTTAACCCCTAAAACAAACAAAAATTAAAGTTCTGTAAAACAACAAAAGCAAAGAATATAATTATTGTACAAATATTTTTGCATTTTGCAGCCAATGACATGCGTGAGTGTTTCCCAGGACAACAGATATTTTGCATGTGGTGGCCTCAATTGCCTTGTACATCTCTACGATCTCAACACTGGAAAGGTACATTTCTGTCCGTCCGCCTCCGTGGTCGAGTGGTTACGGTCGCTGACTTGTATACGACTGTAACCTATCATCACTCATGGTCACGGGTTCGAGCCCCACTCAGGCCGTGTCTCATTTATATGAATAGGTTGGCAGTTTCTTACGGAGGTTGGTGCACCCATATACTGGTTAACCGCTGGAGCCTGCCCAGGAAAGGTGTTGTTAGGCAAACTGCCCGCCGGCGATATAGCCCAAAATGGTGCTAATGCAGGCGTAAAACCCGAAATATAACAATAACATTTCTGTCCCCTATTGTGAAAATTGCTATCATCTGATTCTGTCTCTTTCAGATAGAGGTCAGAGTTAAATTGAATATGCAATTGGAACATATTTCTCCTTACAGTGGTTTATACAAATTTATTTTAGCTCAATTGCGAAACAAGTTCTTACAGCTTATATTAATCACTTATGATTGTGTCCTTAGGCAAGGCATTTAACTTCCACATTGCCTCTTCTCTCTCCCTCGTGGCGATGGATTCCATCAGATATGAGGTCTTGAGAGTGATTCAGTTGTAAGAACTTGTTTCGCAATCTAGCTACAATAAATTTGTATAAACTAATGATTATGAAAGACTACCCACAATCCTATGTAGGTGGTCGTCACAGACAGGTTTGACTGTACATATATGTAAATACAGAAATACCATACATTTCTTCAATATAAACTAGTGTGTTTAAATAGTTCAGAAATTTATCAATGATTGATAATATGACGAAGCTGATGGGTAGGGCAAAGCATTATTTTTCTTTTTTTCATTGTAGGAAATCCGATGTTTCCGAGGGCATGCAGACAGCATTACAGATGTTTGTTTTGTTGGTAGCAACAAGCTGTGTAGTGTGTCATCCGACTCCACAGTTAGCGTGTGGGACGTGAGTGAAGGTCATCGGTAAGCATCGTTGGTAGCAACAAGCTGTGTAGTGTGTCGTCCGACTCCACGGTTAGTGTGTGGGACGTGAGGGAAGGTCATCGGTAAGCATCGTTGGTAGCAACAAGCTGTGTAGTGTGTCGTCCGACTCCACGGTTAGTGTGTGGGATGTGAGTGAGGGTCATCGGTTAGTGTATGGGACGTGAGTGAGCGCCATCGGTTAGTGTGTGGGATGTGAGTGAGGGCCATCGGTTAGTGTGTGGGACGTGAGTGAGGGCCATCGGTTAGTGTGTGGGACGTGAGTGAGGGTCATCAGTTAGTGTGTGGGACGTGAGTGAGGGTCATCGGTTAGTGTGTGGGACGTGAGTGAGGGCCATCGGTTAGTGTGTGGGATGTGAGTGAGGGCCATCGGTTAGTTGTGGACGTGACTGAGGGCCATCGGTTAGTGTGTGGGACGTGAGTGAGTGCCATCGGTTAGTGTGTGGGATGTGAGTGGGGGCCATCGGTTAGTGTGTGGGACGTGAGTGAGGGCCATCGGTTAGTGTGTGGGACGTGACTGAGGGCCATCGGTTAGTGTATGGGATGTGAGTGGGGTCCATCGGTTAGTGTGTGGGACGTGAGTGAGGTCATCGGTTAGTGTGTGGGATGTGAGTGAGGGCCATCGGTTAGTGTGTGGGATGTGAGTGGAGTCCATCGGTTAGTGTGTGGGATGTGAGTGAGGTCCATCGGTTAGTGTGTGGGACGTGAGTGGGGGCCATCGGTTAGTGTGTGGGATGTGAGTGGGGTCCATCGGTTAGTGTGTGGGACATGAGTGAGGGCCATCGGTAAGTGTGTGGGACGTGAGTGAAGGCCATCGGTTAGTGTGTGGGACGTGAGTGAGGGCCATCGGTTAGTGTGTGGGACGTGAGTGAGGGTCATCGGTTAGTGTGTGGGACGTGAGTGAGGGCCATCAGTTAGTGTGCGGGATGTGAGTGAGGGTCATCAGTTAGTGTGTGGGACGTGAGTGAGGGCCATCGGTTAGTGTGTGGGACGTGAGTGAGGGCCATCGGTTAGTGTGTGGGATGTGAGTGAGGGCCATCTGTTAGTGTGTGGGACGTGAGTGAAGGTCATCGGTTAGTGTGTGGGACGTGAGTGAGGGCCATCGGTTAGTGTGTGGGACGTGAGTGAGGGCCATCGGTTAGTGTGTGGGACGTGAGTGAGGGCCATCGGTTAGTGTGTGGGACGTGAGTGAGGGCCATCGGTTAGTGTGTGGGATGTGAGTGAGGGCCATCGGTTAGTGTGTGGGACGTGAGTGAGGGCCATCGGTTAGTGTGTTGGATGTGAGTGGGTCCATCGGTTAGTGTGTGGGACGTGAGTGAGGGTCATCGGTTAGTGTGTGGGATGTGAGTGAGGGCCATCGGTTAGTGTGTGGGATGTGAGTGGGGTCCATCGGTTAGTGTGTGGGATGTGAGTGAGGTCCATCGGTTAGTGTGTGGGACGTGAGTGGGGGCCATTGGTTAGTATGTGGGATGTGAGTGAGGGCCATCGGTTAGTGTGTGGGACGTGAGTGAGGGTCATCGGTTAGTGTGTGGGATGTGTGTGAGGGTCATCGGTTAGTGTGTGGGACGTGAGTGAGGGTCATCGGTTAGTGTGTGGGATGTGAGTGAGGTCCATCGTTAGTGTGTGGGACGTGAGTGAGGGTCATCGGTTAGTGTGTGGGACGTGAGTGAGGGCCATCTGTTAGTGTGTGGGACGTGAGTGAAGGTCATCGGTTGGTGTGTGGGACGTGAGTGAGGGCCATCGGTTAGTGTGTGGGACGTGAGTGAGGGCCATCGGTTAGTGTGTGGGACGTGAGTGAGGGCCATCGGTTAGTGTGTGGGATGTGAGTGAGGGCCATCGGTTAGTGTGTGGGACGTGAGTGAGGGCCATCGGTTAGTGTGTGGGACGTGAGTGAGGGTCATCGGTTAGTGTGTGGGACGTGAGTGAGGGCCATCTGTTAGTGTGTGGGACGTGAGTGAGGGCCATCGGTTAGTGTGTGGGACGTGAGTGAGGGCCATCGGTTAGTGTGTGGGATGTGAGTGAGGGCCATCGGTTAGTGTGTGGGACGTGAGTGAGGGCCATCGGTTAGTGTGTGGGACGTGAGTGAGGGCCATCGGTTAGTGTGTGGGATGTGAGTGGGGTCCATCGGTTAGTGTGTGGGACGTGAGTGAGGGTCATCGGTTAGTGTGTGGGATGTGAGTGAGGGCCATCGGTTAGTGTGTGGGATGTGAGTGGGGTACATCGGTTAGTGTGTGGGATGTGAGTGAGGGCCATCGGTTAGTGTGTGGGATGTGAGTGAGGTCCATCGGTTAGTGTGTGGGACGTGAGTGAGGGTCATCGGTTAGTGTGTGGGATGTGAGTGAGGGTCATCGGTTAGTGTGTGGGATGTGAGTGGGGGCCATCGGTTAGTGTGTGGGACGTGAGTGAGGGCCTCGGTTAGTGTGTGGGACGTGAGTGGGGGCCATCGGTTAGTGTGTGGGACGTGAGTGAGGGCCATCGGTTAGTGTGTGGGACATGAGTGAGGGCCATCGGTTAGTGTGTGGGACGTGAGTGAGGGCCATCATTAGGTGTGTGGGACGTGAGTGAGGGCCATCGGTTAGTGTGTGGGACGTGAGTGAGGTCCATCGGTTAGTGTGTGGGACGTGAGTGAGGTCCATCGGTTAGTGTGTGGGACGTGAGTGAGGGCCATCGGTTAGTGTGTGGAACGTGAGTGGGGTCCATCGGTTAGTGTGTGGGACGTGAGTGAGGGCCATCAATAGTCCACCATTCAACCCACCACTAAAGCAAACATTCAACTGATTGTTACTGATTGTTATTGTTCACATATGTTAGTCATCTTCTGTTTCCAGTGTCTTCTCTTTGCGTGGACACCAAAGACGTGTAAATTCATGCGCGTCGGACAAGTCTGGGACAGTTTTGGCAACTGCATCATGGGATTGCGTGATCAAAGTTTGGGATATGAAGAAAGGGTTCATGATCTGTGACTTCAAAGTTGGCAGGTAATATACACAGATGGTATCCATACATAGATGGTATCCATACACAGATGGTATCCACACATAGATGGTATCCATACATAGATGGTATCCATACATAGATGGTATCCATACACAGATGGTATCCACACATAGATGGTATCCATACATAGATGGTATCCATACACAGATGGTATCCACACATAGATGGTATCCATACACAGATGGTATCCATACATAGATGGTGTCCATACATAGATGGTATCCATACACAGATGGTATCCACACATAGATGGTGTCCATACATAGATGGTATCCACACATAGATGGTATCCATACACAGATGGTATCCATACATAGATGGTATCCATACATAGATGGTATCCATACATAGATGGTATCCATACACAGATGGTATCCATACACAGATGGTATCCATACATAGATGGTATCCATACATAGATGGTATCCACACACAGATGGTATCCACACACAGATGGTATCCATACATAGATGGTATCCATACACAGATGGTATCCACACACAGATGGTATCCACACACAGATGGTATCCACACACAGATGTTATACACACACAGATGGTATCCACACATTTGTCCACCTGAGCAGCCTTGCGCTGGGTACCAAATGTCCTAAATAATTAAAGAGATAAAATATTGCTATCTATTTCTGGTTGTAATTAAATGTACATATGAATATATAGCGGAAATAAAATAATCTGAAGGAAATAGAAACAATCAAATATACTCTCTCCCTCATGGCGATGGATTACACCAGGAATGAGGTCTCGAGAGCGATTAATATAAGTTGTAAGAACTTGTTTCGCAATCGAGCTAAAATAAATTTGTATAAAATAAATAATTACTCTTTAACATTCTTCTTCACTTAACGATTAAATTATTTTAATTCAGAACATCATCCCTCCCACCACCCCTTCAACCACCCAACACAACTCCCCACCCCTCCCACCTTACCTCCTACCACCTCTCCCAAATACCTTGCACCATACCGACCTTCCCATCACCCCTCCCACCTTGCCTCCCACCACCCTTACCTCCTACAACCTCTCACAAATACCTTGCACCATACCTCCACCATACTGCCCCTCCCACCCTTACCTCCTACAACCTCTCACAAATACCTTGCACCATACCGCCCCATCCACCTTATCTCCTACAACCTCTCACAAATAATACCTTGCACCTTACCTCAACCATACTGCCCCTCCCACCTTACCTCCACCATACTGCCCATCCCACCTTACCTCCACCATACTGCCCCTCCCACCTTACCTCCACCATACTGCCCCTCCCACCTTACCTCCACCATACTGCCCTCCCACCTTACCTACCACCTCCACCTACCGCCCCTCCCACCTTACCTCCACCATACTGCCCATCCCACCTTACCTCCACCATACTGCCCCTCCCACCTTACCTCCACCATACTACCCCTCCCACCTTACCTCCACCATACCTGCCCCTCCCACCATACCTCCACCATACTGCCCCTGCCACCATACCTCCACCATACTGCCCCTCCCACCATACCTCCACCATACTGCCCCTCCCACCATACCTCCTACAACCTCTCACAAATACCATGCACCATACCTCCACCATACTGCCCCTCCCACCTTACCTCCTACAACCTCTCACAAATACCTTGCACCATACCTCCACCATACTGCCCCTCCCACCTTACCTCCTACAACCTCTCACAAATACCATGCACCATACCTCCACCATACTGCCCCTCCCACCTTACCTCCACCATACTGCCCCTCCCACCTTACCTCCACCATACTGCCACCCTCTCCCACCATACCTCCACCATACTGCCCCTCCCACCATACCTCCACCATACTGCCCCTCCCACCTTACCTCCTACAACCTCTCACAAATACCTCCCACCATACCTCCAGCAGCATACTGCCCCTCCCACCTTACCTCCTACAACCTCTCACAAATACCTTGCACCATACCTCCACCATACTGCCCCTCCCACCACCCTTACCTCCTACAACCTCTCACAAATACCTTGCACCATACCTCCACCATACTGCCCCTCCCACCATACCTCACCATACTGCTCCCACCGTACCTCCTACAACCTCTCACAAATACCTTGCACCATACCTCCACCATACTGCCCTCCCACCGTACCTCCTACAACCTCTCACAAATACCTTGCACCATACCTCCACCATACTGCCCCTCCCACCGTACCTCCTACAACCTCTCACAAATACCTTGCACCATACCTCCATCATACTGCCCCTCCCACCTTACCTCCTACAACCTCTCACAAATACCTTGCACCATACCTCCACCATACTGCCCCTCCCGCCTTACCTCCACCATACTGCCCCTCCCACCATACTGCCCCTCCCACCATACCTCCACCATACTGCCCTCCCACCTTACCTCCTACAATAGTGCTATAAGATATTGACACATATACATGTGCCCCACAGTAACTGTTGATTTCTTTGCTTGCAGTCCTGTGAATTGTGTTAGTTTCCACCCGGAGGGCCAGAAGATTGTATCTGGACAATGGGACAGTACCATCAAGATCTGGGACATCTTCCATAAAACCAAGAAAGCTGTAAGTATCTGTGACATTATGTAACTTGAAAAACTTTAAAAACTCAACAAAAATTGACGAGTTGCCGAGTGTTGTATCTATATATAGATACGGTCATCATTCTCGAGATATAAAATACGGGCGCAGGTGTAGCGCGATACTGAGCCCATTGTTCTTCGATAGGTCAATCCTCCAATCTGAACTCAATATCAGCGTGATGGAGGTCTGCTATCTCGGATTGCAGCGTGACGGAGGTTTGCTATCTCGTGTTGCAACGTGACGGAGACCTGCTCAGATTGCAGCATGACGGAGATCTGCTCAGATTGCAGCATGACGGAGGTCTGCTATCTTGGGTTGCAACGTGACGGAGGTCTGCTATCTCGGTTGCAACGTGACAGAGATCTGCTATCTCAGATTGCAGCATGACGGGAGTCTGCTATCTCGGATTGCAGCATGACGGAGATCTACTATCGCGGGTTGCAGCATGATGGGAGGTCTGCTATCTCAGATTGCAACGTGACGGAGTTGTGCTATCTCAGATTGCAGCATGACGGGAGGTCTGCTATCTCAGATTGCAGCATGACGGGAGGTCTGCTATCTCAGATTGCAGCATGACAGAGATCTGCTATCTCGGGTTGCAACGTGACGGAGATCTGCTATCTCAGATTGCAGCATGACAGGAGGTCTGCTATCTCAGATTGCAGCATGACGAGATCTGCTATCTCAGATTGCACATGATGGAGATCTGCTATCTCGGGTTGCAACGTGACGGAGATCTGCTATCTCAGATTGCAGCATGACAGGAGGTCTGCTATCTCAGATTGCAGCATGACGGAGATCTGCTATCTCAGATTGCAGCATGATGGAGATCTGCTATCTCGGATTGCTTTTATTACTTTATTTCTAAATTTCTGCCGATACACCAAATCATAGAAATAATAAACCATTTATATTGCAGATATTCAGGGGTCATAGGTCATCTGTGCGTGATGTGGCGTACTCCCCCTCCGGGCGGCATATTGCCTCGGCAGCCCTAGACGGTGATGTAAAACTATGGGCAGCCGACACTGGGGCCCAGGTAACTTACTTCATGTTTTCACTTGCTGAGCATTCTCACCCACCCTTAGCAACCGGATACAACAAAACTGTGAAGACACGATACAACCACACTGAACATATGGTACAACACAATACAACCACACTGAACATATGGTACAACACGATACAACAAAACTGTGAAGACACGATACAACCACACTGAACATATGGTACAACACAATACAACCACACTGAACATATGGTACAACACAATACAACCACACTGAACATATGGTACAACACGATACAACAAAACTGTGAAAACACGATACAACCACACTGAACATATGAGACAACCTGATACATGCAAGTTACAGGCACAATCCCTGTGATATAACATGATAAGAGGTCGTATTTTGGTAGGAATGATCGGTGTACAATGCTCTTTCAAAGTTGTTAACATTGTGACCCCTGGGTAAATAATGAGTGAGGTGAGCGATACAGGACCATCATGTATTTTATTATTTTTCTATGTTCATAAGTGAAATATTATTCAATCATTTACTTAAAAGCAAGCAAATATTCATTTTATGTTGGGCTGAAAAGTGTCAGGTAAAAATACACGAAAGTGAATCTTTATGTATATGTTTTTTTCATAATTGTGGGTACCCAGAGACAGACCAATATTTGATATTGGGGCATCCATGGTCGGACAAGTCGTGAATATGTTACGCCCATGATACTCTAGTGAACTTTACTACATTACAACAATTACCTTAGACAGATAGGCGTATCACTTAGACAGATAGGTGCATCACTTAGACAGATAGGTGCATCACTTAGACAGATAGGTGCATCACAGACAGATTAGCGCATCATAGACAGATAGGTGCATCACTTAGACAGATAGGTGCATCACTTAGACAGATAGCGCATCACTTAGACAGATAGTCGCATCATTTAGACAGATAGGCGCATCATTTAGACAGATAGCGCATCATTTAACAGATAGGTGCATCATTTAGACAGATAGGCGCATCATAGACAGAAGGCACATCACTAGACAGATAGAGCATCACTTAGACAGATAGGCGCACACTCAGACAGATAGGGCATCACTAGACAGATGGTCATCACTTAGACAGATAGCGTATCACTTAGACAGATAGCGCATCATTTAGACAGATAGGGCATCATTTAGACAGATAGTCGCATCACTTAGACAGATAGTCACATCATTTAGACAGATAGGCGTATCACTTAGACAGATAGGCACATCACTTAGACAGATAGGTGCATCACTTAGACAGATAGGCGCATCATTTAGACAGATAGTCGCATCATTTAGACAGATAGTCGCATCATTTAGACAGATAGTCGCATCATTTAGACAGATAGGCGCATCATTTAGACAGATAGGTGCATCACTTAGACAGATAGGCGCATCACTTAGACAGATAGGTGCATCACTTAGACAGATAGGTGTATCACTTAGAATAATAGGTGCATCACTTAGACAGATAGGCACATCATTTAGACAGATAGGTGTATCACTTAGAATAATAGGTGCATCACTTAGACAGATAGACGCATCATTTAGACAGATAGGTGCATCATTTAGACAGATAGGCGCATCATTTAGACAGATAGTCGCATCATTTAGACAGATAGTCGCATCATTTAGACAGATAGGCGCATCATTTAGACAGATAGGCGCATCACTTAGACAGATAGGTGCATCACTTAGACAGATAGGCGCATCACTTAGACAGATAGGCGCATCACTTAGACAGATAGGTGCATCACTTAGAATAATAGGTGCATCACTTAGACAGATAGGCACATCACTTAGACAGATAGGTGTATCACTTAGAATAATAGGTGCATCACTTAGACAGATAGGCACATCATTTAGACAGATAGGTGTATCACTTAGAATAATAGGTGCATCACTTAGACAGATAGGTGCTTCACTTAGACAAATAGGTGCATTATTTAGACAGATAGGTCAAATAGTGCCACTTAAAAATCAACAAGCATTATTTGTTAGGAAGCAGGTGTTATACAGTGTTTACCATCTTTCCTATTTTAGGTGGGCAACATTCAAGGTCATGCCCTTCCAATCAATAAGCTGACCTTCTCGCCGACAGGAAAGGAGCTTATAACCGTTAGTGATGACCACAAGGTCAAGGTCAGTGCACAATTGTTTTGAAATTTCCACATTCATTGTGATTTTCTGTCACAGTTTTTAAACTTTATGTTGTATAATCTTTGCAAGATTAATGTAATCTTTACAATTATCAGTTGCATGTATTATATAAATGCTTTTATGTTTTCTTTCATTACATTCAGCCAATCATAAAGAATTTATTATCTAAATTCATAATTATCCTGTAAGGATAAAATAAAACAATAAACACATTATTCCACATTGCCTCTTCTCTTTCCCTCGTGGCGATGGATTCCATCAGGAATGAGGTCTCAAGAGTGATTAATATAAGTTGAACGAACTTGTTTCGCAATCAAGCTAAAATAAATTTGTATAAACTAACGGGTTTTAGTTAATGCGTTGAGTATTTATGTGTTTAACCTGTTGCTTGAACGTCGAATGGTCACTATTTTTTATTTACGTTTATTTATCGTAGCTACCGGTTGCCCATATGAGCGACGCCTCCTGAAGATATTAGTAATTTTAGATTTTGGAGGATAGTGCAATGATACAGAGAGAGACCCATTCCAGAGTCTCCTCTGGTTCTTTTACGTGCACGGTGTAAAGCACCGACACGAGACCTCGGTTTAACGTCCCATCTGAAAGACTGTTAATTTTATTAGGGTCAGACGGGGGATCGAACCTGCGATCCCTGGATTACCAGTCCAGCGTGTTACCACTGGACTACAGATCCGTCTGTATGGTCACTATACACGTATAAACCGTTTATATATGACCGTTTACACCTCGCTACTCTCTGTGAACAGCGACTATCTTACAGCTTCGCTGTCCCCAGTGTCCCAATAATTAACCATGCCGATGATAAATAAATATACTAATATACCGTATTTGGCTGTGTATAATGCGCAGTAGATAAAATGGATGAGGATTTCAGTAAGAAATGTGCGCATTATACACAGCTAAATATGGTACTAATAATAGAGATTTGTGTAAGAAAATATATTATATACTTATCCGATATATATTTTATAAATATTTGCATGCATATTCATGTTCATTTTCTGTCACGTCGTTTTTTATTCAAGTTTATTTAACGTCGCTACCGGTTACCCATTTGAGCGATGGGTAGTTTACCTAACAACACCTTTCCTGGGCAGACTCCAGCGGTTAACCAGTACTTGGTGCACCAACCTCCGTAAGAAACTGCCAACTTTTTCATATAAAGAGACATGGTCTGAGCGGGGCTCGAACCTGTCACCATCAGTGATGATAGGTTATAGTGGTATGCAAGTCAGCGACCTTAGCCACTCGACCCATTTATACTAGACAGAAGATTTGACCAGTTGGTGATATCACATGTTTTTTTTGTTACCAGTTAGCTTTGAATTGGTCATATATTTTAGTAACCATGTATTATATTACAGGTATGGTCAGGTCATTTGGGTAAGCCAATCATAACACTTGGAAGAGCGGAATTAGGCCCTGCTGTTTCCATAGCAATATCTCCACAACAGGATATTGTTGCTATTGGATACCATTCCGGTTTGGTCAAGGTGCATGATATATTTTCTGGTAAGTAACACAAGAGTGAAGGTCAAATGTTGTTACGCAACACTAGTGTGAAGGTCAAATGTTGCTAAGTAACACTAGAGTAAAGGTCAAATGTTGCTAAGTAACTAGAGTTAAAGAATGAATTGGTTTCAAAGGAATAGATTGGTTTCAAAGGAATAGATTGGTTTCACAGGAATAGATTGGTTTCACAGGAATGGATTGGTTTCACAGGAATGGATTGGTTTCACAGGAATAGATTGGTTTCACAGGAATGGATTGGTTTCACAGGAATGGATTGGTTTCAAAGGAATAGATTGGTTTCACAGGAATGGATTGGTTTCAAAGGAATAGATTGGTTTCACAGGAATGGATTGGTTTCACAGGAATGGATTGGTTTCAAAGGAATGGATTGGTTTCACAGGAATGGATTGGTTTCACAGGAATGGATTGGTTTCACAGGAATGGATTGGTTTCACAGGAATGGATTGGTTTCACAGGAATGGATTGGTTTCACAAGAATGGATTGGTTTCACATGAATGGATTGGTCCAATACTACACATAAATGTTCAGCACTATGTGGCCACATGATACACACACTTCCAAGAATCCTCACTGCAAAATCTAGGTCATACATGGGAGTTTAAATTATTTAGTAGTTTATGATTGATACAAATGTTTACATTGATGAGACAGTGTTTACATTGATGAGACAGTGTCAGGAGCCACGCTGTCAGTCGCCACAAGAGCCAAATGGCGATTTTGCGATAGAAATGGCTCCTAAAATTTCAATTTGGCGATTTTCAGAAAAGTGCACAAAAAATCGGCATAAATAACGTTTGTGCCATATTTTAACCTTTCATACTCGACTGGTTTTATTTACCATTGACGATGGCGCGTTCCAGTTAAAGAAAAATCGATACACAGTCTGTGTTCATTGTATCTTTGACTGGTTACAATTGTTTTGCTCTGGTATACGCTATCGTTTGGCGAAACAATCGATTCACAGTCAAAACAGCTGTGTACATGTGCTGGAGGCATATTCCCATCATAAATTGCAATCAAAACAAAACAAACATGTAAATTAGCGGTATATGATCACACATTTACAGTTTTGTATAATGGGAATGATTTGATAATTGAGGTCCTTTATGAAAACGGCAGTACTTGATCGGTGAAATGATGACATTGTTTGAAGATTATATGGATGACCGAATAACTTGTGTACATAATAATTATGATAATTAGGTAATAATTATTGGCATTGTTTTTCACAAATAAGATCAAAGGTAGTAGTTGTGAAAAATATGATTTTCGTGTCCTCAACTATAAAAAGTGAATGAAACTTGTCCAAATTGCCGATAAATAAACGTAAAAAAAAAATATCCAAATCGTCAAGTGTCAAAATGGCTACTTTTGGTTTTAAACGTCCGAAATGGACTTAGTGAATGAAACCTAGACAGCCTGATGAACATTTCCATTGACGGCCCAGACAAGTTCAACTTCAAATCGGCATTTGTAATGTGGTCCAAGAAGAACAGACGCATTTTGAACTGAATGTTGTGCAATTTGTTAGACATAGTGGATACTTGTACATGTATGTAATTCTGATGTATTTTTAAATTATTATGACCAAGAAAATAATTAAAATTGTAAAAGTTCATTGGATTGTCTTCAAAAATGATTAGTATGCATGTCTTTTTGAGCTTAAAGTTCATTTGAAATGTAATCCTGTGTTGGCTTCCATTATTAATCACTGTCACAGGGCTACATTGTAAAATAAACTTTTAGCCTTAACAGGTATGCATTCTTTCATTCTAATGTCTATATTAATACTTCTTCCAGAAAAAAACGGGCTAGAATCTCACCATTTACAAATAAAAATACCAAAAAAATCAAACCAGGGAGGGGACGACACCCCTCCCGGAGGGGGACGACACCCCTCACGGAGGGGACGACACCGCTCCCGCACACACCCCATCTTTCAAACAGATAAGTGGCCCCAACTTTTTTCTGCCCAGTGTGGGCCCTGAGTGTTTACATTGATGAGACAGTGTTTACATTGATGAGATGGTGTTTACCGGCACTAAGTTTCAACAATTACAAATGATAATATTCCTTTAAATTGCAGGTACGGAATTACATTCCTGTCAAATGCATACAGCGTCAGTTACATGTCTGAAGTTTATGTCGTCTGCTTATCTCCTGTCCGGATCTGATGATGGAGTTGCTAAGGTGCAGTTTTTAGCTTTATAGTTTTTACATATTTGTGAAGTCGTAAGTTTTCAAATAAGTGCATTTCATTTTATGTAACCATAAAATAAATACCCTTCATCACGTCCCAATTATTTTCTTATGAGACATATTGTATATATAACATGAGAATTCTATATATTTTGTGAGGAGAAACATTAATTATGTATCAGAGGAGTGATGTGGTGTCAGAGGTGTGCCATGTGACATCAGAGGTGTGTCATGTGACATCAGAGGTGTGTCATGTGACATCAGAGGGGTGTCATGTGACATCAGAGGAGTGTCATGTGACATCAGAGATGTGTCATGATATCAGAGGTGTGTCATGTGACATCAGAGGTGTGACATCAGAGGTGTGTCATCAGAGGTGTGTCATATGACATGTCTGAGGTGTGTCATGTGACATCAGAGGTGTGTCATGTGACATCAGAGGTGTGTCATATGACATCAGAGGTGTTCCATTTCTGAGGTGTGTCATGTGACATAATGATGGCTTTGGTACCAAAATATTCATATTCCGCATTAATGTTTTAGGATTCTGTAATAAGAATAGAATAATTCTAGAACAGTTTGTATTGTAATCTGTTATTTGTGTATTTTCAGTTTTATGGCGTTAGCTTGAAGAATGCACGTGTGGTCGCAAGTTTCACGAAGCCTGTCCTGAGTGTAGACATATGCCGCGATTACTTCGCCATCTCGTCAGCAGACTGCACGTGCTCCGTGTACGAGAATCCATTAAAATATAGCACGACCAGTCAGTAAGTTAGTTTATTATTTAGTGGCGGCTCAGTTGTCCGGTGGTGTACATGAATCCATTAAAATATAGCACGACCAGTCAGTAAGTTAGTTTATTATTTAGTGACGGCTCAGTTGTCCGGTGGTATACATGAATCCATTCAAATATAGCACGACCAGTCAGTAAGTTAGTTTATTATTTAGTGGCGGCTCAGTTGTCCGGTGGTATACATGAATCCATTCAAATATAGCACGACCAGTCAGTAAGTTAGTTTATTATTTAGTGGCGGCTCAGTTGTCCGGTGGTATACATGGTGGACTGTCATACCAAGGGTCCTAAGGTCGATCCCCCATCCCACCATAATAATATTCAACGTCTTTCAGATGGGACAATAAATTAATGTTCAACAGGGATCATTCTAGATGGCGATGTGAGTGAAATAGGGACCCTGACTTCGCCCTAGGGACCCTGACTTCGCCATAGGGACCCTGATTTTGCCCTAGGGACCCTGACTTCGCCCTCTGGGGGCTCCACTTCTTCCTTAAAACAGTTTTGTTTGTTTGTTTTACTATTTTCATACAATTTTGTGCAGTAAGATACACTCCTATTCAAATGTTGTATTTAATGATCACACTGCGCATTTTAATCATATTTTGTTGAAATTTATTAAATAACATCATTTAAGGACGCGATCGTGCTTTCTCACTTCTCCCAAAAATGATGACCTATAATGAACCCTACTAATAAACTTCTGGAGGCATCGCCCCAAAGGGAAACTGTCGCCACGACAATGAATAGTCATTTAATGTGAACAAAGTAAGGGAAACTGTCGCCACGACAATGAATAGTCATTTAATGTGAACAAAGTAAGGGCCACGACAATGAATAGTCATTTAATGTGAACAAAGTAAGGGAAACTGTCGCCACGACAATGAATAGTCATTTAATGTGAACAAAGTAAGGGAAACTGTCGCCACGACAATGAATAGTCACTTAATGTGAACAAAGTAAGGGAAACTGTCGCCACGACAATGAATAGTCATTTAATGTGAACAAAGTAAGGGAAACTGTCGCCACGACAATGAATAGTCACTTAATGTGAACAAAGTAAGGTACTTTCAGGATGTGGTACCTCCGTGGCTAAACAGTATAAGATGATGACTGTCAGGTATTTGTTGCTCACCTGCATGGGTTTGAGCAATACTGTACTCATTGCCTCAAGTGAGGAAATATCCAACTTACTAGCGAAAAGTGAGGAAATATCCAACTTACTAGCGAAAAGTGAGGAAATATCCAACTTACTAGCGAAAAGTGAGGAAATATCCAACTTACTAGCGAAAAGTGAGGAAATATCCAACTTACTAGCGAAAAGTGAGGAAATATCCAACTTACTAGCGAAAAGTGAGGAAATATCCAACTTACTAGCGAAAAGTGAGGAAATATCCAACTTACTAGCGAAAAGGTGATGGTTCTACCTGGAACCCCTCCCATGAACGAAACAATGATAGGGTCATCTCATGTCGTACTCCACCGCCGCAAGCTGTATTGTTTAGAAATAAATTCTTCTTCTTTCACAACTGTAGCAAAGACTACTCTAGCACAGATTTGTGTTATGGAAACTTCTATTTGGTGACTGGTTTCTCGTTTTGGGAACCATACTGTAGCCTGTGACCAGTTACGCATTATGGATAGCCATTCTGGGTTGGTGACCAGTTGCTCGCTATGGGAAACCATACTGGGCCGACAACCAGTTGCTCATTATGGGAACCATACTGGGCCGATGACCAACTGTATTGGTTATAAATCAATGATTCTTCTTTTACAGTACTATAGCAAAGGCGGCTATAACTAGAATTTGTGCTATGGGAACCCATACTGGGCCAGTGACCAGCTGCTCGTTTAATAAAGACGGGAACCGGATAGCAACTGGAAGCAGAGACATGGTAATGCATGCAGTTTGTCCTGCCTATGCACTGTCCCTGATCTTTAAAACTGAATTCTTTGCACATACTTATAAAACAAGAGCTATCCAAAATAGCAAGCCTCCATCACGCTGCTAAATCTCCATGTTTATCCTATCTCACAATGGTGAAGCCTCCGCCATGCTGCTAAATCTCCATGTTTATCCTATCTCACAATGGTGAAGCCTCCGCCATGCTGCTAAATCTCCATGTTTATCCTATCTCACAATGGTGAAGCCTCCGCCATGCTGCTAAATCTCCATGTTTATCCTATCTCACAATGGTGAAGCCTCCGCCATGCTGCTAAATCTCCATGTTTATCCTATCTCACAATGGTGAAGCCTCCATCATGCTGCTAAATCTCCATGTTAACCCTATCTCACAATGGTGAAGCCTCCATCACGCTGCTAAACCTCCATGTTTATCCTATCTCATAATGGTGAAGCCTCCGCCACACTGCTAAATCTCCACCAAATTTCATGAAAATCTGTCCGTATCTTTTTGTGTAATCCTGCTAACAGTAAAATAAACATAAGCAGAAGACAAAAACATAAACAGAAGACAAAAAGCATAAATAGAAGACAAAAACATGAACAGAAGACAAAAAACATAAACAAAAGACAAAAACATAAACAGAAAACAAAAAACATAAACAGAAAACAAATACATAAACAGAATACAAAAAACATAAACAGAAGACAAAAAAACATAAACAGAAAACAAAAACATAAACGGAAGACAAAAACATAAACAGAAGACAAAAACATATAAAAAACATAAACAAAAACATAACAGAAGACAAAAAATAAACAGAAGACAAAAAAACAAAAACATAAGACAGAAAAATAAACAGAAGACAAAAAAACAGAAGACAAAAAACATAAACTGAAGACAAAAAAACATAAACAGAAGACGAAAAACATAAACAGAAAACAAAGACATAAACAGAAGACAAAAAACATAAACAGAAGACAAAAAAACATAAACAGAAGACAAAAACATAAACAGAAGACAAAAACATAAACAGAAGACAAAAAACATAAACAGAAGACGAAAAACATAAACAGAAGACCGAAAAATAAACAGAAGACAAAAAAAACATAAACAGAAGACAAAAAAACATAAACAGAAGACAAAAACATAAACAGAAGACAAAAACATAAACAGAAGACAAAAACAAACAGAAGACAAAAAACATAAACAAAAGACATAAACAGAAGACAAAAACATAAACAGAAGACAAAAACATAAACTGAAGACAAAAACATAAACAGAAGACAAAAACATAAACTGAAGACAAAAACATATCCTCCTTGGCCGAGGTAATGATCATCTTTAGTTTTTAACAAGAAGATCATAATTTAGAAGAGACGTGTTTCTCTTTTAAATATATATCAGTTTAAACATACAGTCAACTTGCTCGAAAGACCACATCTACTAACCCTTTGCCTGCTGAGTAAATAAAATCACAGTTGCAAGCAACATAGATCCATATCAGCTGCGGCGTTACGCATCTGATCATGATCTATGTTGTTTGCTATTCAGCCAAGTGTTTCAGCTCCACTTTCCGAATAGCAAACAGCATAGAGCCTGATCAGACGGCACATTCTTTGTACGTTCTGTGCTGTCTGATCTGGCTCTATGCTGTTTGCTAAAGTGATTTTATTTGCTACTAGTGTGCAAGGGTTAAGAGACCATTTGGATTAAGAGACCACTTTTCCCATTTATGTTGTTATGGAACAAATTAACCTGTATTAAGAGACCATTCCCGCTTAGAGACCTCTCTTTGACCTTCCCTTTGGTGGTCACTTAATACAAGTTTGACTGTATTTATATTTTTATTAAAATTACAATTTGAGTTGTCTTACTTACACCATAGAGTGGCATTTACATCAGGAATTGCATATTCTGTAACTAATACTAACTTATTTACTAGAAGCTCTTTCACTCATGAAGCGATTACCAATACTACAAACATTGACAATGTAGTAGCCAAGTCAACACCTCTTGATACAATACCACAAACATTGACAATGTAGTAGCCAAGTCAACCTCTTGATACGATTACCAATACTACAAACATTGACAATGTAGTAGCCAAGTCAACCTCTTGATACGATTACCAATACTACAAACATTGACAATGTAGTAGCCAAGTCAACCTCTTGATACGATTACCAATACTACAAACATTGACAATGTAGTAGCCAAGTCAACCTCTTGATACGATTACCAATACTACAAACATTGACAATGTAGTAGCCAAGTCAACCTCTTGATACGATTACCAATACTACAAACATTGACAATGTAGTAGCCAAGTCAACCTCTTGATACGATTACCAATACTACAAACATTGACAATGTAGTAGCCAAGTCAACCTCTTGATACGATTACCAATACTACAAACATTGACAATGTAGTAGCCAAGTCAACCTCTTGATACGATTACCAATACTACAAACATTGACAATGTAGTAGCCAAGTCAACCTCTTGATACGATTACCAATACTACAAACATTGACAATGTAGTAGCCAAGTCAACCTCTTGATACGATTACCAATACTACAAACATTGACAATGTAGTAGCCAAGCCAACACCTCTTGATACAATACCACAAACATTGACAATGTAGTAGCCAAGCCAACACCTCTTGATGCGATTACCAATACTACAAACATTGACAATGTAGTAGCCAAGTCAACACCTCTTGATACAATACCACAAACATTGACAATGTAGTAGCCAAGCCAACACCTCTTGATACGATTACCAATACCACAAACATTGACAATGTAGTAGCCAAGCCAACACCTCTTGATGCGATTATCAATACAACAAACATTGACAATGTAGTAGCCAAGCCAACACCTCTTGATGCGATTACCAATACCACAAACATTGACAATGTAGTAGCCAAGTCAACGCCTCTTGATACGATTACCAATACCACAAACATTGACAATGTAGTAGCCAAGCCAACACCTCTTGATGCGATTACCAATACTACAAACATTGACAATGTAGTAGCCAAGCCAACACCTCTTGATGCGATTATCAATACAACAAACATTGACAATGTAGTAGCCAAGCCAACACCTCTTGATGCGATTACCAATACCACAAACATTGACAATGTAGTAGCCAAGTCAACGCCTCTTGATACGATTACCAATACCACAAACATTGACAATGTAGTAGCCAAGCCAACACCTCTTGATGCGATTACCAATACTACAAACATTGACAATGTAGTAGCCAAGCCAACACCTCTTGATGCGATTATCAATACAACAAACATTGACAATGTAGTAGCCAAGCCAACACCTCTTGATGCGATTACCAATACCACAAACATTGACAATGTAGTAGCCAAGCCAACACCTCTTGATGCGATTATCAATACAACAAACATTGACAATGTAGTAGCCAAGCCAACACCTCTTGATGCGATTACCAATACCACAAACATTGACAATGTAGTAGCCAAGTCAACGCCTCTTGATACGATTACCAATACCACAAACATTGACAATGTAGTAGCCAAGCCAACACTTCTTGATGCGATTATCAATACCACAAACATTGACAATGTAGTAGCCAAGTCAACATTCAGTATGAAAGCCATAATCTTGTGTAGTCCCAGTAATATCTATCGTATAGAGGTGAGGGTAGATATGCTTAATGCTTATCGACAGGTTGGTAGCTAAATGGCTGCCATATTCATGGAGATATAACAATATATTTGTCTAAATCTCTATGGGAAAGGGTTAAAAAGAAATACAATTGTATTATATGATTGTGTATTTCTTCTATTATTTGCAGACTGTGAGGATCTGGGATATTATTGAATGTACGTTTGCTGATCAGTCTCCGTCCCCCATGCACACGATCCACAACGCGCACAACGACTGGGTGACAGACTGTAGATGGTCAAACACCGCCGACTTTCTCATTACAGCATCCAGCGACTTCAATCTTAAAGGTTCGTTTTTTGTCCAGCTAATACCATTTTGATCTGCCTAAGACCAATTTTGCTTTGCATCTTTGTCTTTCCAAGCACAATCTTATTAGTACTGTCCTTGTCTTTCATCTTTGTTTCCTAACACCATATTCAACTCTCATCTTTGTTTCCTAACATCATATTCAACTTTCATCTTTGTTTCCTAACACCATATTCAACTCTCATCTTTGTTTCCTAACACCATATTCAACTTTCATCTTTGTTTCCTAACATCATATTCAACTTTCATCTTTGTTTCCTAACACCATATTCAACTTTCATCTTTGTTTCCTAACACCATATTCAACTCTCATCGTTGTTTCCTAACATCACATTCAACTTACATCTTTGTTTCCTAACACCATATTCAACTTTCATCTTTGTTTCCTAACATCACATTCAACTTTCATCTTTGTTTCCTAACACCATATTCAACTTTCATCTTTGTTTCCTAACACCATATTCAACTTTCATCGTTGTTTCCTAACACCATATTCAACTTTCATCTTTGTTTCCTAACACCATATTCAACTCTCATCGTTGTTTCCTAACACCATATTCAACTTTCATCTTTGTTTCCTAACACCATATTCAACTTTCATCTTTGTTTCCTAACATCATATTCAACTTTCATCTTTGTTTCCTAACACCATATTCAACTTTCATCGTTGTTTCCTAACATCATATTCAACTCTCATCTTTGTTTCCTAACATCATATTCAACTCTCATCTTTGTTTCCTAACATCATATTCAACTTTCATCGTTGTTTCCTAACATCATATTCAACTCTCATCTTTGTTTCCTAACATCATATTCAACTTTCATCTTTGTCTTCCTTAACACCATGTTCATCTTTGTTTCCTTAACACCATGTTCATCTTTGTTTCCTTAACACCATGTTCATCTTTGTTTCCTTAACACCATGTTCAACTTTCATCTTTGTCTTCCTTAACACCATGTTTGTCTTTCATCTTTGTTTCCTAACACCATGTTCATCTTTCATCTTTGTTTCCTAACACCATGTTCATCTTTCATCTTTGTCTTCCTTAACACCATGTTCATCTTTCATCTTTGTCTTCCTTAACACCATGTTCGTCTTTCATCTTTGTCTTCCTTAACACCATGTTCAACTTTCATCTTTCTTTCCTTAACACCATGTTCGTCTTTCATCTTTGTTTCCTTAACACCATGTTCGTCTTTCATCTTTGTTTCCTTAACACCATGTTCGTCTTTCATCTTTGTTTCCTTAACACCATGTTCAACTTTCATCTTTGTTTCCTTAACACCATGTTCATCTTTCATCTTTCTTTCCTTAACACCATGTTCGTCTTTCATCTTTGTCTTCCTTAACACCATCTTTGTCTTCATAAGATTTCTTTACATGCTATTATAATAGGAAGTAAACACACATGTGACAATATGTCTATTATTTGAAATCTACACATGTATATATATATACACTTACAGTCTGGGATGTATCAAAGATTGGTGATACGCACGGAGAAACAACAGCAGATTCGTCTGCACCTAACGCTTGTAAGGAAAAGTACTGTATGACAGGGCATCTGGCTTCCATAAATCATGCAGCATACAGTGTAAGTATATACAAATTTATTTTAGCTCGATTGCGAAACAAGTTCTTACAACTTATATTAATCACGCTCGAGACCTCATTCCTGATGGAATCCATCGCCACGAGGGAGAGAGAAGAGGCAACATGGCATTTAAATGCCTTGCCTAAGGGCACAATCGTACCGGCTCCAGCGGGGCTCGAACTCCGGACCTTTCACACCTGAAGCGACAGCATATCCACTGTGCTATCACGACTTCCACAGAACAGTTTGATTTGTAATGAAAGATTGATAATGAAAAAATGATTGATTCATCTTGTTTCAAGTGTGTGGGGATTAAGTATCATTAAAAATTTAATTTGTAAATAATTAATAACTAAATATTTCAAACAGAAAGCCAAAAATCCGTTAGGACTCGGAATGCACTGAAAATATGCGAATCATAATGTTTAGGATTTAAATTGTACAGCGCCCATCAATTTAATATTGAAATGGCATAACGCAGTATATTTGCGATTACAACAGGTATGTGTCTAAAAATAGATATGGAATTACCGTATTTTGTTTCTAGAAAATTGATTTTGCTACACAGTGCTCACTTTCTTGATGAGTTGATGCCATAGGTAGCCAATTGCATATATACGCCTATGCAGCTCTGACATATATACATGTACGCAGTCAACCCGTACCGTAGTCAACTTGGCCTCGTCTTGTGGCGTAGTACCCCTGGTCGCTGTATGCGGCGATTTTCAATTTTAATGAATGACCCGCACTTCAAATATCAATAAAAGTCTTGTTTTAAAAATGATAAAAAAACAAATTTATCTGAAGTCGCAAAAATATTAGAATGACATGGGGGGGGGGTCCCGATTTGGTTTTGAAAATTTTAGAAGCCCTGATTGAAGGTATACATGTTTGATATGTTTGTAGTATGGATGTGTAGTGTCGACTTGTGCAGATGGCACGGTGAAGATGTGGTCACATAAAGGTGTGGAGATTACTACCCTGTACGGACACACACAGCGAGCTAATGGTTGTGATATATCTGTCAAGGTTACAGATGAATGTCTACAAGGTACAGTATGCAGTTTTACTATCTGAAGCCCAATACAACTGTTTCATGTTTCATTGTATCATCCGTTTCATGTTTATTTAACGTCGCTACCGGTTGCCCATATGAGTAACGGACAGTTTACCTAACAACACCTTTCCAGGGCAGGCTCCAGCATTTAACCAGTACTTGGTGCACCAACTTCCATAAGAAACTGCCAACTTTTTCATATCATACACAATTATGTCTAGTAATGTCACCCTTACACACAGATTGAACACTTGTTTTGTTTCACCCTTGACCGTGCGGTCTGGCGACACAAGTTTGAGCGTGTCGAGGGACGTACATTAGATACATGACTACACATGACGATGCACAAAAATGCCAAGAATGCAATATAAATTGGATGTATGTAGAGGGAGATAGGAACGTGACTTAAAATAGAGTCTAAAGGTGACAAACTGATTGTGGAAGGTCAGTGGTTCTACCCGGGTTCTGTCCATTGCAGAGCGGCACCCAGTGTCTTCCTCCACCAATAATAGCTGGAGAGTCTCCAGGCAACCGGGGTCTTCCTCTACCAATAATAGCTGGAGAGTCGCCATACATCCGGGGTCTTCCTCCACCAATAATAGCTGGAGAGTCGCCATACATCCGGGGTCTTCCTCTACCAATAATAGCTGGAGAGTCGCCATACATCCGGTGTCTTCCTCCACCAATAATAGCTGGAGAGTCGCCAGGCACCCGGGGTCTTCCTCCACAAATAATAGCTGGAGAGTCTCCAGGCACCCGGGGTCTTCCTCCACCAATAATAGCTGGAAGAGTCGCCATATATCCAGTGTCTTCCTCTACCAATAATAGCTGGAGAGTCGCCATATATCCAGTGTCTTCCTCTACCAATAATAGCTGGAGAGTCGCCATATATCCAGTGTCTTCCTCTACCAATAATAGCTGGAGAGTCGCCATATATCCAGTGTCTTCCTCTACCAATAATAGCTGGAGAGTCGCCATATATCCAGTGTCTTCCTCTACCAATAATAGCTGGAGAGTCGCCATATATCCAGTGTCTTCCTCTACCAATAATAGCTGGAGAGTCGCCATATATCCAGTGTCTTCCTCTACCAATAATAGCTGGAGAGTCGCCATATATCCAGTGTCTTCCTCTACCAATAATAGCTGGAGAGTCGCCATATATCCAGTGTCTTCCTCTACCAATAATAGCTGGAGAGTCGCCATATATCCAGTGTCTTCCTCTACCAATAATAGCTGGAGAGTCGCCATATATCCAGTGTCTTCCTCTACCAATAATAGCTGGAGAGTCGCCATATATCCAGTGTCTTCCTCTACCAATAATAGCTGGAGAGTCGCCATACATCCGGGTCTTCCTCTACCAATAATAGCTGGAGAGTCGCCATATATCCAGTGTCTTCCTCTACCAATAATAGCTGGAGAGTCGCCAGGCATCCGGGGTCTTCCTCCACCAATAATAGCTGGAGAGTCGCCATACATCCGGGGTCTTCCTCCACCAATAATAGCTGGAGAGTCGCCATACATCCGGGGTCTTCCTCCACCAATAATAGCTGGAGAGTCGCCATACATCCAGGGTCTTCCTCCACCAATAATAGCTGGAGAGTCGCCATACATCCGGGTCTTCCTCCACCAATAATAGCTGGAGAGTCGCCAGGCATCCGGGGTCTTCCTCCACCAATAATAGCTGGAGAGTCGCCATACATCCGGGGTCTTCCTCCACCAATAATAGCTGGAGAGTCGCCATACATCCGGCTTCCTCCACCAATAATAGCTGGAGAGTCGCCATACATCCGGGGTCTTCCTCCACCAATAATAGCTGGAGAGTCGCCATACATCCGGGGTCTTCCTCCACCAATAATAGCTGGAGAGTCGCCATACATCCGGGGTCTTCCTCCACCAATAATAGCTGGAGAGTCGCCAGGCATCCGGGGTCTTCCTCCACCAATAATAGCTGGAGAGTCTCCAGGCATCCGGGGTCTTCCTCCACCAATAATAGCTGGAGAGTCTCCAGGCACCCAGGGTCTTCCTCTACTAATAATAGCTGGAGGGTCTCCAGGCATCCGGGGTCTTCCTCTACCAATAATAGCTGGAGAGTCGCCAGGCACCCGGGGTCTTCCTCTACTAATAATAGCTGGAGAGTCGCAATACATCTGGGGTCTTCCTCCACCAATAATAGCTGGAGAGTCGCCAGGCACCCGGAGTCTTCCTCCACCAATACTAGCTGGAGAGTCGCCATATAAATGTGATAATTTATTTTAAAATATTTGAAAATGAACCAAAATTGTCTGCACTTTACATCCAAAACACCAGCTTGGATTTTTACCAAGTTTCACAGGACTGATCGTATAATGTTGACCATATTTAGATACTGCTGAGATGGATTGGTCGGCTGACGAGGAGAGGGCAGATAAAATGTTGCAACCAAAACTGGAAAATGTGATGGTTGCCACTTGCGGGGATGACGGGACTGCTAGGCTCTGGTACCCACTGCAGGTACATCATCACCATCATTCACCACACTCAATCATCACCATCATTCATCACCATCATTCACCACCATCATTCACCACCATCATTCACCACCATCATTCACCACCATCATTCACCACCATCATTCACCACCATCATTCATCATCATCATTCACCACCATCATTCACCACCATCATTCACCACCATCATTCACCACCATCATTCACCACCATCATTCACCACCATCATTCACCACCATCATTCACCACCATCATTCACCACCATCATTCACCACCATCATTCACCACCATCATTCACCACACATTCACCACCATCATTCACACCATCATTCACCACACTCAATCATCACCATCATTCACCACCATCATTCACCACACTCAATCATCACCATCATTCACCACCATCATTCACCACACTCATTCACCACCATCATTCACCACCATCATTCACCACCATCATTCACCACATCATTCACCACCATCATTCACCATCATCATTCACCACCATCATTCACCACATTCACCACCATCATTCACCACCATCATTCACCACATCATCATTCATCATTCACCACCATCATTCACCACCATCATTCACCACCATCATTCACCACCATCATTCACCACCATCATTCACCACCATCATTCACCATCATCATTCACCACCATCATTCATCATCATCATTCACCACCATCATTCACCACCATCATTCATCATCATCATTCACCACCATCATTCACCACCATCATTCATCACCATCATTCACCACCATCATTCACCACCATCATTCATCATCATCATTCACCACCATCATTCACCACCATCATTCACCACCATCATTCATCACACATCATTCACCACCATCATTCACCACCATCATTCACACCATCATTCACCACCATCATTCACCACACTCATTCACCACACTCATTCACCACACTCATCACCACCACCATTCACCACCATCATTCACCACTCAATCATCACCATCATTCACCACCATCATTCACCACACTCATTCACCACCATCATTCACCATCATCATTCACCACCATCATTCACCACCATCATTCACCACACTCATTCACCACCATCATTCACCACACTCAATCACCACCACCATTCACCACCATCATTCACCACCATCATTCACCACAATCATTATCATCACCATCATTCACCACCATCATTCACCACCATCATTCACCACCATCATTCACCATCATCATTCACCACCATCATTCACCACCATCATTCACCACCATCATTCACCACCATCATTCACCACCATCATTCACCACCATCATTCACCACCATCATTCACCACCACCATTCACCATCATCATTCATCACCACCATCACCACCATCATCATTCATCACCACCACCACCACCATTCATCAAACCACCATCATCACCACCATCATCATTCATCACCACCATCACCACCATCATCATTCATCATCACCACCATCATCATTACCACCATCATCATCATATCATGAATCCAAATTGAATATGTATTATTTATAAGGATGGCAACTAGTATTCGGGTTCTCGTTAGAACGTCCCGAGTACTCGTTAGAACGTCCGAGCATAGAATAGCAAAATAATAATCGAGTATGGTTTTTGTGCCTTATACAGGGTTTGTGGTGCCTTATAATCTCATTGCATTCATCCTAAAATTTCCTGCCATATATATTATATTTAAATTTGAGAAAATTCTATGAAGGAAATTGAACCTTAGAAATTAGATGTAATTCAAGTAAAACTGAAATGATCACTATGTACTATTTTGTATTAATTGCCATGGTTTTTCTTTGTTTTTTCTAGGCTAATGAACTTGCCTGTCTGACTGGACATTCAGACAAGGTGTTGTCTGTTGCCCCTAGCAACCAAGGTAATATGTGCACAAGTTCATTAGACAGGAGTATCAAGCTGTGGTCATGTGACAAGGAATCGAAGACTGAGATTGGTGGACATGATGCCGCAGTGACCTTCGTTTGCAACAATATTCACAGAGGTGTTCCAACTATTCTAACAGGAAGCAGGTATGGACTTGCTGTATCATTGTAGTAACATCGCCTAGCAACAAACATGTCTTCCATAGCAACCAATTGCACTAGTCAGGCATGTAGCTAGGACCTTTCATATGTGGATTCAAGGAATGTAGGGGGGAGTCTTGCTCCTGGGAAAATAGTTTTCCGAAATCGTTTGTGGTGTACTTTGAAGCCATTTAGAAAATGTCTTTACCAAGTCGGAGAAGGATATTTGCTGGAAATTATGTGTATTTTCCTTATTCCTAGGATGTTCTTAAAACTTTGTCAACTTGATGACAACTGAGTTCTAATCGTAACTTTACGTAAAACATTATAGGTCACAAATAACCGGGTGAACTTACCAGGTGAGCTTTTGAACTCTTTCAATTAGTTAGTTATTGTGTTTTCAGAGATGGTGTTATAAAGATTTGGGTACCAGTTGATGGCATGAACCAATCAAAATACATGTGTGTGGTTAATTTGAAGGTAGGTTTACATGTGAACCAGTCTAAATACATGAGTGTGGTTAATTTGAAGGTAGGTTAGGGTGTGAACCAGTCAAAATACATGTGTGTGGTTAATTTGAAGGTAGGTTTACATGTGAACCAGTCTAAATACATGAGTGTGGTTAATTTGAAGGTAGGTTAGGGTGTGAACCAGTCAAAATACATGAGTGTGGTTAATTTGAAGGTAGGTTAGGGTGTGAACCAGTCAAAATACATGTGTGTTGTTAATTTGAAGGTAGGTTTACATGTGAACCAGTCAAAATACATGAGTGTGGTTAATTTGAAGGTAGGTTTACATGTGAACCAGTCAAAATACATGAGTGTGGTTAATTTGAAGGTAGGTTTATATGTGAACCAGTCAAATACATGAGTGTGGTTAATTTGAAGGTAGGTTTATATGTGAACTAGTCTAAATACATGAGTGTGGTTAATTTGAAGGTAGGTTTATATGTGAACCAGTCTAAATACATGAGTGTGGTTAATTTGAATGTAGGTTTACATGTGAACCAGTCACATTACATGAGGAAATTCATACGAAAATAGATACAAACAGAACATATAAGTTCATTGAAGGAAATGCAACGGTGATGTATATATATATATGGTACATACCTCGCATATTTCATGGACTCGCCGCATCACGATGGGGTTGTTGATATCTGGGTATTCATCTTGTATGATAGACCATTGGGTACCAGCCAATCTATATACATATAATTACATGTATATACAATACATATATTGTTAATTTAATAATATTTTATTGCAATTTTTTCATAATGATTTATACAATTTACAATTACATATCACAATAACATTACTATCAGATGTCTAACATACATATATATACATGACCATCACTTGCGCCTAGCCGCAACACATTCTGACCATCTGGACAGACTAAATCTGTACTAGTGAGTTACGATAAAATATGCTTATTCATACACATTTATAGGCACACACAAAAGCCGTGACTTGTGGAAGTTGGTTAAACGAGACAACTTTCGTGACCGCAGCAGACGACAAAGATATCTCCATTTGGAAACTGACGGAAACGTGCAATACAATTGTAAGGTAAGACAACCTGTTGTTTGTGCAGTCTAATTAGGATTGACTTTGTGTAAGTCAAACAACCCATGGTAAAGACCACCTGGGAATAAAGACCACCTCCGAGTAAAGACCACTTGGGAATAAAGAGCACCTCCGAGTAAAGACCAGCTGGGAATAAAGAGCACCTACGAGTAAAGACCACCTGGGAATAAAGAGCACTTGGGAATAAAGAGCACATCCGAGTAAAGACCACCTGGGAATAAAGAGCACCTCCGAGTAAAGACCACCTGTTCACATACATGTGTTGGGCTTTATTGGCCGGTTGAACTGTACTGTAATATTGAATTTCATACTCAACATGGGGTAGCTAGAATGTCACATTACTTATGAGTACAAACACATTACTGATGAGTACAAGCACGTTACTGATGAGTACAAACACGTTACTGATGAGTACAAACACTTTACTGACGAGTACAAGCATGTTACTGACAAGTACTAGCACGTTACTGACTAGTACAAACACGTTACTGATGAGTACAAACACGTTACTGATGAGTACAAACACGTTACTGATGCGTACACACACATACTGATGAGTACAAACACGTTACTGATGAGTACAAACACGTTACTGATGAGTATAAGTATATTGCTGATGAGTACAGCCATGTTACTGATGAGTACACACATGTTACTGATGAGTACGACCACGTTACTGATGAGTACAAACACATTACTGATGAGTACAAACACGTTACTGATGCGTACACACACGTTACTGATGAGTACAAACACGTTATTGGTGAGTATAAGCGTATTGCTGATGAGTACAAACACGTTATTGGTGAGTATAAGCGTATTGCTGATGAGTACAAACACGTTATTGGTGAGTATAAGCGTATTGCTGATGAGTACAAACACGTTATTGGTGAGTATAAGCGTATTGCTGATGAGTACAAACACGTTACTGATGGGTATAAGCGTATTGCTGATGAGTACAGACATGTTACTGCCATGTTGATGGCGTAGAAACACGTTACTTGCATACAAACACGTTACTGACGAGTACGAACACGTTACTGACTGATGAGTACAGACTGGATGGCTACTGAAACGCGAAAGTTATGTGATATCAACATCCGACGACGTAATGCTGCAATATAAAACACAGTTTGTTTTCTCTGTGATACAATTTTAAAATGTGTGGCCGAGTTGTTAATAATCATTGAAACTCACTCACTCACTCGCTCACTCACCACTCACTCGCTCACTCACCCCCTCACTCACCCCCTCACTCCTTGCTGTATGTTTGAATCCCACCATCGATGTCAAATACTTTAAAGCAGCTTGTGGTTCTATCCTGTTGTCTTCCTGTGTCTGAAGAATTGCTTGGAGGGGGGGGGTGCCTGGCGTTTTCTACACTGCATGAAGCCAGAAAATCGCTACCATCTAACAATCAAAAATGGATTCCTTATTTCAATTCAATAACCATGTACATGATAGAAAATATGTTTAAACCAATCAAAAAAGTAGATTGTGTTTTGCAGCGTGAGGAGAGTGAAGACAATGGAGACAAATTCCCCAGTATTGAGCTTGGACACGAACCAGGACCCTGTGGAGCCATACATCTACACCACCGAGTGGTCCGGTGCTATCCGAGTCTGGAATGAGAAGGAGCTGGTTGCATCCATGCAGACACACTACGAGTAAGTGATATGCCTACCCACTCTAATGCCTAGTCACATAGTAGATTTGTGGGTGCCTACATGGCCGAGTGGATAAGGTTGTTGACTGCTAATCATTTGCCCCTTTATGATTTACAGCGTTGTCCGCGAATTCATAAATCCGCGAAATAAGTTTGGTGGTCGAATTCGCGAAATAAAGCTCACGCAAATATAAAGTGATTTACAGTATCCAGCTAACCACTGCGCTAATCGGACAGCCACCAATCGCTTCTCACCAATGCAACCCGGGTTCGATCCTTGGACCGGGAAGTATGTGAGATGGTACTGATCGGACAGGTGGGTTTTCCCCGGGTACTCCGGTTTCCTCCCACGCGAATGACCACATTTACGCTTTCATCTGCGCCAACGAGAGTGATTAATTTAAGTTGTTAATCATTGTAAAATAAATAAAGTTTTTAAAAAAAAAAAGCTATCCAGCTGATTGCGGAAGGTTCTGTGATTCTACACGGGTGCCAGTCGGTGCCTCACATACTGTTCGGTGCCTCACATACTGTTCGGTGCCTCACATACTGTTCGGTGCCTCACATACTGTTCGGTGCCTCACATACTGTTCGGTGCCTCACATACTGTTTGGTGCCTCACATACTGTTTGGTGCCTCACATACTGTTTGGTGCCTCACATACTGTTTGGTGCCTCACATACTGTTCGGTGCCTCACATACTGTTTGGTGCCTCACATACTGTTTGGAGCAACAACCGAGTTCTTCCTCCACTAATGCTCCCCTTGCTTCGTATATCGAGTATAAAATATAAACCTGTATTTTAGTTTATACAAATTTATTTTAGCTCGATTGCGAAACAAGTTCTTGCAACTTATATTAATCACTCTCGAGACCTCATTCCTGATGGAATCCATCGCCACAAGGGAGAGAGAAGAGGCAACGTGGAATTTAAATGCCTTGCCTAAGGGCACAATCGTACCGGCTCCAGCCGGGCTCGAACTCCAGACCTTTTGCTCCTGAAGCGAACAATATTATTATTATAGTATTTTACAAAGCAAGCTGAACAACTGATATTAATCACGTTGTTTGGCTCGGATGAAAACGTGTTATGAAAAATGTTATCGTTCGTGTGTAAGGAACCCAAAGTACCCGGACCGGAAAAATCTATTTACCCTATTTGGCATCCACCATATCATCTTACGTACTTCCCGATCGGAGAATGGAAGCCAGGTGGCATTAGTGAGAAGCTAGCAAGCTAACCACTGTGTTAATCGTGAGAAGTGAGCAAGCTAACCACTGTGTTAATCAGGAGAAGCGAGCAAGCTAACCACTGTGTTAATCGGGAGAAGGGAGCAAGCTAACCACTGTGTTAATCGGGAGAAGGGAGCAAGCTAACCACTGTGTTAATCAGGAGAAGCGAGCAAGCTAACCACTGTGTTAATCGTGAGAAGTGAGCAAGCTAACCACTGTGTTAATCGGGAGAAGGGAGCAAGCTAACCACTGTGTTAATCGGGAGAAGGGAGCAAGCTAACCACTGTGTTAATCGGGAGAAGGGAGCAAGCTAACCACTGTGTTAATCGGGAGAAGGGAGCAAGCTAACCACTGTGTTAATCGGGAGAAGCGAGCAAGCTAACCACTGTGTTAATCTTGAGAAGCGAGCAAGCTAACCACTGTGTTAATCGGGAGAAGCTAACCACTGTGTTAATCGGGAGAAGCTAACCACTGTGTTAATCTTGAGAAGCGAGCAAGCTAACCACTGTGTTAATCTGGAGAAGCGAGCAAGCTAACCACTGTGTTAATCTGGAGAAGCTAACCACTGTGTTAATCGGGAGAAGCGAGCAAGCTAACCACTGTGTTAATCGGGAGAAGCTAACCACTGTGTTAATCTTGAGAAGCGAGCAAGCTAACCACTGTGTTAATCGGGAGAAGCTAACCACTGTGTTAATCGTGAGAAGCGAGCAAGCTAACCACTGTGTTAATCGGGAGAAGCGAGCAAGCTAACCACTGTGTTAATCAGGAGAAGCTAACCACTGTGTTAATCGTGAGAAGCGAGCAAGCTAACCACTGTGTTAATCGGGAGAAGCTAACCACTGTGTTAATCGGGAGAAGCGAGCAAGCTAACCACTGTGTTAATCTGGAGAAGCGAGCAAGCTAACCACTGTGTTAATCGGGAGAAGCGAGCAAGCTAACCACTGTGTTAATCTGGAGAAGCGAGCAAGCTAACCACTGTGTTAATCGGGAGAAGCTAACCACTGTGTTAATCGTGAGAAGCGAGCAAGCTAACCACTGTGTTAATCGGGAGAAGCTAACCACTGTGTTAATCGGGAGAAGCGAGCAAGCTAACCACTGTGTTAATCGCGAGCAAGCTAACCACTGTGTTAATCGCGAGCAAGCTAACCACTGTGTTAATCGCGAGCAAGCTAACCACTGTGTTAATCGGGAGAAGCGAGCAAGCTAACCACTAATCACATTATCCATTCTGGTTATTTCAGCCGTACATCCTGGCTACTGAAGGTCAGATGGGTCGGCAACAACACTCTACTGGTTACAACTATGGATGGATACGTTCTAACTATTACCATGGTAACTATTTCCAATTTTTGTTGATTTTATGACACCATTGATGACTGGCTTTCTGTTCCTTGGAATTTTGGCGATGCCGTTTTGCGTCCATCCGGAGCCACTTCTCAGTAGCCAATGGGTGTACTTTTATGATGCTTAAGATATATAATGCATCACCATAGTGTGGTAGTGCACATTTCAGTGCAGTGCAGAGTTATTGCCCCAGTAACACCGGAGTTATTGACCCAGTAACACCAGAGTTATTGACCCAGTAACACCAGAGTTATTGACCCAGTAACGCCGGAGTTATTGACCCAGTAACACCTTAGTTATTGACCCAGTAACACCTTAGTTATTGACCCAGTAACACCAGAGTTATTGACCCAGTAACACCAGAGTTATTGACCCAGTAATACCAGAGTTATTTGACTAAAAATCCACAAATTTGTCTGAGCTTCAGTTTGGCACGGGATTTCAATTCATGGAATATACTTGTTGCATCAGTGGCCGCTTCACCTACCGTATATTTATTCATCATGGAACTGTAGGCAGTCGAGTATACATCTATTTGTGCATCCTAGTGGTCACGGTTGCCGACTTCCAATCATGTCCTGACTAATGTAGGTGTGAATCCCACTCCGGATGTCGATTTCTTTCATGTCAGTATGCTATGCAGCTGTCTTATTTATGGAAGGTCGGTGGTTCTCTCTGGTACCTGTCCATCTCTGAAATATTGCTTGTAGATAGACACCCAGGGTCTTCATCCACCAATAAGAGCTGGAGAGACCCATCTCTGAAATATTGCTTGTAGATAGACACCCAGAGTCTTCATCCACCAATAAAAGCTGGAGAGACATCGTATGACCTAAGCTGTCAGTGCGACTAAACCCCAAATTAACAAACAAGCAACACAATTTAGCATCCCCCCTCCCAACGGCGTGCATCCTCAACGGCGAGGTTCGTTGCTTTCTGACAGCTCTTGTTGAAGTAGCACCCGTGTTCACATTAGTAACTTCATATTTAAGAAGAAGAAAAGACAAAACGAGAGATCACTGGACTTCACAATGACCAAGAATAGAGTACGAGATGTAGTCTCGATACAGGAGGATAATCCTGCGCAGAATTGGATATTTGACACGGCTGGTGCATCGACGAGTGTCACGTCTGTAGATTCTAAAGGTCAAATCAGTTATATTGATAGGAACACTGCCAGCCAGGTGACAGTTAAGGTATGTATGTATGTAAAACCCGAAATATAACATAACAACAACTACTATGTAAATAAGTATGAAATGCAGTATATTTACTACCAAACACCCATTTTGGAAAGCATCTAGGGATTATTATTTATTAAGAGATTTGTATTAGGAGCTAGTTGTCACTGTTTTAGTAAATATGGTACTTGTGATAGGAACTGCCTCTCTAGAGCGACTATTAGTATAAACATGGTACTTGTGGTAGGAACTGTCTCTAGGGTGACTATTAGTATAAACATGGTACTTGTGGTAGGAACTGCCTCTCTAGAGCAACTATTAGTATAAATATGGTATACTTGTGGTAGGAACTGCCTCTCTACAGCGACAAATAAAATGGTACTTGTGGTAGGAACTGTCTCTAGGGGACTATTATAAAATGGTACTTGTGGTAGAACTGCTCTCTAGGCACTATTATAAATATGTACTTGTGGTAGGAACTCCTCTCAGGACTTGCAATAAATATGGTACTTGTGGTAGGAACTGCCTCTCTAGGGCGACTATTTCAATAAATATGGTACTTATGGTAGAAACTGCTTCTCTAGGGCGACTATTGCAATAAATATGGTAATTGTGGTAGGAACTGCCTCTTTTGTTTCATCAGCCGTCTGATTGCATATTACAAATCCTGGCTGTTAATCCATTGAATAGGTGCATTTGGCTGATGTTACGTGTGTAGAGAATGACATGGGGTACACATTCACTTGTTAATCCATTGAATAGGTACATTTGGCTGATGTTACGTGTGTAGAGAATGACATGGGGTACACATTCACTTGTTAATCCATTGAATAGGTACATTTGGCTGATGTTACGTGTGTAGAGAATGACATGAGGTACACATTCACTTGTTAATCCATTGAATAGGTACATTCGGCTGATGTTACGTGTATAGAGAATGACATGGGGTATACATTCACTTGTTAATCCATTGAATAGGTACATTCGGCTGATGTTACGTGTGTAGAGAATGACATGGGGTACACATTCACTGGATCAAAGGACAAAACTATCAAAATCTGGGACAGATACATGAACCAGGTATTGTATTTCTTTCTCTGGTACCGTAGAAACCCAATCTGTCGGATATAGAGGCCGGAGAAACCCAATCTGTCGGATTTGGAGGCCAGAGAAACCCAATCTGTCGGCCGGAGAAACCCAATCTGTCGGATTTGGAGGCCGGAGAAACCCAATCTGTCGGATTTGGAGGCCGGAGAAACCCAATCTGTCGGCCGGATCATGAACATTGCAGGGATCAAGCCGAATAAATATATAGAACTCTTTGCATACTGAATAAAATAAAGTCTACGATTGTCAAATAATTGCCCTTAGCTACCAATTTTCAGATATTTATAAGCGTTTCCAATTTGAATTAAACATATTTAAGTTCTGGTCATTTTTGATATTACGCTAAGTTATTAAAATTGCCATATATATACCTGGTATATATCTAGTATGCAGTGGACAGAATTACCGTAAGCGTTTAGCTTTCAGTTCAATCCACATATCACGATATAAATGTATGTTTCTGTATATTTCTCAATGTATATTACATGTATCCCGATAAATAAATATGTTTAAACCAATCCATATAGCACGATATAAATGTATGTTTCTGTATATTTCATGTATCCTGGTCCTGTTTAAACCAATCCATATAGCACGATATAAATGTATGTTTCTGTATATTTCTCAATGTATATTACATGTATCCTGGTCCTGTTTAAACCAATCCATATAGCACGATATAAATGTATGTTTCTGTATATTACATGTATCCTGATAAATAAATTGTTTAAACCAATAAATGCAGCAGGCGACAATTGATTAATGTTTTGTAGATGAAAACTCTGGAAATATGTCATGGAATGTCATTAGACTTTTGTTGTAACGACAAAATTGTTGCTAAAAAAGGTTTCTATTGGTCACCATTCACTTATTTAAGCTAAGATCGTGTGCCACTCATCTATTTTATACTTGCAGGTTGGTCAGTTTTTCTGTGCATCGCCAGTGACTTCAATGACGTTGCTAAGCAACGGATCCATAGATACATTACCGTTTGTATACGGCGATGAACTTGGATTCATCAACTCCCTCGTTTGGAAATTCAAACCGTCAGATGGCGTGGATAAATAAATCGTAAAACCAATTTACAAACCAAGGAAAGATCACGGATGAATGTATAGTCCCGGGACTTTTGTAGCGAGGATTGTTAAAAATTGAATCTACCAATAATCTACTCACACATTTATTCAAGCACATAATGTCCAATCATGCGATCATAAATGTTTTAACAAATAGGATTCTTACACGAGTGGTAGTTTCATGAAGTGTACCATGCCTCTTCAGACAGTGGATTTCCTTCTTTATCTATATATATAGCCGCCATTTTGAGGAGTCAATTTTTTTCGTGTAGGTATACGGAGAGTTTTAACACCTTTTGTCTACGGGTCAGGTACAGGGACCGTGTAGGTAGACGAGGAGAGGGAATTATTTTAAATAGAATGGTAGCTGTTGATCAAAATCATTGAACAAATAGAATCAATCAGTTTGAAATTTTGCTATTAAGTGAGACTTTTGGTATTTGACAACTGAACGTCGCAAAGTGAATGATGAAATATTTCATGCATAAACATAGCACTTATGATATATAATTTGATCATACACAGGAACAAACAAATATCTCTATTTTATTTATTGTGATGACTTCATTACTCCACCGATACAATTTCTAGAACATTTGGCGAGCTTTATATTCCACTTATAGACTATATTGGCTCCACTACATGGTGTAGGGAACATATATTGGCTCCACTACACGGTGTAGGGAACATATATTGGTTCCACTACATACATGGTGTAGGGAACATATATTGGTTCCACTACACGGTGTAGGGAACATGGCTCCACTACATACACGGTGTAGAGAACATATATTGGTTCCACTACATACATGGTGTAGGGAACATATATTGGCTCCACTACATACATGGTGTAGGGAACATATATTGGTTCCACTACATACATGGTGTAGGGAACATATATTGGCTCCACTACATACATGGCACAGGGAACATATATTGGTTCCACTACATACATGGTGTAGGGAACATATATTGGCTCCACTACATACATGGTGTAGGGAACATATATTGGTTCCACTACATACATGGAACATATATTGGCTCCACTACATACATGGAACATATATTGGCTCCACTACATACATGGACAATATTGGCCACACATACATTGGTTCCACTACATACATGGTGTAGGGAACATATATTGGTTCCACTACATACATGGTGTAGGGAACATATATTGGTTCCACTACATACATGGTGTAGGGAACATATATTGGTTCCACTACATACATGGTGTAGGGAACATATATTGGCTCCACTACATACATGGAACATATATTGGCTCCACTACATACATGGAACATATATTGGCTCCACTACATACATGGTGTAGGGAACATATATTGGCTCCACTACATACATGGTGTAGGGAACATATATTGGTTCCACTACATACATGGAACATATATTGGTTCCACTACATACACGGCGTAGGGAACATATATTGGCTCCACTACATACACGGCGTAGGGAACATATATTGGCTCCACTACATACATGGTGTAGGGAACATATATTGGTTCCACTACATATATGGCGCAGGGAACATATATTGGTTCCACTACATACATGGAACATATATTGGTTCCACTACATACATGGTGTAGGGAACATATATTGGTTCCACTACATACATGGTGTAGGGAACATATATTGGTTCCACTACATACATGGTGTAGGGAACATGGCTCCACTACATACATGGTGTAGGGAACATATATTGGTTCCACTACATACATGGTGTAGGGAACATGGCTCCACTACATACATGGTGTAGGGAACATATATTGGTTCCACTACATACATGGTGTAGGGAACATGGCTCCACTACATACATGGTGTAGGGAACATATATTGGTTCCACTACATACATGGTGTAGGGAACATGGTTCCACTACATACATGGTGTAGGGAACATGGCTCCACTACATACATGGTGTAGGGAACATACCTCTCTATCTATTGACATTACCTGTTTGTAAATCAAATCGTTATTTTATTTACTTCTTGTTTCTTAACTACCTGTGATATGCATCATTATTTATTTTGTGGATTATGCAGCTTACATCCTTGTGTATAAAACAACACAACACACCACACCTATATATACACAACACATTACTATTTCACGGCATACATGCGATGTGAACAAGCGTCCGTTTGCACTTAAATGTTTCATTATAAAAAGATAAATGCCTTCAACGAAGGGAAAAAAATTCATTTTCATTATACGATACTTGAAACATGTGTACATAGTTAATACTTTCATTATACGATACCGTATTTAGCTGTGTATAGTGCGCACCCACGATCGGCGGAAAAACTGAGTTCCTATGTATACTGCGCACGTGAAAAACGCAATTTTCCAAGTCAAAATTTAACATTTCTCAAAAATCGCTAAAAATTGTGCTCCGTGATTTTTACAACTTATATTAATCACTCGAGATATACCTCATCGCACTCGGGCACACCTGCTCAAATTTCTCGACACGTTCTCAAACATGTCAGCAGATGCTCAAACTTCTCAACACGTGAAGCCTACCTAATTAACTGCATTGTGAAAGGTTTGTCGAAATTAATTATCGCTACAATCAATTGAAATACTGCAGCCAAATGCATTGTACATTGTACGGCGAAGTACGGGAAATATTACATACGATAAAACCACGTGATGTTATCAAATCGCCATTTTTTTATGCATTTACCTTTTCAATTAAATTCATCAAAGTTTGCCAAAATAAACGAAATATATGCTAATTTTGTGGTCTTATTCATTTGATTTATTTATATAGACTATCGGCAACTGGTTTTAATAGCTAGTTTATAACGATTGTCGAATGTAACAACTTATAGAATGACTGTGGGCCGTTCGGGTCGAATTTCAGTTTTTTCACGAAATTTTGGTCCGGAAAAAAATGTCCTGATGTCTGTACTGGTGTATAATGCGCAGTAGATAAAATGGATGAGGATTTCAGTAAGAAATGTGCGCACTATACACAGCTAAATACGGTACTTGAAACATGTGTACATAGTTGATACAAATTTATTTTAGCTTGATCGAGTTCTTACAACTTGGAATTTCATTACGAGATACTTGAAACGCGTGTATTCGTTACGAGATACTTGAAACGCGTGTATATGTTAATACTTTCATTGAGATAACTTGAAACACGTGTATATGTTAATACTTTCATTGAGATAACTTGAAACGCGTGTATATGTTAATACTTTCATTATGAGATACTTGAAATGCGTGTGTATGAGATACTTGAAACGTGTGTATATGTTAATACTTGAAACGCGTGTTCATACGATATATCTTGGGAAACCAATGCGTTGGGTGCATCATACAAATTTACTCTTCCGGGCGATTTTGAGAACTGAAAATCTGCAAAACTCGCCTCATTAAAACTAGATCATATATTCCAGCTACAGTTGTAATGGATAGAAATACATTATTGTGGATTAGCTGGAATAATACAAAATTCCTTTAAGGTTATAGCACCGATAGTTTAAGGTGTATGTATGTATGACAATTTCTTTCACCTGCCATAGATAGTAATGGGAACTAACATTTACCAGTCTTTGACGAAATTATTGAAGATTCTGTATGGTACACTTTTATATATTTTATTCCTATTCTTTTGCTGTTAATGTAATTTGAATGAAAGACTTTATGCTGAGGTACAAGTCATATTTAAGATGTTATACAGAACAAAAATGGCAATCTTTGTTTATCAAGGCTCCAGTTTTTGTTCTCTCAGCAGCAACTTTAGATCAATTTTTAAAATGTGCAATAACTTAATTGTTGAAGACTATTTTCTATACTGTTTATAAATATATGATCTATGAAGTGTCTATTTTAAAATTTCCTGTGACACAGTGCATACTTTCGGCACAACACCAGACAAAATAGGACTGTAGGACAGGATTGCACATGTTTGGGACTGGCTGTAGGACAGTATTGCAAGTGTTTTGGACCGACTGTAGGACAGTATTGCACGTGTTTGGGACTGTATGACAAGATTGCACATGATTGGGGGACAGTATTACACGTGCTTGGGGCTTTAGAACTGTAGGACAGGATTGCTTGTGTTGTGGACTAACTGTACGACAGTATTGCATGTGTTTGTGACTGTAGGAGATGATTAAGTATTTGGTACTGTAGGACAGGATTGCACGTGTTTGGGACTGACTAGGACAGCGTTGCAACGTGGTTGGGACCGTAGGACAAGATTGCACATGTTTGGGACTATACATGTTTGGGGACAGGATTGCACGTGTTTGGGACTGACCATAGGACAGTATTGCACGTGCTTGGGGCTGTAGAACAGGATTGTTTGTGTTGTGGACTGACTGTAGGACAGGATTACACATGTTTGGGCGGTATGACAGGATTGCACGTGCTTGGAGATATCATTGCACGTGTTTGGGACTTAGGAGAGGATTAAGTATGTGTGACTGTAGGACTGGATTGCACGACAGGATTAAGTATTTGGGACTGTAGGACAAGATTGCACATGTTTAGGGCTGACTGTAGGACCGTATTGCATGTGTTTGGGACTGACTATATGACATGATTGCACATGTTTGGGACTGACTGTAGGACACGTGTTTTGGACTGATTGTAGGACAGCACATGTTGGGCGGTATGACAGGATTGCACGTGCTTGGGACTTAGGACAGTATTGCACATGTTTTGGACTGACTGTAGGACAAGATTGCTTGTGTTGTGGACTGACTGTAGGACAGTATTGCACGTGCTTGGGGCCGACTGTAGGACAGTGTTGCACATGCTTGGGACTGTAGGACAGGATTGAACGTGGTTGGGACTGACTGTAGGACACGGTTGCACGTGGTTGGGACTGACTGTAGGACACGGTTGAACGTGGTTGGGACTGACTGTAGGACACGGTTGCATGTGGTTGGGACTGACTGTAGGACACAGTTGCATGTGGTTGGGACTGACTGTAGGACAGGGTTGAACGTGGTTGGGACTGACTGTAGGGTTGAACGTGGTTGGGACTGACTGTAGGACATGGTTGCATGTGGTTGGGACTGACTGTAGGACATGGTTGCACGTGGTTGGGACTGACTGTAGGACATGGTTGGGACTGTAGGACACGGTTGCATGTGGTTGGGACTGACTGTAGGACACGGTTGCATGTGGTTGGGACTGACTGTAGGACAAGGTTGCACGTGGTTGGGACTGACTGTAGGACAGGGTTGAACGTGGTTGGGACTGACTGTAGGACATGGTTGCATGTGGTTGGGACTGACTGTAGGACAGGGTTGAACGTGTTTGGGACTGTAGGAAAAGATTGCACATGTTTGGGGACGGGACTGCAGGACAGGATTAAGTATTTGGGACTGTATGACAGGATTGTACATGCTTGGGGACAGCATTGCACGTGTTGGGGACTGTAGGGCAGCATTGCACGTGTTAGGACAATATTGCACGTGCTTGGGCGGTATGACAGGATTGCACGTGTGTGGGGACTGTACATGTGTGGACAGGATTGCACGTGTGTGGGGACTGTTGTATGACAGGATTGCACGTGCTTGGATTGCATATGTTTGGGGATATCATTGCACTTGTTTGGGACTGTAGGACAGGATTCCACGTGTGTGTGACTGTAGAAGTGTTTGGGACTGACTGTAGGACAGTATTGCATGTGTTTTGGACTTACTGTAGGACAGTATTGCACGTGCTTGGGACTGTAGAACAGGATTGCTTGTGTTGTGGACAGGGTTGCACGTGTTTGGGACTGTAGGACAAGATTGCACATGCGTGGGATTACATATGTTTGGAGACATCATTGCACGTGATTAGGACATGATTACACGTGTTTGGGACCGACTGTAGGACAGTATTACACGTGCTTGGGGCTGTAGGACAGGTTTGCACGTGTTTGGGACTGACTGCATGACAGGATTGCACGTGTTTGGGGCTGTAGGACAGATGTGTACTGGATGCATGACACGATTGCACCTGTGTTGGACTGACTAGGACAGTATTGCACGTGTTTGGGACTGACTGTAGGACAGGATTGCACGTGTTTGGGGTTGTAGGACACGATTCATGTGGGGTGTGGACTGGACGCGTGACAGGATTGCACGTGTTTGGGACTGTAGGACACGATTGCACGTGTTGGGGGACTGTAGAACACGAGTACACGTGTTTGGGACTGACTGTAGGGCATGATTGCACGTGTTTGTGACGTGCAATCCTGTCATGCAGTCAGTCCACAACACGTGCAATCATGTCCTACAGTCCTAAACACGTACTGTCCTACAGTCTCAAACATATACAACCCTGTCCTAGTCAGTCCCAAACACATGCAATCCTGTCCTCCAGTCCTATTTTGTCTGGTGTTGTGACATGCACGTGTTTGGGGCTGTAGAACATGATTGCACATGTTGTGGACCGACTGTTGGACAGTATTGCATGTGTGTGACTGTAGGAGAGGATTACCTATTTGGGACTGTAGGATTGCACGTGCAACAGGATTCCACACGTTTGTGACTTGACCATGACCTGATTGCACGTATTTGTGACCGACAGGATTGCGCAACTCTCTCCCTCATGGCAATGGATTCCATCTGGGATGCCTCTCCCTCATGGCAATGGATTCCATCTGGGATGCCTCTCTCCCTCACGGCAATGGATTCCATCTGGGATGCCTCTCTCCCTCACAGCAATGGATTCCATCTGGGATGCCTCTCCCTCATGGCAATGGATTCCATCTGGGATGCCTCTCTCCCTCACAGCAATCTGGGATGCCTCTCTCCCTCCTCACGGCAATGGATTCCATTTGGGATGCCTCTCTCCCTCACAGCAATGGATTCCATCTGGGATGCCTCTCTCCCTCACGGCAATGGATTCCATCTGGGATGCCTCTCCCTCATGGCAATGGATTCCATCTGAGATGCTCATCTCCCTCACGGCAATGGATTCCATCTGGGATGCCTCTCCCTCACGGCAATGGATTCCATCTGGGATGCCTCTCCCTCACAGCAATGGATTCCATCTGGGATGCCTCTTCCCTCAAGGCAATGGATTCCATCTGGGATGCCTCTCTCCCTCACGGCAATGGATTCCATCTGGGATGCCTCTCTCCCTCATGGCAATGGATTCCATCTGGGATGCCTCTCTCCCTCACAGCAATGGATTCCATCTGGGATGCCTCTCTCCCTCATGGCAATGGATTCCATCTGGGATGCCGCTCTCCCTCACAGCAATCTGGGATGCTCTCCCTCCTCACGGCAATGGATTCCATCTGGGATGCCTCTCTCCCTCACAGCAATGGATTCCATCTGAGATGCCTCTCCCTCACAGCAATGGATTCCATCTGGGATGCCTCTCTCCCTCCTCACGGCAATGGATTCCATCTGGGATGCCTCTCTCCCTCACGGCAATGGATTCCATCTCCCTCATGGCAATGGATTCCATCTGTGATGTGTCTCTCCCTCACTGCAATGGATTCCATCTGGGATGTATCTCCCTAACGGCAATGGATTCCATCTGGGATGCCTCACGGCAATGGATTCCATCGGGGATATGGAGCGATTTATCTCATGTAAAAACTTGCTTCACAATCTATCTAAAATCTATTTATATAAACCATTATGAAGCTGATGTATTTTGACTGCCATATACAAGTCAACATTGTGAAATACAAGTATCCTGGTTACAGTACTGTGTTCGTTGAATGTCCCATTTCCTTTCACTGTTATACGTACATTGACGACCACAATTGATTTGAGATCAAAGATCACATTTTCTTTGCTAACCATACCTAATGTGCCTACAATAGCAAAGAAAATTGGACATTCTGCCTGCAGTTTTTGACCACAAACAAATTAATTGTGCTAGCCATGCCCAATGATATGAATAATACCAGACGACCACCAATTGGTTTGTTTGTGGTGGAACGTTACAGGTGAAACATCCAGTTTCATTTACTAATATATGTGTGCATTGGGCGTGGTTAGCAGACGGCCACAGTCTGTTTACGTACATTGTGTTGGGCGTGGTTAGCAGACGGCCACAGTCTGTTTACGTACATTGTGTTGGGCGTGGTTAGCAGACGGTCACAGTCTGTTTACGTACATTGTGTTGGACGTGGTTAGGAAACGGCCACAGTCTGTTTACGTACATTGCATTGGGCGTGGTTAGCAGACGGCCACAGTCTGTTTACGTACATTGTGTTGGGCGTGGTTAGCAGACGGCTACAGTCTGTTTACGTACATTGCGTTGGGCGTGGTTAGCAGACGGCCACAGTCTGTTTACGTACATTGTGTTGGACGTGGTTAGCAGACGGCCACAGTCTGTTTACGTACATTGTGTTGGGCGTGGTTAGCAGACGGCCACAGTCTGTTTACGTACGTTGTGTTGGACGTGGTTAGCAGACGGCCACAGTCTGTTTACGTACATTGTGTTGGGCGTGGTTAGCAGACGGCCACAGTCTGTTTACGTACATTGCGTTGGGCGTGGTTAGCAGACGACCACAGTTAATTTATGGTCAAAAGTCACAGACTGAGGGAGCGTCTGTTTACGTACATAGCGTTGGGTGTGGTTAGTAGATCCGCAATCCAGCTTTCAATATCACAGTTATACATATACGCACATACTGATAAATGCTTTTTGTAAGCCAATGAAACAAAGCACAAAGCGAATGCAGAAACCGAAACTGTAAACAAAATTCAATCATTATCCATATGATCATCATCTTCTGATGTAACTTCGTCGTCGTCGTCATCATCTTCCGATGTGACATCTTCATCATCGGCTTGTGATACACATTTTGGACAACAGCAGTTGAACAAATAGTTCTCTCTGAAATTAAAAACATATTATGACCTAACTGATTCAAAAGGCCACGTATATATCTGTAGCTGCATCGAGAGTAAAGGGGGATCTGCAACTACACCAATCTGACCACACATGTGTACAGCTACACCAAACTGACCAATATATGTGTACAGCTACACCAAACTGACCAATATATGTGTACAGCTACACCAAACTGACCAATATATGTGTACAGCTACACCAAACTGACCAATATATGTGTACAGCTACACCAAACTGACCAATATATGTGTACAACTACACCAAACTGACCACATATATGTGTACAACTACACCAAACTGACCACATATATGTGTACAACTACACCAAACTGACCACATATATGTGTACAACTACACCAAACTGACCACATATATGTGTACAACTACACCAAACTGACCACATATATGTGTACAACTACACCAAACTGACCACATATATGTGTACAACTACACCAAATGACCACATATATGTGTACAACTACACCAAACTGACCACATATATGTGTACAACTACACCAAACTGACCACATATATGTGTACAACTACACCAAACTGACCACATATATGTGTACAACTACACCAAACTGACCAATATATGTGTACAACTACACCAAACTGACCACATATATGTGTACAGCTACACCAAACTGACCACATATATGTGTACAACTACACCAAACTGACCAATATATGTGTACAACTACACCAAACTGACCACATATATGTGTACAGCTACACCAAACTGACCACACATATGTGTACAACTACACCAAACTGACCAATATATGTGTACAACTACACCAAACTGACCACATATATGTGTACAGCTACACCAAACTGACCACACATATGTGTACAACTACACCAAACTGACCACATATATGTGTACTACACCAAACTGACCACACATATGTGTACAACTACACCAAACTGACCACATATATGTGTACTACACCAAACTGACCACATATATGTGTACTACACCAAACTGACCACATATATGTGTACAACTACACCAAACTGACCACATATATGTGTACTACACCAAACTGACCACATATATGTGTACTACACCAAACTGACCACATATATGTGTACAACTACACCAAACTGACCACATATATGTGTACAACTACACCAAACTGACCACACATATGTGTACAACTACACCAAACTGACCACACATATGTGTACAACTACACCAAACTGACCACACATATGTGTACAACTACACCAAACTGACCACATATATGTGTACAACTACACCAAACTGACCAATATATGTGTACACCAAACTGACCACATATATGTGTGTGTACACCAAACTGACCACATATATGTGTACACCAAACTGACCACATATATGTGTACACCAAACTAACCACACATATGTGTACAACTACACCAAACTGACCAAACATATGTCTACACCAAACTGACCACATATATGTCTACACCAAACTGACCACATATATGTCTACACCAAACTGACCACATATATGTCTACACCAAACTGACCACATATATGTGTACAGCTACACCAAACTGACCACATATATGTCTACACCAAACTGACCACATATATGTCTACACCAAACTGACCACATATATGTCACAAAACTGACCACATATATGTCTACACCAAACTGACCACATATATGTCTACACCAAACTGACCACATATATGTCTACACCAAACTGACCACATATATGTGTACAACTGCACCAAAGACTAAAATGACCACATGATGTTAACTGCATCAAGGAGACAAAGAACCACATAATTATACGATGTAGTAGTGGTTAAACCAAGAGGTCTGCGACAGCTTTCCCCCTATATATTCTTTGGTAGCCTGCCGAGGTAGCCAACCAATGACGTCAAGGTTGAGCATGTTGCCTACCTATAGCATCAAAGACAAAGGGCCACATATGTCTATAACTGAATTAACAAGACAAATGGATCTGTACCTTGTGTCTATATGACCATGCTTCATAATCATATTTTGTAAATTGGTATGATATATATGGTAGGCATCTTTAACTCAATACGTGTGTAAAATGTATGTTCTTTGCATAATTATGTTTAATCACAATTTAAAACATGGCTATAGAAGCTGCCTTGAGGGAAAATCATAATCAAATACAAACAGAATGAATATAATTGCCAATCTCACGACCTGTTAAATATATGCGTGTACCAATGAAGAGTTGTTGATCAAAGGTGAGAAAAACTTTTGGTAATATTGCCTGCGATGTGTTCGGATTAAAGGTGTTAATTGAATATTAATTGATATCTTGGCATCGGTGATCTGGTTGATAGTTTCTGTTATCAATGTTAGAATTATTGCCGGAAGAAATTAAAATAATATACAATACATAGAGATTATTGCCAGGACCAACCGGCATTTTTCAAATTAAGCGAGATTGAGGCATAAGGCATAAAGAAATAATAGTTTACCTCAACAACCTCTGTCTGCTATGTCGACTCCTTTCTTTGTCACATTCATCCAGATAACTTATACACACCTCCTGAAATATTGACCAATCAATGACCAGATAATGTATGTACACCTGAAATACTGACCAATCAATGAACAGATAGCATATACACACTACCTGAAATATTGACCAATCAACGACCAGATAACGTATGTACACCTGAAATACTGACAAATCAATGAACAGATAGCATATACACACTACCTGAAATATTGACCAATCAACGACCAGATAACGTATGTACACCTGAAATACTGACCAATCAATGAACAGATAGCATGTACACACTACCTGAAATATTGACCAATCAATGACCAGATAACATATGTACACCTGAAATACTGACCAATCAATGAACAGATAGCATATACACACTACCTGAAATATTGACCAATCAATGACCAGATAACGTATGTACACCTGAAATATTGACCAATCAATGACCAGATAATGTATATACAGCTGAAATGATGACCAATCTATGGTCAGATAGCTTATATACAGCTGAAATGTTGACCGATCTATGGCCAGATAGCTTATATACAGCTGAAATGTTGACCGATCTATGGTCAGATAGCATATATACAGCTGAAATGTTGACCGATCTATGGCCAGATAGCTTATATACAGCGGAAATGTTGACCAATCTATGGTCAGATAGCTTATATACAGCGGAAATGTTGACCAATCTATGGTCAGATAGCTTATATACAGCGGAAATGTTGACCAATCTATGGTCAGATAGCTTATATACAGCGGAAATGTTGACCAATCTATGGTCAGATAGCTTATATACAGCTGAAATGTTGACCGATCTATGGCCAGATAGCTTATATACAGCTGAAATGTTGACCAATCTATGGTCAGATAGCTTATATACAGCGGAAATGGTGACCAATCTATGGCCACATAGCTTATATACAGCTGAAATGTTGACCAATCTATGGTCAGATAGCTTATATACAGCTGAAATGTTGACCAATCTATGGCCACATAGCTTATATACAGCTGAAATGTTGACCAATCTATGGCCACATAGCTTATATACAGCTGAAATGTTGACCAATCTATGGCCACATAGCTTATATATACACAAAATGTTGGCCAATCCATGCCCAGATAACTAATACGCACCTGTTCTGGTGATATATCTTCTAATGCAACCAAGGTTAGAGTATGATTCTGTTTGGTAAATTCTATCTCTGCATTGGGAGAACAGCTATGATTGCCTGCAGAAATATACAATAATATATGGCACATGTTATACAACGTATGCAGGACTCATTCTAGAGGGAGACATGGGCAAAGTACTTCGTCCCCTGAGTGCCCACTTCTCCCTAAAAAATATTTTTTAATTTTTGTTTTCCTTAAAAAAATTTATCCAGTAATATGTCCATTGTTAAAGCACTTGTATACAGTAAAACCTCCCTTATACCCTATCACACCAGGCCATTGTCCTCAAAAAAGTGTGACGCAGTAAGAACTTGTACAACGTAGTAGGAGTGCAGTGCAGTAGTACAACGTAGTAGGAGTACAATGTAGTATGAGTGCAGTAATACAATGTAGTAGGAGTGCAGTGCCGTAGTAGGTGTGCAGTGCAGTAGTGCAATGTAGTAGTACAACATAGTAGGAGTGCAGTGCAGTAATACAACATAGTAGGAGTGCAGTGCAGTAGTACAATGTAGTAGGAGTGCAGTGCAGTAGTAAAACATAGGAGGGCAGTGCAGTAGTAGGCATGCAGTGCAGTAGTACAACATAGTAGGAGTGCAGTGCTGTAGTACAATGTAGTAGGAGTGCAGTGCAGTAGTACAATGTAGTAGGAGTGCAGTGCAGTAGTAGGCATGCAGTGCAGTAGTACAACATAGTAGGAGTGCAGTAGTACAATGTAGTAGGAGTGCAGTGCAGTAGTACAATGTAGTAGGAGTGCAGTGCAGTAGTACAATGTAGTAGGAGTGCAGTGCAGTAGTACAATGTAGTAGGAGTGCAGTGCAGTAGTACAATGTAGTAGGAGTGCAGTGCAGTAGTACAATGTAGTAGGAGTGCAGTGCAGTAGTACAATGTAGTAGGAGTGCAGTGCAGTAGTACAATGTAGTAGGAGTGCAGTGCAGTAGTACAATGTAGTAGGAGGGCAGTGCAGTAGTACAATGTAGTAGGAGTGCAGTGCAGTAGTACAATGTAGTAGGAGGGCAGTAGTACAATGTAGTAGGAGTGCAGTGCAGTAGTACAATGTAGTAGGAGGGCAGTAGTACAATGTAGTAGGAGTGCAGTGCAGTAGTACAATGTAGTAGGAGTGCAGTGCAGTAGTACAATGTAGTAGGAGTGCAGTGCAGTAGTACAATGTAGTAGGAGTGCAGTGCAGTAGTACAATGTAGTAGGAGGGCAGTAGTACAATGTAGTAGGAGTGCAGTGCAGTAGTACAATGTAGTAGGAGTGCAGTGCAGTAGTACAATGTAGTAGGAGTGCAGTGCAGTAGTACAATGTAGTAGGAGGAGTAGTACAATGTAGTAGGAGTGCAGTGCAGTAGTACAATGTAGTAGGAGGGCAGTGCAGTAGTACAATGTAGTAGGAGTGCAGTGCAGTAGTACAATGTAGTAGGAGGGCAGTAGTACAATGTAGTAGGAGTGCAGTGCAGTAGTACAATGTAGTAGGAGGGCAGTAGTACAATGTAGTAGGAGTGCAGTGCAGTAGTACAATGTAGTAGGAGTGCAGTGCAGTAGTACAATGTAGTAGGAGTGCAGTGCAGTAGTACAATGTAGTAGGAGTGCAGTGCAGTGCAATGTAGTAGGAGTGCAGTGCAGTAGTACAATGTAGTAGGAGGGCAGTGCAGTAGTACAATGTAGTAGGAGTGCAGTGCAGTAGTACAATGTAGTAGGAGGGCAGTGCAGTAGTACAATGTAGTAGGAGTGCAGTGCAGTAGTACAATGTAGTAGGAGTGCAGTGCAGTAGTACAACGTAGTAGGAGTGCAGTGCAGTAGTACAATGTAGTAGGAGTGCAGTGCAGTAGTACAATGTAGTAGGAGTGCAGTGCAGTAGTACAATGTAGTAGGAGGGCAGTGCAGTAGTACAATGTAGTAGGAGGGCAGTAGTACAATGTAGTAGGAGGGCAGTGCAGTAGTACAATGTAGTAGAAAATGGCCGTTTCTTGTGGAAAATGACCGTTTCTAGTGGAAAATGGCCGTTTCTAGTGGGAAATGGCCGTTTCTAGTGGGAAATGGCTGTTTCTAGTGGGAAATGGCCGTTTCTAGTGAAAAATGGCCGTTTCTAGTGGGAAATGGCCGTTTCTAGTGGAAAATGGCCGTTTCTAGTGGAAAATGAACATTTCTAGTGGAAAATGGCCGTTTCTAGTGGAAAATGGCCGTTTCTAGTGGGAAATGCCCGTTTCTAGTGGGAAATGGCCGTTTCTAGTGGGAAATGGCTGTTTCTAGTGGAAAATGGCCGTTTCTAGTGGAAAATGAATATTTCTAGTGGAAAATGGCCGTTTCTAGTGGGAAATGGCTGTTTCTAGTGGAAAATGAACGTTTCTCGGAGGTATATTAATCATATTCTGGCTGTTTTAGACCGACCATTGACCGGGTCAGAGGTGACCATCAAATAGAGGTCAAATATATAGGAAAATCTCTCGGTAAGAAATTAACTGGCTCATTCTTGGAGGTGATAGTTTAATAGAGTTGACCGCATTTCAATATTGTGCGTAATAAAGTAACTTACATGCACTCTGTAACTTATACAGACCAGCGCCCTCACAGTTTAGAAATGCATCTGACACTGTAAAACATAAATACACATTGTCAGGTCTTCAAAGATTAGAAATGCATTTTACACTGTAAAACATAAATACACATTGTCAGGTCTTCAAAGATTAGAAATGCATTTGACACTGTAAAACATAAATACATTCATGAAATGATGAATACCATAATACTCTATCTAAGCTACACGCAAAACAAATGTAAATAACAACAAAACAGTACAAAAATATAAAAAGGAGTGTAGGACATAATCCACCCCCATGTTTTTTGACACAGACAGACATAATCCCCACAACATCATATAAATCTCCAGGTATGCCATAATCCCCACAAGATCATATAAATCTCCAGGTATGCCATAATCCCCACAACATCATATAAATCTCCAGGTATGCCATAATCCCCACAAGATCATATAAATCTCCAGGTATGCCATAATCCCCACAACATCATATAAATCTCCAGGTATGCCATAATCCCCACAACATCATATAAATCTCCAGGTATGCCATAATCCCCACAACATCATATAAATCTCCAGGTATGACATAATCCCCACATCATATAAATCTCCAGGTATGCCATAATCCCCACATCATATAAATCTCCAGGTATGCCATAATCCCCACAACATCATATAAATCTCCAGGTATGCCATAATCCCCACAACACATATAAATCTCCAGGTATGCCATAATCCCCACATCATATAAATCTCCAGGTATGCCATAATCCCCACAACATCATATAAATCTCCAGGTATGCCATAATCCCCACAACATCATATAAATCTCCAGGTATGCCATAATCCCCACATCATATAAATCTCCAGGTATGACATAATCCCCACATCATATAAATCTCCAGGTATGCCATAATCCCCACAAGATCATATAAATCTCCAGGTATGCCATAATCCCCACAAGATCATATAAATCTCCAGGTATGCCATAATCCCCACAACATCATATAAATCTCCAGGTATGCCATAATCCCCACATCATATAAATCTCCAGGTATGACATAATCCCCACATCATATAAATCTCCAGGTATGCCATAATCCCCACAAGATCATATAAATCTCCAGGTATGCCATAAT
>CM026393.1:48474432-48514446 GCA_014843695.1 Archivesica marissinica
CAATGTAGTAGGAGTGCAGTGCTGTAGTACAATGTAGTAGGAGTGCAGTGCTGTAGTACAATGTAGTAGGAGTGCAGTGCAGTAGTACAATGTAGTAGGAGGGCAGTAGTACAATGTAGTAGGAGGGCAGTGCAGTAGTACAATGTAGTAGGAGGGCAGTGCAGTAGTACAATGTAGTAGGAGTGCAGTGCAGTAGTACAATGTAGTAGGAGGGCAGTAGTACAATGTAGTAGGAGTGCAGTGCAGTAGTACAATGTAGTAGGAGGGCAGTAGTACAATGTAGTAGGAGTGCAGTGCAGTAGTACAATGTAGTAGGAGTGCAGTGCTGTAGTACAATGTAGTAGGAGTGCAGTGCAGTAGAACAATGTAGTAGGAGTGCAGTGCAGTGCAATGTAGTAGGAGTGCAGTGCAGTAGTGCAATGTAGTAGGAGGGCAGTGCAGTAGTACAATGTAGTAGGAGGGCAGTGCAGTAGTACAATGTAGTAGGAGGGCAGTGCAGTAGTACAATGTAGTAGGAGGGCAGTGCAGTAGTACAATGTAGTAGGAGGGCAGTAGTACAATGTAGTAGGAGGGCAGTGCAGTAGTACAATGTAGTAGAAAATGGCCGTTTCTTGTGGAAAATGACCGTTTCTAGTGGAAAATGGCCGTTTCTAGTGGGAAATGGCCGTTTCTAGTGGGAAATGGCTGTTTCTAGTGGGAAATGGCCGTTTCTAGTGAAAAATGGCCGTTTCTAGTGGGAAATGGCCGTTTCTAGTGGAAAATGGCCGTTTCTAGTGGAAAATGAACATTTCTAGTGGAAAATGGCCGTTTCTAGTGGAAAATGGCCGTTTCTAGTGGGAAATGCCCGTTTCTAGTGGGAAATGGCCGTTTCTAGTGGGAAATGGCTGTTTCTAGTGGAAAATGGCCGTTTCTAGTGGAAAATGAATATTTCTAGTGGAAAATGGCCGTTTCTAGTGGGAAATGGCTGTTTCTAGTGGAAAATGAACGTTTCTCGGAGGTATATTAATCATATTCTGGCTGTTTTAGACCGACCATTGACCGGGTCAGAGGTGACCATCAAATAGAGGTCAAATATATAGGAAAATCTCTCGGTAAGAAATTAACTGGCTCATTCTTGGAGGTGATAGTTTAATAGAGTTGACCGCATTTCAATATTGTGCGTAATAAAGTAACTTACATGCACTCTGTAACTTATACAGACCAGCGCCCTCACAGTTTAGAAATGCATCTGACACTGTAAAACATAAATACACATTGTCAGGTCTTCAAAGATTAGAAATGCATTTTACACTGTAAAACATAAATACACATTGTCAGGTCTTCAAAGATTAGAAATGCATTTGACACTGTAAAACATAAATACATTCATGAAATGATGAATACCATAATACTCTATCTAAGCTACACGCAAAACAAATGTAAATAACAACAAAACAGTACAAAAATATAAAAAGGAGTGTAGGACATAATCCACCCCCATGTTTTTTGACACAGACAGACATAATCCCCACAACATCATATAAATCTCCAGGTATGCCATAATCCCCACAAGATCATATAAATCTCCAGGTATGCCATAATCCCCACAACATCATATAAATCTCCAGGTATGCCATAATCCCCACAAGATCATATAAATCTCCAGGTATGCCATAATCCCCACAACATCATATAAATCTCCAGGTATGCCATAATCCCCACAACATCATATAAATCTCCAGGTATGCCATAATCCCCACAACATCATATAAATCTCCAGGTATGCCATAATCCCCACATCATATAAATCTCCAGGTATGCCATAATCCCCACAACATCATATAAATCTCCAGGTATGCCATAATCCCCACAACATCATATAAATCTCCAGGTATGCCATAATCCCCACAAGATCATATAAATCTCCAGGTATGCCATAATCCCCACAAGATCATATAAATCTCCAGGTATGCCATAATCACTCCCATGTCCACCTCCGTTGTCGAAGCTATGACATAATCACTACCATGTCCGCCTCCGTTAGAGTGGTTACGGTCACTGACCTATATAAAACTGCAACCTATCATCACTGATGGTCACAGGTTCGAGCCCCGCTCAGAATGTGTCTCTTTATAGGAAAAAGTTGGCAGTTTCTTATGGGAGGTTGGTGCACCAAGTACTGGTTAACCACTGGAGCCTGCCCAGTAAAGGTGTTGTTCGTTCAAATGGGCAACCGGTAGCGACGTTAAATAAACTTAAATTATTTTTTAAAAATCCCTCCCACTCAGATTCAAGGTAGGACCTTAGACGAGTAGGGGGGGGGGGGGGGATTCTGTATAACAAACTATTCTTCCGTTATAATAACAACATTGGGGTTTCTGTGGTAAAATGAATATGTTGCCGCCTCGCAGCATCAGACTTGTGAGTTTGAGCCCCATCTGAGCCATGGTGATGCTGTCCTTAAGCAATACATTCTTCATCCTCATTGCTCTCTCCAGCATGGGGATGGATTCAAAGAGCCATTAATCTAAAGATGTTAGGACTTATTTCATAATCAAACTAAAGTATAAATGTTTAAAAACCAAACAACCCAGATCAACTACAGCAAATGTTTAATGCTAAGGTAAAAGTATGGATAGAATTATCAGCCAGGGCGTGTCAGAATACGACTCTCTGATTGGTCAATCTCACCTCTATCGAGGTCATCATACAGGTGATCTATCGTCTTGTCCAGAGCCTTTTTTTCCTCCTCTGGTAGTTGTAATTTATCACAGTTCTTCACCCATACACTGATAGAACTGTAGGAAAAAACAAAGAATTTATATCCTCACACCCCATACACTGATAGAACTGTAGGAAAAAACAAAGAATTTATATCCTCACACCCCATACACTGATAGAACTGTAGGAAAAAACAAAGAATTTATATCCTCACACCCCATACACTGATAGAACTGTAGGAAAAAACAAAGAATTTATATCCTCACACCCCATACACTGATAGAACTGTAGGAAAAAACAAAGAATTTATATCCTCACACCCCATACACTGATAGAACTGTAGGAAAAAACAAAGAATTTATATCCTCACACCCCATACACTGATAGAACTGTAGGAAAAAACAAAGAATTTATATCCTCACACCCCATACACGATAGAACTGTAGGAAAAAACAAAGAATTTATATCCTCACACCCCATACACATACAAAGAATTTATATCTGAATACAATGTACCAGTAACTTCCCCTTCTGGATTATGACTACATTGTACCGGTAACTTCCCCTTCTGGATTATGAATACATTGTACCAGTAACTTCCCCTTCTGGATTATGAATACATTGTACCGGTAACTTCCCCTTCTGGTTTATGAATACACTGTACCGGTAACTTCCCCTTCTGGATTATGAATACATTGTACCAGTAACTTCCCCTTCTGGATTATGACTACATTGTACCAGTAACTTCCCCTTCTGGATTATGACTACATTGTACCAGTAGCTTCCCCTTCTGGATTATGACTACATTGTACCAGTAACTTCCCCTTCTGGATTATGAATACATTGTACCGGTAACTTCCCCTTCTGGATTATGACTACATTGTATGGGTAACTTCCCCTTCTGGATTATGAATACATTGTACCAGTAACTTCCCCTTCTGGTTTATGAATACACTGTACCAGTAACTTCCCCTTCTGGATTATGACTACATTGTATGGGTAACTTCCCCTTCTGGATTATGAATACATTGTACCAGTAACTTCCCCTTCTGGTTTATGAATACACTGTACCAGTAACTTCCCCTTCTGGATTATGACTACATTGTACCGGTAACTTCCCCTTCTGGATTATGAATACATTGTACCAGTAACTTCCCCTTCTGGATTATGAATACATTGTACCGGTAACTTCCCCTTCTGGTTTATGAATACACTGTACCGGTAACTTCCCCTTCTGGATTATGAATACATTGTACCAGTAACTTCCCCTTCTGGTTTATGAATACACTGTACCAGTAACTTCCCCTTCTGGATTATGACTACATTGTATGGGTAACTTCCCCTTCTGGATTATGAATACATTGTACCAGTAACTTCCCCTTCTGGTTTATGAATACACTGTACCAGTAACTTCCCCTTCTGGATTATGACTACATTGTATGGGTAACTTCCCCTTCTGGATTATGAATACATTGTACCAGTAACTTCCCCTTCTGGTTTATGAATACACTGTACCAGTAACTTCCCCTTCTGGATTATGACTACATTGTATGGGTAACTTCCCCTTCTGGATTATGAATACATTGTACCAGTAACTTCCCCTTCTGGTTTATGAATACACTGTACCAGTAACTTCCCCTTCTGGATTATGACTACATTGTACCAGTAACTTCCCCTTCTGGATTATGAATACATTGTACCAGTAACTTCCCCTTCTGGATTATGAATACATTGTACCAGTAACTTCCCCTTCTGGATTATGACTACACTGTACCAGTAACTTCCCCTTCTGGATTATGACTACATTGTACCAGTAACTTCCCCTTCTGGATTATGAATACATTGTACCAGTAACTTCCCCTTCTGGATTATGACTACATTGTACCAGTAACTTCCCCTTCTGGATTATGAATACATTGTACCGGTAACTTCCCCTTCTGGATTATGACTACATTGTATGGGTAACTTCCCCTTCTGGATTATGACTACATTGTACCAGTATTCCCCTTCTGGATTATGACTACATTGTATGGGTAACTTCCCCTTCTGGATTATGACTACATTGTACCAGTATTCTCCTTCTGGATTATGACTACATTGTATGGGTAACTTCCCCTTCTGGATTATGAATACATTGTACCAGTAACTTCCCCTTCTGGTTTATGAATACACTGTACCAGTAACTTCCCCTTCTGGATTATGACTACATTGTACCAGTAACTTCCCCTTCTGGATTATGACTACATTGTACCAGTAACTTCCCCTTCTGGATTATGAATATATTGTACCAGTAACTTCCCCTTCTGGATTATGACTACACTGTACCAGTAACTTCCCCTTCTGGATTATGACTACATTGTACCAGTAACTTCCCCTTCTGGATTATGAATACATTGTACCAGTAACTTCCCCTTCTGGATTATGACTACATTGTACCAGTAACTTCCCCTTCTGGATTATGAATACATTGTACCGGTAACTTCCCCTTCTGGATTATGACTACATTGTATGGGTAACTTCCCCTTCTGGATTATGACTACATTGTACCAGTATTCCCCTTCTGGATTATGACTACATTGTATGGGTAACTTCCCCTTCTGGATTATGACTACATTGTACCAGTATTCTCCTTCTGGATTATGACTACATTGTACCAGTAACTTCCCCTTCTGGATTATGAATACATTGTACCAGTAACTTCCCCTTCTGGATTATGAATACATTGTACGGGTAACTTCCCCTTCTGGATTATGAATACATTGTACCGGTAACTTCCCCTTCTGGATTATGAATACATTGTACCGGTAACTTCCCCTTCTGGTTTATGAATACACTGTACCGGTAACTTCCCCTTCTGGATTATGAATACATTGTACCAGTAACTTCCCCTTCTGGATTATGACTACATTGTACCAGTAACTTCCCCTTCTGGATTATGACTACATTGTACCAGTAGCTTCCCCTTCTGGATTATGACTACATTGTACCAGTAACTTCCCCTTCTGGATTATGAATACATTGTACCGGTAACTTCCCCTTCTGGATTATGACTACATTGTATGGGTAACTTCCCCTTCTGGATTATGAATACATTGTACGGGTAACTTCCCCTTATGGATTATGAATATATTGTACCAGTAACTTCCCCTTCTGGTTTATGAATACACTGTACCAGTAACTTCCCCTTCTGGATTATGACTACATTGTACCAGTAACTTCCCCTTCTGGATTATGACTACATTGTACCAGTAACTTCCCCTTCTGGATTATGAATATATTGTACCAGTAACTTCCTCTTCTGGATTATGACTACACTGTACCAGTAACTTCCCCTTCTGGATTATGACTACATTGTACCAGTAACTTCCCCTTCTGGATTATGAATACATTGTACTGGTAACTTCCCCTTCTGGATTATGACTACATTGTACCAGTAACTTCCCCTTCTGGATTATGAATACATTGTACCGGTAACTTCCCCTTCTGGATTATGAATATATTGTACCAGTAACTTCCCCTTCTGGATTATGACTACACTGTACCAGTAACTTCCCTTCTGGATTATGACTACATTGTACCAGTAACTTCCCCTTCTGGATTATGAATACATTGTACCAGTAACTTCCCCTTCTGGATTATGACTACATTGTACCAGTAACTTCCCCTTCTGGATTATGAATACATTGTACCGGTAACTTCCCCTTCTGGATTATGACTACATTGTATGGGTAACTTCCCCTTCTGGATTATGACTACATTGTACCAGTATTCCCCTTCTGGATTATGACTACATTGTATGGGTAACTTCCCCTTCTGGATTATGACTACATTGTACCAGTATTCCCCTTCTGGATTATGACTACATTGTACCAGTAACTTCCCCTTCTGGATTATGAATACATTGTACCGGTAACTTCCCCTCTGGATTATGAATACATTGTACCAGTAACTTCCCCTTCTGGATTATGAATACATTGTACGGGTAACTTCCCCTTCTGGATTATGAATACATTGTACCGGTAACTTCCCCTTCTGGATTATGAATACATTGTACCGGTAACTTCCCCTTCTGGTTTATGAATACACTGTACCGGTAACTTCCCCTTCTGGATTATGAATACATTGTACCAGTAACTTCCCCTTCTGGATTATGACTACATTGTACCAGTAACTTCCCCTTCTGGATTATGACTACATTGTACCAGTAGCTTCCCCTTCTGGATTATGACTACATTGTACCAGTAACTTCCCCTTCTGGATTATGAATACATTGTACCGGTAACTTCCCCTTCTGGATTATGACTACATTGTATGGGTAACTTCCCCTTCTGGATTATGAATACATTGTACGGGTAACTTCCCCTTATGGATTATGAATATATTGTACCAGTAACTTCCCCTTCTGGTTTATGAATACACTGTACCAGTAACTTCCCCTTCTGGATTATGACTACATTGTACCAGTAACTTCCCCTTCTGGATTATGACTACATTGTACCAGTAACTTCCCCTTCTGGATTATGAATATATTGTACCAGTAACTTCCCCTTCTGGATTATGACTACACTGTACCAGTAACTTCCCCTTCTGGATTATGACTACATTGTACCAGTAACTTCCCCTTCTGGATTATGAATACATTGTACCGGTAACTTCCCCTTCTGGATTATGACTACATTGTACCAGTAACTTCCCCTTCTGGATTATGAATACATTGTACCGGTAACTTCCCCTTCTGGATTATGACTACATTGTATGGGTAACTTCCCCTTCTGGATTATGACTACATTGTATGGGTAACTTCCCCTTCTGGATTATGACTACATTGTACCAGTATTCCCCTTCTGGATTATGACTACATTGTATGGGTAACTTCCACTTCTGGATTATGACTACATTGTATGGGTAACTTCCACTTCTGGATTATGAATACATTGTACCAGTAACTTCCCCTTCTGGATTATGAATACATTGTACGGGTAACTTCCCCTTCTGGATTATGAATACATTGTACCGGTAACTTCCCCTTCTGGATTATGACTACATTGTACCGGTAACTTCCCCTTCTGGATTATGACTACATTGTACCGGTAACTTCCCCTTCTGGATTATGAATACATTGTACCGGTAACTTCCCCTTCTGGAGTATGAATACATTGTACCGGTAACTTCCCCTTCTGGATTATAACTACATTGTACCAGTATTCCCCTTCTGGATTATGACTACATTGTACTGGTAACTTCCCCTTTCTGGTTTATGAATACACTGTACCGGTAACTTCCCCTTCTGGATTATGACTACATTGTACGGATAACTTCCCCTTCTGGATTATGAATACATTGTACGGATAACTTCCCCTTCTGGATTATGAATACATTGTACCTGTAACTTCCCCTTCTGGTTTATGAATACACTGTACCGGTAACTTCCCCTTCTGGATTATGAATACATTGTACCGTTAACTTCCCCTTCTGGATTATGAATACATTGTACTGGTAACTTCCCCTTCTGGATTATGACTACATTGTACCGGTAACTTCCCCTTCTGGATTATGAATACATTGTACCGGTAACTTCCCCTTCTGGAGTATGAATACATTGTACCGGTAACTTCCCCTTCTGGATTATAACTACATTGTACCAGTATTCCCCTTCTGGATTATGACTACATTGTACTGGTAACTTCCCCTTTCTGGTTTATGAATACACTGTACCGGTAACTTCCCCTTCTGGATTATGACTACATTGTACGGATAACTTCCCCTTCTGGATTATGAATACATTGTACGGATAACTTCCCCTTCTGGATTATGAATACATTGTACCTGTAACTTCCCCTTCTGGTTTATGAATACACTGTACCGGTAACTTCCCCTTCTGGATTATGAATACATTGTACCGTTAACTTCCCCTTCTGGATTATGAATACATTGTACTGGTAACTTCCCCTTCTGGATTATGAATACACTGTACCGGTAACTTCCCCTTCTGGATTATGAATATATTGTACCGGTAACTTCCCCTTCTGGATTATAAATACATTGTACCGGTAACTTCCCCTTCTGGTTTACAGACTGGACACATGGCAATAAATGTTTTTACCTTGAGCCGATGCCTTGTTGATTAGTTCCCATCAAGGCAAACATAGACCGGAAACCATCCGCCGTCAACCACTGAAAATTACATTTATATATAGTCATTATATCAAGGTCGCTTATGTCAATAAGTCAAATTTTTCATTATATCAAATTTATTTTTTGGTCCCTTCAGTATAAATAGGCATTATTTCACACTCGTTATGTCAAAGCGTCATAAGCATGTCGCCTAAGTCCGACTTTCATTCGCAAAATTTACCTGATCAAAGACGTACGCCAGGCCTGTGCAAACAATCGATGAAGATAGTAGATGGTGTTTACCGTTGACAGTAATTACAATATGTTCATTACAGGTACACACTTATCAACCAATAATTGGTTTAACGACTCATGTTAATAATTATAATTAATCATTTTGTTTTGACTTTAACTTGTCAATAATTAGTGGAGAATGGCATGTTAATTTCCACAGAATATAGCAGACTAATCGAGGATCCGTTTATTACTACACCGTTAAATGTACCATTATTACATCAGCGATTTTTTATCACAGTTTCGTATATAAATGTTATTTACATGTATGTGCTGCATTTAGTAAACATTAATTACGATATTACAGTGTTTTTTTTTATCATGTCACGGCTATAACAGACAATGACAACTTATTGTGGGGCAAATTTAAGATGGATAAGGCTTGTGAACTACGAGAAACATCTTGGGAAATATGGTCAATATCCGATATGTCAAACTTCAGTTATGTCGAAATATTTTGTTCGGTCCGAAGGAATTCGACATGTAGTATGTATAAGATAACCAGGCATTATACTGTTCATAAAATGTGTATGTATGTTTTAATATCCTGTACCATAGGCCAGAAGGTAGAATTATCTACGATAGTAAGATGTATACACATGTATATAGGATTTTAAACAAGTGGTCATTTCATACCATTTTTATGAAACAAGTTTTGGAAGTTTGCTATTAAGCGAGCCTTTTGGCGGGCAGTCTACTATATAACACCTTTCCTGGGCAGGCTCCAGCGGTTAACAAGTACTTGGTGCACCAACCTGCATAAGAAACTGCCAACTTTTTCATGAGACACGGCCTGAGCGGGGCTCGAACCTGTAACCATCAGTGATGATAGGTTACAGTGGTATACAAGTCAGAGACCGTAACCACTCCATCACGGAGGCGGACATGACCAGATGAGGGGGCTAGGTGCACAATATCACCGACGGTTTGATGCTGCTACTGATGTATTTTATACAAATTTATTTTAGCTCGATTGCGAAACAAGTTCTTACAACTTATATTAATCACTCTCGAGACCTCATTCCTGATGGAATCCGTCGCCACGAGAGAGAAAGAAGAGGCAATGTGGAATTTAAATGCCTTGCCTAAGGGCACAATCATAACGGCTCCAGCAGGGCTCGAACTCCAGACCTTTCGCACCTGAAGTGAACGCCATCCACTGCGCTATCACGACTTCCACGATTCTACTGATGTATGGATGACAAGTGCATCGGATATGTCCCTGCTTTCATTCAGGAATAATAGTTTTCACAGAGTCTGTTCCCCCCCCTTCCACTTGCCATTGTCGTCAATGACAAAAGAAATTTGCAATTCGCGGCCAAGAAAATTAAAATTAGTAACAAACATTTCCATGAAATAGGGCCCGGCCAAATTCAGCATTGCATAGGTCTTGAAAATCTGGCAAACAATTTTCAAAATACAGCAAAAACTCATTGCTATATACTGGTATAAAATATTGTGTGTAATTAAACAAAGAATCTGCTATTCCAGTCTCCTAAAATAAAGAGTTTGCTAAGATTGAAGTTTTGAGTTTTTACCTGCTGTATTTTATCATCATAGAATGATTCTGTCATCATATTTCTTAACATTTCAAGTTGATCCTGAAATATGGAAGATATTATAAATACAATTGTGCAACTTCAGGTAATGTGGGGTTAGAATCTTGCTTAGGTGCCTCATATCTCCCTGAGGTGCCTCATATCTCCCCGACTGGTCCATGATATTAACCCATTCAACACCAAGTAACTGACATGGACTGGTCCATGATATTAACCCATTCAACGCCATGTAACTGACATGGACTGGGCCATGATATTAACCCATTCAACGCCATGTAACTGACATGGACTGGTCCATGATATTAACCCATTCAACACCAAGTAACTGACATGGACTGGTGCATGATATTAACCCATTCAACACCAAGTAACTGAAATGGACTGGTGCATGATATTAACCCATTCAACACCAAGTAACTGACATGGACTGGGCCATGATATTTACCCATTCAACACCAAGTAACTGACATGGACTGGTCCATGATATTAACCCATTCAACGCCATGTAACTGACATGGACTGGTGCACGATATTTAACCCATTCAACCCCAGATAACTGACATGGACTGGTGCATGATATTTAACCCATTCAACACCAAATAACTGACATGGACTGGTGCATGATATTAACCCATTCAACCCCAAGTAACTGAGTAACTGACATGGACTGGTGCATGATATTAACCCATTCAACACCAAGTAACTGACATGGACTGGTGCATGATATTAACCCATTCAACCCCAAGTAACTGACATGGACTGGTGCATGATATTAACCCATTCAACACCATGTAACTGACATGGACTGGTGCATGGTATTAACCCATTCAACATCAAGTAACTGACATGGACTGGTGTATGGTATTAACCCATTCAACACCAAGTAACTGACATGGACTGGTGCATGATATTAACCCATTCAACACCAAGTAACTGACATGGACTGGTGCATGATATTAACCCATTCAACACCAAGTGACTGACATGGACTGGTGCATGATATATTTAGACCAATAAATTAATCAGAAAATTACATTTGGACCAGTTCATTTATCAAACTGGGTAATTTTGTCTATTAATAGTAATATTACTGGCAAAAAGTGCAGATCATGATGAGACGACATGACCCGGCTCATCTGTATCTACACTTTTTGTAAGCCTATTTAGTGGTATGTAGTGTTGAAAGGGTTAATACTGAAACTTGGCTCACCTGAAACTGTTTGCCGAGTAGTTTATGAACAGCATGATCCTCCTCATTAACCGTAACCTGTATGAACTCATTGAACTCACTAAGCATCATGTCTGGATCTTCTGCCTGAAAATAATGCAATTGCAAAGCAAATTATAGAACGCAATTACAATTAACTACACCTAAGTAACGTTTTAGACTCGTACAACTACGTCGCCGTCGCCAACCAGTAACAAATCGGACCACTCTACCACTAAGCAACATCAACAACACATACTGACCCGTTTTTTACAACACGACCTTGACATTTTTTCATGAAATTTAGAAGAAAAATAAAGTTTTCTGTGCCCACGAGTTTGGTAAAAAATAAAAATAAATTCCCTATCCACCCTATTTTCTTCTACATTTTTCTGTGCATAAGAATTTGGTTAAAAAATTTTTTTTAAAAATTCATGATACGCTAAACAGGTTGTTTTTTTGGGGCCTTAGCGAAGAAGATACTAACAATGAGAGAAACGTAAAATGAAAATCAATGAAAAATATAGTTTACAGTATTGTTTATTGCGTGATCTCTACACATACCTGTTTTACCATAGCTATCATCTTGAGGAGGAGCATAATACTGGCAGTCTCAGGCGGGTAATGAATGTTCCTCCATACTTCCATCAGGCGGTTGACCGGATGCTCTACATCCTCGCGGGCAGTACCAACACATAGACATTTGTGATATCGATCCCAGGCTTTTTGTCGACATGCTTCACAACAGTATATCGCCTGAAATATTAACCACTATCGTGCACTTTCGTGATCTAGGAACAAAGTTTTCTGCTCTATACACAATATTTACATCGCTATTGTATTTCCTTCGATTAACGTATGTGCTCCGATTGTATACATACAAATACATAGCATTTACATAGCGCACAAATTATTCTATTGCGCTTCACAATTACAGATGCAATTTTAAACATTTACACATGCAGGGATCATTCTAGAGGGCGATGTGGGCGAAATTGTCGCCCTAGGGACCCTGACTTCGCCCTCTGGGGGCCCCACTTCTCCCTAAAATTTGGTTGGGTTTTTACGATTTTCAAACAAAATTGTGTCTAGTAAGATACACTGGCCCATTATAAAGCACTCATTCTATTCAAATGTTGTATTTAATGGTTGTACGGTGCATTTTAACCCTATTTTGCAGAAGTATATTAAATAACACCATTTAAGGAAGCGATCACGCGCTTTCTCACTTCTCCCAAAAATTCTGACCTAGAATGAACCCTGAACATAACAATAATATATGGAAATATAAATAAAAATGTATACATATATATTTATAACTAGGATTCTAGTAATTGGTTAAGAACATATTATATCATAATATCTACACCATTACAGTATATAAGTGAGTGATTGAATTAGCGATAAAAGTGGCAATATGAACCATAGACCCAAACACCGCCGTAAGAATGACAACCGTAATGTGGCCAGTACAGTGATTGGGACGATACAGTGATCCGCGCATCACCACATGACACGAGCTCGAACCCAAGAGAATGAATGCCCATACAACACTTCACTCGTCAATCCATGTACATGTACATTTTCGGATGAGGGTTTCCAACTAATGATATGCAGCTGAAATGCGCACTCAAAAATTACGGGCATGCACATTCGCAGTGGTAGACACGTTCATCGAGAGAAAAGGCGTGTCTTACAGCATACCCGGTACACTGTTCCAAGGATGATCTATTTACATGTTCCGGCAGACGGTAAGTTGCAAATCTGGACTAAAAACATTTTAAATGCAAAATGTGCTATATTTTTTTTGTGCCATTGAAAAGAATAATAAATGTAAATATAAGTAATGAATCACGGCTTAATAGTTTCCATTGGGGCATGAACTACATTGGGCGTGTTTAAAGTTAGCGTGCATGCCTTCGGCCTCCACATACTTTAACCACGCCCAATGGAAACTATTACCCCGCTATTCATTCCTTAAATAAATTATTTGAATGCCTTGGAAATACCCAATAAATTAGACTGACATGTGGGTAGTACTGTAGAAATACCAACTTGATGGTCAACCTGACATGTGGGTTGTACTGTAGAAATATCAACTTGATGGTCAAACTGACATGTGGGTTGTACTGTAGAAATACCAACTTGATGGTCAAACTGACATGTGGGTAGTACTGTAGAAATATCAACTTGATGGTCAAACTGACATGTGGGTTGTACTGTAGAAATATCAACTTGATGGTCAAACTGACATGTGGGTTGTACTGTAGAAATATCAACTTGATGGTCAAACTGACATGTGGGTAGTACTGTAGAAATACCGATGGTCAAACTGACATGTGTGTTGTACTGTAGAAATATCAACTTGATGGTCAAACTGACATGTGGGTAGTACTGTAGAAATATCAACTTGATGGTCAAACTGACATGTGGGTTGTACTGTAGAAATATCAACTTGATGGTCAAACTGACATGTGGGTTGTACTGTAGAAATATCAACTTGATGGTCAAACTGACATGTGGGTTGTACTGTAGAAATATCAACTTGATGGTCAAACTGACATGTGGGTTGTACTGTAGAACTACCAACTTGATGGTCAAACTGACATGTGGGTAGTACTGTAGAAATATCAACTTGATGGTCAACCTGACATGTGGGTTGTACTGTAGAAATATCAACTTGATGGTCAAACTGACATGTGGGTTGACTGTAGAAATACCGATGGTCAAACTGACATGTGTGTTGTACTGTAGAAATACCGATGGTCAAACTGACATGTGGGTTGTACTGTAGAACTACCAACTTGATGGTCAAACTGACATGTGGGTTGTACTGTAGAAATACCGATGGTCAAACTGACATGTGTGTTGTACTGTAGAACTACCAACTTGATGGTCAAACTGACATGTGGGTTGTACTGTAGAACTACCAACTTGATGGTCAAACTGACATGTGGGTTGTACTGTAGAACTACCGATGGTCAAACTGACATGTGGGTTGTACTGTAGAACTACCAACTTGATGGTCAAACTGACATGTGGGTTGTACTGTAGAAATACCGATGGTCAAACTGACATGTGTGTTGTACTGTAGAACTACCGATGGTCAAACTGACATGTGGGTTGTACTGTAGAAATATCAACTTGATGGTCAAACTGACGTGTGGGTTGTATTGTAGAACTACCAACTTGATGGTCAAACTGACATGTGGGTAGTACTGTAGAAATATCAACTTGATGGTCAACCTGACATGTGGGTTGTACTGTAGAAATATCAACGTGATGGTCAAACTGACATGTGGGTTGTACTGTAGAAATATCAACTTGATGGTCAACCTGACATGTGGGTTGTACTGTAGAACTACCAACTTGATGGTCAAACTGACATGTGGGTTGTACTGTAGAAATACCGATGGTCAAACTGACATGTGTGTTGTACTGTAGAACTACCAACTTGATGGTCAAACTGACATGTGGGTTGTACTGTAGAACTACCAAGTTGATGGTCAAACTGACATGTGGGTTGTACTGTAGAAATACCGATGGTCAAACTGACATGTGGGTTGTACTGTAGAACTACCAACTTGATGGTCAAACTGACATGTGTGTTGTACTGTAGAAATACCGATGGTCAAACTGACATGTGGGTTGTACTGTAGAACTACCGATGGTCAAACTGACATGTGGGTTGTACTGTAGAACTACCAACTTGATGGACAAACTGACATGTGGGTTGTACTGTAGAAATACCGATGGTCAAACTGACATGTGTGTTGTACTGTAGAAATACCGATGGTCAAACTGACATGTGGGTTGTACTGTAGAAATACCAACTTGATGGTCAAACTGACGTGTGGGTTGTATTGTAGAACTACCAACTTGATGGTCAAACTGACATGTGGGTTGTACTGTAGAAATATCAACTTGATGGTCAAACTGACATGTGGGTAGTACTGTAGAAATATCAACTTGATGGTCAACCTGACATGTGGGTTGTACTGTAGAAATATCAACGTGATGGTCAAACTGACATGTGGGTTGTACTGTAGAAATATCAACTTGATGGTCAAACTGACATGTGGGTTGTACTGTAGAACTACCAACTTTATGGTCAAACTGACATGTGGGTAGTACTGTAGAAATATCAACTTGATGGTCAACCTGACATGTGGGTTGTACTGTAGAACTACCAACTTGATGGTCAAACTGACATGTGGGTTGTACTGTAGAAATACCGATGGTCAAACTGACATGTGTGTTGTACTGTAGAACTACCAACTTGATGGTCAAACTGACATGTGGGTTGTACTGTAGAACTACCAACTTGATGGTCAAACTGACATGTGGGTTGTACTGTAGAACTACCGATGGTCAAACTGACATGTGGGTTGTACTGTAGAAATACCGATGGTCAAACTGACATGTGGGTTGTACTGTAGAAATACAACTGATGGTCAAACTGACATGTGGTTGTACTGTAGAAATCCAACTTGATGGTCAAACTGACATGTGGGTTGTACTGTAGAAATATCAACTTGATGGTCAAACTGACATGTGGGTTGTACTGTAGAAATATCAACTTGATGGTCAAACTGACATGTGGGTTGTACTGTAGAAATATCAACTTGATGGTCAAACTGACATGTGGGTTGTACTGTAGAAATACCAACTTGATGGTCAAACTGACATGTGGGTTGTACTGTAGAAATACCGATGGTCAAACTGACATGTGGGTTGTACTGTAGAACTACCAACTTGATGGTCAAACTGACATGTGGGTTGTACTGTAGAACTACCAACTTGATGGTCAAACTGACATGTGGGTTGTACTGTAGAAATACCGATGGTCAAACTGACATGTGGGTTGTACTGTAGAACTACCAACTTGATGGTCAAACTGACATGTGGGTTGTACTGTAGAAATACCGATGGTCAAACTGACATGTGTGTTGTACTGTAGAAATACCGATGGTCAAACTGACATGTGGGTTGTACTGTAGAATTATCAACTTGATGGTCAAACTGACGTGTGGGTTGTATTGTAGAACTACCAACTTGATGGTCAAACTGACATGTGGGTAGTACTGTAGAAATACCGATGGTCAACCTGACATGTGGGTTGTACTGTAAAAATATCAACTTGATGGTCAAACTGACATGTGGGTAATACTGTAGAAATATCAACTTGATGGTCAACCTGACATGTGGGTTGTACTGTAGAACTACCAACTTTATGGTCAAACTGACATGTGGGTAGTACTGTAGAAATATCAACTTGATGGTCAAACTGACATGTGGGTAGTACTGTAGAAATATCAACTTGATGGTCAACCTGACATGTGGGTTGTACTGTAGAACTACCAACTTGATGGTCAAACTGACATGTGGGTTGTACTGTAGAAATACCGATGGTCAAACTGACATGTGGGTTGTACTGTAGAAATATCAACTTGATGGTCAAACTGACATGTGGGTAGTACTGTAGAACTACCAACTTGATGGTCAAACTGACATGTGGGTAGTACTGTAGAAATATCAACTTGATGGTCAAACTGACATGTGGGTAGTACTGTAGAACTACCAACTTGATGGTCAAACTGACATGTGGGTTGTACTGTAGAACTACCAACTTGATGGTCAAACTGACATGTGGGTAGTACTGTAGAACTACCAACTTGATGGTCAAACTGACATGTGGGTTGACTGTAGAAATACCGATGGTCAAACTGACATGTGTGTTGTACTGTAGAAATACCGATGGTCAAACTGACATGTGGGTTGTACTGTAGAACTACCAACTTGATGGTCAAACTGACATGTGGGTTGTACTGTAGAAATACCGATGGTCAAACTGACATGTGTGTTGTACTGTAGAACTACCAACTTGATGGTCAAACTGACATGTGGGTTGTACTGTAGAACTACCAACTTGATGGTCAAACTGACATGTGGGTTGTACTGTAGAACTACCGATGGTCAAACTGACATGTGGGTTGTACTGTAGAACTACCAACTTGATGGTCAAACTGACATGTGGGTTGTACTGTAGAAATACCGATGGTCAAACTGACATGTGTGTTGTACTGTAGAAATACCGATGGTCAAACTGACATGTGGGTTGTACTGTAGAAATATCAACTTGATGGTCAAACTGACATGTGGGTTGTACTGTAGAACTACCAACTTGATGGTCAAACTGACATGTGGGTAGTACTGTAGAAATATCAACTTGATGGTCAACCTGACATGTGGGTTGTACTGTAGAAATATCAACTTGATGGTCAAACTGACATGTGGGTTGTACTGTAGAAATATCAACTTGATGGTCAACCTGACATGTGGGTTGTACTGTAGAACTACCAACTTGATGGTCAAACTGACATGTGGGTTGTACTGTAGAAATACCGATGGTCAAACTGACATGTGTGTTGTACTGTAGAAATACCGATGGTCAAACTGACATGTGGGTTGTACTGTAGAACTACCAACTTGATGGTCAAACTGACATGTGGGTTGTACTGTAGAAATACCGATGGTCAAACTGACATGTGGGTTGTACTGTAGAACTACCAACTTGATGGTCAAACTGACATGTGTGTTGTACTGTAGAAATACCGATGGTCAAACTGACATGTGGGTTGTACTGTAGAACTACCGATGGTCAAACTGACATGTGGGTTGTACTGTAGAACTACCAACTTGATGGTCAAACTGACATGTGGGTTGTACTGTAGAAATACCGATGGTCAAACTGACATGTGTGTTGTACTGTAGAAATACCGATGGTCAAACTGACATGTGGGTTGTACTGTAGAAATACCAACTTGATGGTCAAACTGACGTGTGGGTTGTATTGTAGAACTACCAACTTGATGGTCAAACTGACATGTGGGTTGTACTGTAGAAATATCAACTTGATGGTCAAACTGACATGTGGGTAGTACTGTAGAAATATCAACTTGATGGTCAACCTGACATGTGGGTTGTACTGTAGAAATATCAACGTGATGGTCAAACTGACATGTGGGTTGTACTGTAGAAATATCAACTTGATGGTCAAACTGACATGTGGGTTGTATTGTAGAACTACCAACTTTATGGTCAAACTGACATGTGGGTAGTACTGTAGAAATATCAACTTGATGGTCAACCTGACATGTGGGTTGTACTGTAGAACTACCAACTTGATGGTCAAACTGACATGTGGGTTGTACTGTAGAAATACCGATGGTCAAACTGACATGTGTGTTGTACTGTAGAACTACCAACTTGATGGTCAAACTGACATGTGGGTAGTACTGTAGAACTACCAACTTGATGGTCAAACTGACATGTGGGTTGTACTGTAGAAATACCAACTTGATGGTCAAACTGACATGTGGGTTGTACTGTAGAAATACCAACTTGATGGTCAAACTGACATGTGGGTTGTACTGTAGAAATACCGATGGTCAAACTGACATGTGGGTTGTACTGTAGAAATACCGATGGTCAAACTGACATGTGGTTGTACTGTAGAAATATCAACTTGATGGTCAAACTGACATGTGGGTTGTACTGTAGAAAACTGATGGTCAAACTGACATGTGGGTGTTGTGATACCAATGGTCAAACTGACATGTGGTTGTACTGTAGAAATACTGATGGTCAAACTGACATGTGGGTTGTACTGTAGAAATACCAACTTGATGGTCAAACTGACATGTGGGTTGTACTGTAGAAATACCGATGGTCAAACTGACATGTGGGTTGTACTGTAGAAATACCGATGGTCAAACTGACATGTGGGTAGTACTGTAGAAATACCAACTTGATGGTCAAACTGACATGTGGGTTGTACTGTAGAAATACCGATGGTCAAACTGACATGTGGGTTGTACTGTAGAAATACCAACTTGATGGTCAAACTGACATGTGGGTTGTACTGTAGAAATACCGATGGTCAAACTGACATGTGTGTTGTACTGTAGAAATACCGATGGTCAAACTGACATGTGGGTTGTACTGTAGAAATACCAATGGTCAAACTGACATGTGAGTTGTACTGTAGAAATACTGATGGTCAAACTGACATGTGGGTTGTACTGTAGAAATACCAACTTGATGGTCAAACTGACATGTGGGTTGTACTGTAGAAATACCGATGGTCAAACTGACATGTGGGTTGTACTGTAGAAATACCGATGGTCAAACTGACATGTGGGTAGTACTGTAGAAATACCAACTTGATGGTCAAACTGACATGTGGGTTGTACTGTAGAACTACCAACTTGATGGTCAAACTGACATGTGGGTTGTACTGTAGAAATATCAACTTGATGTGTGTGGGTGTTGTAGAATACAATGGTCAACTGACATGTGGGTGTACTGTAGAATACTGATGGTCAAACTGACATGTGGGTTGTACTGTAGAAATACCAACTTGATGGTCAAACTGACATGTGGGTTGTACTGTAGAACTACCGATGGTCAAACTGACATGTGGGTTGTACTGTAGAAATACCGATGGTCAAACTGACATGTGGGTAGTACTGTAGAAATATCAACTTGATGGTCAAACTGACATGTGGGTTGTACTGTAGAAATACCGATGGTCAAACTGACATGTGGGTTGTACTGTAGAAATACCAACTTGATGGTCAAACTGACATGTGGGTTGTACTGTGTATGGTCAAACTGACTGTGGGTAGTACTGTAGAAATATCAACTTGATGGTCAAACTGACATGTGGGTTGTACTGTAGAACTACCAACTTGATGGTCAAACTGACATGTGGGTAGTACTGTAGAAATATCAACTTGATGGTCAAACTGACATGTGGGTTGTACTGTAGAAATACCAACTTGATGGTCAAACTGACATGTGGGTAGTACTGTAGAAATATCAACTTGATGGTCAACCTGACATGTGGGTTGTACTGTAGAACTACCAACTTGATGGTCAAACTGACATGTGGGTTGTACTGTAGAAATACCGATGGTCAAACTGACATGTGGGTTGTACTGTAGAAATACCGATGGTCAAACTGACATGTGGGTTGTACTGTAGAAATACCAACTTGATGGTCAAACTGACATGTGGGTTGTACTGTAGAAATACCAACTTGATGGTCAAACTGACATGTGGGTTGTACTGTAGAAATACCAACTTGATGGTCAAACTGACATGTGGGTTGTACTGTAGAAATACCGATGGTCAAACTGACATGTGGGTTGTACTGTAGAAATACCGATGGTCAAACTGACATGTGGGTTGTACTGTAGAAATACCAACTTGATGGTCAAACTGACATGTGGGTTGTACTGTAGAAATACCAACTTGATGGTCAAACTGACATGTGGGTTGTACTGTAGAAATACTGATGGTCAAACTGACATGTGGGTTGTACTGTAGAAATACCAACTTGATGGTCAAACTGACATGTGGGTTGTACTGTAGAAATACCGATGGTCAAACTGACATGTGGGTTGTACTGTAGAAATACCAACTTGATGGTCAAACTGACATGTGGGTAGTACTGTAGAAATACCAACTTGATGGTCAAACTGACATGTGGGTTGTACTGTAGAAATACCAACTTGATGGTCAACTGACATGTGGGTTGTATGTAGAATACACTGTAGAATACAACTGACATGTGGGTTGTACTGTAGAAATACATGGTCAAACTGACATGTGGGTTGTACTGTAGAACTACAACTTGATGGTCAAACTGACATGTGGGTTGTACTGTAGAAATACATGGTCAAACTGACATGTGGGTTGTACTGTAGAAATACCAACTTGATGGTCAAACTGACATGTGGGTTGTACTGTAGAAATACCACTTGATGGTCAAACTGACATGTGGGTTGTACTGTAGAAATACACTTGATGGTCAAACTGACATGTGGGTTGTACTGTAGAAATATCAACTTGATGGTCAAACTGACATGTGGGTAGTACTGTAGAACTACCAACTTGATGGTCAAACTGACATGTGGGTTGTACTGTAGAACTACCAACTTGATGGTCAAACTGACATGTGGGTAGTACTGTAGAACTACCAACTTGATGGTCAAACTGACATGTGGGTAGTACTGTAGAAATATCAACTTGATGGTCAAACTGACATGTGGGTTGTACTGTAGAAATACCGATGGTCAAACTGACATGTGTGTTGTACTGTAGAAATATCAACTTGATGGTCAAACTGACATGTGGGTAGTACTGTAGAAATATCAACTTGATGGTCAACCTGACATGTGGGTTGTACTGTAGAAATATCAACGTGATGGTCAAACTGACATGTGGGTTGTACTGTAGAAATATCAACTTGATGGTCAAACTGACATGTGGGTTGTACTGTAGAACTACCAACTTGATGGTCAAACTGACATGTGGGTTGTACTGTAGAAATACCGATGGTCAAACTGACATGTGGGTTGTACTGTAGAAATACCAATGGTCAAACTGACATGTGGGTTGTACTGTAGAAATACCGATGGTCAAACTGACATGTGTGTTGTACTGTAGAAATACCGATGGTCAAACTGACATGTGGGTTGTACTGTAGAAATACCAATGGTTGACATGTGTGATGGTCAAACTGACATGTGGGTTGTACTGTAGAAATACCAACTTGATGGTCAAACTGACATGTGGGTTGTACTGTAGAAATACCGATGGTCAAACTGACATGTGGGTTGTACTGTAGAAATACCGATGGTCAAACTGACATGTGGGTGTACTGTAGAAATACCAACTTGATGGTCAAACTGACATGTGGGTTGTACTGTAGAATACCGATGGTCAAACTGACATGTGGGTTGTACTGTAGAAATACGATGGTCAAACTGACATGTGGGTTGTACTGTAGAACTACCAACTTGATGGTCAAACTGACATGTGGGTTGTACTGTAGAAATACCGATGGTCAAACTGACATGTGGGTTGTACTGTAGAACTACCAACTTGATGGTCAAACTGACATGTGGGTTGTACTGTAGAAATACCGATGGTCAAACTGACATGTGTGTTGTACTGTAGAAATACCGATGGTCAAACTGACATGTGGGTTGTACTGTAGAAATATCAACTTGATGGTCAAACTGACGTGTGGGTTGTATTGTAGAACTACCAACTTGATGGTCAAACTGACATGTGGGTTGTACTGTAGAAATATCAACTTGATGGTCAAACTGACATGTGGGTTGTACTGTAGAAATATCAACTTGATGGTCAAACTGACGTGTGGGTTGTATTGTAGAACTACCAACTTGATGGTCAAACTGACATGTGGGTAGTACTGTAGAAATACCGATGGTCAACCTGACATGTGGGTTGTACTGTAAAAATATCAACTTGATGGTCAAACTGACATGTGGGTAGTACTGTAGAAATATCAACGTGATGGTCAAACTGACATGTGGGTTGTACTGTAGAAATACCAACTTGATGGTCAACCTGACATGTGGGTTGTATTGTAGAACTACCAACTTTATGATCAAACTGACATGTGGGTAGTACTGTAGAAATATCAACTTGATGGTCAACCTGACATGTGGGTTGTACTGTAGAACTACCAACTTTATGGTCAAACTGACATGTGGGTAGTACTGTAGAAATATCAACTTGATGGTCAAACTGACATGTGGGTAGTACTGTAGAAATATCAACTTGATGGTCAACCTGACATGTGGGTTGTACTGTAGAACTACCAACTTGATGGTCAAACTGACATGTGGGTTGTACTGTAGAAATACCGATGGTCAAACTGACATGTGGGTTGTACTGTAGAAATACCAATGGTCAAACTGACATGTGGGTTGTACTGTAGAAATACTGATGGTCAAACTGACATGTGGGTTGTACTGTAGAAATACCAACTTGATGGTCAAACTGACATGTGGGTTGTACTGTAGAAATACCGATGGTCAAACTGACATGTGGGTTGTACTGTAGAAATACCGATGGTCAAACTGACATGTGGGTAGTACTGTAGAAATACCAACTTGATGGTCAAACTGACATGTGGGTTGTACTGTAGAACTACCAACTTGATGGTCAAACTGACATGTGGGTTGTACTGTAGAAATACTGATGGTCAAACTGACATGTGGGTTGTACTGTAGAACTACCAACTTGATGGTCAAACTGACATGTGGGTTGTACTGTAGAACTACTGATGGTCAAACTGACATGTGGGTTGTACTGTAGAAATACCAACTTGATGGTCAACCTGACATGTGGGTAGTACTGTAGAAATACCAACTTGATGGTCAACCTGACATGTGGGTTGTACTGTAGAACTACCAACTTGATGGTCAAACTGACATGTGGGTTGTACTGTAGAAATACCAACTTGATGGTCAAACTGACATGTGGGTTGTACTGTAGAACTACCAACTTGATGGTCAAACTGACATGTGGGTAGTACTGTAGAAATAACGATGTTCAAACTGACATGTGGGTTGTACTGTAGAAATATCAACTTGATGGTCAAACTGACATGTGGGTTGTACTGTAGAAATACCAACTTGATGGTCAAACTGATATGTGGGTTGTACTGTAGAAATATCAACTTGATGGTCAAACTGACATGTGGGTAGTACTGTAGAACTACCAACTTGATGGTCAAACTGACATGTGGGTTGTACTGTAGAACTACCAACTTGATGGTCAAACTGACATGTGTGTTGTACTGTAGAAATACCGATGGTCAAACTGACATGTGGGTTGTACTGTAGAAATACCAACTTGGTGGTCAAACTGACATGTGGGTTGTACTGTAGAACTACCAACTTGATGGTCAAACTGACATGTGGGTTGTACTGTAGAAATACCGATGGTCAAACTGACATGTGGGTTGTACTGTAGAAATACCGATGGTCAAACTGACATGTGGGTTGTACTGTAGAACTACTGATGGTCAAACTGACATGTGTTACTGTATATTAGACTGATACCAAGTTACATATGAAACATACATGTGATGTAAATTAGATATAATTTACACAGATCACTATAAATAATTTGAACTTTTTCAATATCAGGGTTACCGTTGTCGCAACTTTTTTTAAAAAATGGTTCTTTTTTTGTCAAATACATATTTATCTGTAAACTACATTGTATACGGCTCTTAGTTGGCTCCAAGTTTTTCAAGCTTTTTTTCAATTGGAGACAGAAGTGGTGCAGACAAAAATTCAGACAGAGGGAACCCTGAATATTAAATTTATGAAAAATCATATTTATTTTGAAATACAAAATTTCGACTTACTGCACACTGTGGACAGGTCATTATCTGATCACTTTGAACTTCGCAGCACTCTGGGTGGGGTAGATCTATACCGGGACTCTGCGTCAGTCGTTGTGCCATTGCCTCGGCCATCTCCAGTGATCGGAGGCAGTACTCGCATGCTTTGTACTTGTACAACTCATTCCAGGGAAATTGACAACAAACCAACGGCGTCTCCTCCAATATAACATCTCCAGCGTTAAACTGTTTCTTCCCAAACAGGCTGCGGCCCTGAAATTGAAAGAATCCAGAATGGAACAGAACCAAATTTGATATCAGACTTATACACATTTGTATATCATCTCAAAACACATACGGTTAATATGAAATAGTGCCACGCGTATATACATAAGTGAAATAAAGTAACAGAAAGAACACAAAATCATACCAATTCTGAATTGAACTACGTTACTAGATTCTGAATGCCTTGGAAACATCCAATATGTTATTATTCTAATATATCTACTAATATATAAAGGGTATCGTCCCAAGTTCGCATTAAATTGTAGTATTACATCAATCTGTTACAAAATTTCGAATGCATTTTTTCAATTTCTTTTGATGGTGAAAACCCCCCAGATTTCGCATGCATAATAAAGTATGTATTGAGCTAACAAAACAATCCATCAGTTGACACAATAAAAATCTAGGCTTAAGATCATATTGTTGACATTTACGTAGAAACATATTTTAAGTGCACTATATTTCACTACCGTAATTTGCTATGTATAACGCGCACCCTGTCTGAAAAAAATTGTCAGGATGGCGGTAACCGTGTATAATACGCACTAGACAAATTCTACATCGTGTTTAGTAATAAATGTGCGTGGTATACATAGCAAATGACGGTATGCTTCAATAGTACCATTATATCGTCGTTTTATATTATGCCAATTCCAATATTGCAATGCACTATAATACTTGTGCACACATGCAACGCAAACTGTATTATAATTTATTGGATTATAATACATAATTATGACAATTTAATATAGTTTATGCAACCATTCTGTGATATTTAGAAAATATTATTTAGTATCAAATTTCTAGTAATCAGTGTGTGGTAGAAGTGGATTTCCGTATACATGTATTAATACCATATCTACCCGGTCAGTGTATGGTAGAAGTGGATTTCCGTATACATGTATTAATACCATATCTACCCGGTCAGTGTGTGGTAGAAGTGGATTTCCGTATACATGTATTAATACCATATCTACCCGGTCATACATGTGATGAAAGTAATATGTTGACTTATGGCAGAGATATTTTGTTGTTATATTTAATCATGTGATTTGTGCTAATATAAGTATATACCTACCTGTACTCGAGCAGTAGATTTTACAGAATACTGTGAACATTAGACAATTTATTGGTTAAATGATACATTGCAACATGCTTATTAAAATATCATAGACTATAGCAATAGCTGATATACAACAAATAATAACTGGGATAATATCTTAAGTAATTATTATATGTTGTTCCACGTACAGCTTTTTACCATTATGCTAATTCAGTTTTATATTTTTTTTCAACACCAACCTGGTGTCTGTATTCACAAGGTGCACTACACTAACAAATGCCTATCATGCTGTTGGAGACATAGGGTTGCCAGTAAAAACAGCAGCGAGACAGTATGGTGTGCCATCATCATTTTTGAGTAATTAATTCTCTGCACATCTTACTTATCAGGATTGAGCTGCATGGATCAGTCTCATTCCCACTGTTCTAGAGCATTCAGGTCGCTTTGTACGATTTGTGTATCGGAAGTGGATTTTACTGTGCAAACAGTATTGCTTTATTTTTGATACAGTTTGGCAGGTCATTAATATAGGCTAGGAAGAGGAAAGGTCCTAAAACAGAGCCTTGCGGGACCCCAGGCAGAATATCTGAAATTTGTCAACATCGGATATACTTCTCTATTAATGGAAATGTTACCAATAGGGAGCAGGGATCAGTTTAGAGGGCGAAATTGTCACCCTAGGGACCCTGACTTAGCCCTCTGGGGGGCCCACTTCTCCCTATAAAATAAAAAAAGTTTTTGGTTTTTACGATTTTCAAACAAAATATTGTCTAGTAAGATACACTGGCCCATTATAAAGCACTCATTCTATTCAAATGTTGTATTTAATAGTTGTACTGTGCATTTTAACCCTATTTTGCAACAGTATATTAAAGAACACCATTTAATCGCTTTCTCATTTCTCCCAAAAATTCTGACCTATAATGAACCCTGGGGAGTATTTACTAGTAAAATTAAATAGCCGACCATGCCTGTAATACAATATAAAATGAATAGGGGGTGGGGGTTCGTCTATACAAATTATTTTAGCTTAATTGCTAAAAAAGCTAAAAGAAATTTTTATAAACTAATCTAACCCCACCCCCTATGTGCGCTGGGGGGGGGGGGGTTAAGTCATACACTTCACGTTCCCTATTAAGTATTTTTAAGATCATGTGATGATATATAGTGGACCTTGCAATTCGGTAATATTGCCAATAGTGACCATGGTAGCGACCTGTCCCCAGCCATACCTTGGTCTTGGCTCATGAACATTCTAGTTTAGATCAGTAGATGAGAAAACAATTGCGAAATATCATTCTTAGGTAAGTGGGCACCTTACAACTGTCAAATGCAGCCAATAGAATTATATATAACAAATTCACCTAAATATTGACAGGAGCGAAAACTTACAAGTGATAACAAAAAACACAAACGAGTTTTGAACAGTTGAATAAATGAATTTATCCATAGAAATTACTTTTCAGCTTATTTTTGCCATGGACATATGCGGAAATCTGACGGAATTTATCAATAAACGAATAGTAAACACAAAATGATAATCTGGGGATCTGGATAGTAACGTTGCAGGGCCTTTCAGCGTAGACGCAACGAATAGGGAGTAGAATATATGATAAGTAGAATACACATGATATTCTTAAAAACATAGAATAAAGACGAAATTATTGCCTAGCCAATGTATTTTAAAGAACACAATTATATGATGATTAAAACGTGCACATAATGAATTAAAATAATCTTATGTTACCTTCTTTGCATCTGTTGTTTTGATTTCCACGTCGAACAGCATGGGCGCAGCCATTTTCTATTTAGAATTACGGCTATACACCGGTATGCTTAAAGTGCGGAATTCACGGAAATGACTTTCCCAAAGTCATTTCCGCGGAAATGACATTGACTAAACAGCGGAAATGAGTCTAATGTCATTTTCGCTAGTGTTGGTAAGGGTCGAACGTGTTTATAAAGTCATTTCCGTGAAAATGAGCTATGACTAAACAGCGGAAATGAGGACAATGTTATTTTCACTACGAAAATGACTTTTTTAACAGGCAAATAAACGAATTATGAATTTGTGTGAGTACGGTAACGGATTTAGTGAGATGTATGCATGCATTTCTGTAGTAATGTTAACGTTAGCTATTTTCCTGATCGGCATTGTAATAATTAGCGGACTGGTTCCTTTTATCAGTGTCGGTAAGGGTCGACGTGTTTATAAAGTGATTTCCGTGAACAATAGAATTATTTAGTGGCCGGTGATCATCAAAGTATTTGACTAGTACGATGTTAGCGATGGTGGCTTAGCGCAACTACTCAATTAAAAGCGGCAGTCGTAAGAAAATTAAATTATTTAATCACGATGATTCAACTATGCCAATCAAGATCATCAATCGGCACCAAACTGCTTTAATCATCATGGCGTTGAAACTTGGCGGAGTACATAATTGGAAGTAATTAATTCGTGGAGCCAATATTTATAGACCGTGAAATCACAGCAATGTACATTTTCACATTGTTCACAATGGGGAAACGTTATGCTTGTACAACGTGTGATTTGCGATGTGTGTCGGATTGTATTTACTGCCATATACATTTCCGCTGTTTAGTCAATGTCATTTCCGCGGAAATGACTTTGAGAAAGTGATTTCCGTGAATTCCGCGGAAATGAGGTCATTTCCGTCATTTCCGCACTTTAGGCAGACCCGCTATACACCACTAAATTATACACAAATGTTTCGGGTTCAAAACGACAAAACTAAATTAAATTTTTTTTGGTTTTTAACACACAAGTACAAACCATCAACGACTAAATCTCCATAACTACAAAATCACGTCCCCAGGATTGTGCTAAGCGTAACCATGGTGACATTGGTTATAAAAACAATACAACATATCACAGTACTCAATAAAACAATCGACGCGTTAGGGGAAATATAAGTAATACATATAATACATTTACAATTTCTTACCACAGCGTATGTTGTATTTCAGATTAATCTCTATTAATTAATATTTCAATGTATATCTCGTAAAAGAATCCTGTCCTGACTGCCATGAAAGATATTCTCAATATGACTGGCTTGTAGTGGAGTGTATTCATGAGTATGTAGTGTTCATCCTGAAGGCGCATATGCTCCCCCAAGACCTCTCCCTCGTGGCGACGGATTCCATCAAGCAACAGTTTTATATGTTTGCCCTGAAAAAAGGGCAAGCAACAGTTTTATATATTTGCATAACTTAATAATGTTGGTATGTTCTTAAAAATATTGCTAATTGCTCATTTCAGGTGTTTGATTCTGTTTCAATCCAATTTAATACAATTGACGAATACCAACAACATTCTTGTTACCAGAAACATTGAGTGACACGTAGTTCGACAAAAGATAACAAGATCCACCTGAATCTCAACATTAGTGCATCCGCAAATTATGGATTTAATCGAAAACGCCTGATTCTGTGGCATTTTCATCTTATTATATATGTACTGGATGTAATTCTGGATTTTAGAACTTGTTGTCAAGTGGAAGCTCTTACTCTATTAACATCCACCATCCTATAACATCTACCTTCCTATAATATCCACCTTCCTATAACATCCACCTTCCTATAACATCTACCTTCCTATAATATCCACCTTTCTATAACATCCACCTTCCTATAACACCCACCTTCCTAAAACATCCACCTTCCTATAACATCCACCTTCCTATAACATCCACCTTCCTATAACATCTACCTTCCTATAACATCCACCTTCCTATAGCATCTACCTTCCTATAACATCCACCTTCCTATAACATCTACCTTCCTATAATATCCACCTTTCTATAACATCCACCTTCCTATAACACCCACCTTCCTATAGCATCCACCTTCCTATAACATCCACCTTCCTATAACATCCACCTTCCTATACCAAACACCTTCCTATAACATCCACCTTCCTATAACATCCACCTTCCTATAACATCCACCTTCCTATAACATCTATCTTCCTATAATATCCATCTTACTATAACTGTCACCTTCCAATAACACCCACCTTCCTAAAACACCCACCTTCCTAAAACATCCACCTTCCTAAAACATCCACCTTCCTATAACATCCACCTTCCTATAACACCAACCTTCCTATAACATCCACCTTCCTATAACATACACCTTCCTATAACATCCACCTTCCTATAACATCTACCTTCCTATAACATCTACCTTCCTATAATATTCACCTTCCTATAATATTCACCTTCCTATAACATCCACCTTCCTATAGCATCCACCTTCATATAACATACACGTTCCTATAACATCTACCTTCCTATAACATCCACCTTCCTATAACATTCACCATCCTATAACATTCACCATCCTATAACATTCACCATCCTATAACATTCACTATCCTATAACATCCACCTTCCTATAACTGTCACCTTCCTATAACATCCGCCTTCTTATAACATACACCATTCTATAACATACACCTTCCTATAACATCCACCTTCCTATAACATCCACCTTCCTATAACATACACCTTCCTATAGCATCCACCTTCCCATAATATCCACCATCCTATAACATCTACCTTCCTATAATATTCACCTTCCTATAACATCCACCTTCCTATAACATCCACCTTCCTATAGCATCCACCTTCCTATAATATCCACCTTCCTATAACTGTCACCTTCCTATAACATCCACCATCCTATAACATCTACCTTCCTATAACATCCACCATCCTATAACATCCACCTTCCTATAACATACACCTTCCTATAGCATCCACCTTCCCATAATATCCACCATCCTATAACATCTACCTTCCTATAATATTCACCTTCCTATAACATCCACCTTCCTATAACATCCACCTTCCTATAGCATCCACCTTCCTATAATATCCACCTTCCTATAACTGTCACCTTCCTATAACATCCACCATCCTATAACATCTACCTTCCTATAACATCCACCTTCCTATAAATCCACCTTCCTATAACATACACCTTCCTATAACATCCACCATCCTATAACATCCACCTTCCTATAACATCCACCTTCCTATAACATCCACCTTCCTATAACATCCACCTTCCTATAACATCCACCTTCCTATAACATTCACCTTCCTATAACATCCACCATCCTATAACATCCACCTTCCTATAACATCCACCTTCCTATAACATCCACCTTCCTATAACATCCACTTCCTAAACATCCACCTTCCTATAACATCCACCTTCCTATAACATCCACCTTCCTATAACATCCACCTTCCTATAACATCACCTTCCTATAACATCCACCTTCCTATAACATCACCTTCCTATAACATCACCTCCTATAACACCTTCCTATAACATCCACCTTCCTATACATCCACCTTCTAACATCACCTTCCTATAACATCACCTTCTATAACATCCACCTTCCTATAACACCTACATCACCTCCTATAACATCCACCTTCCTATAACATCCACCTTCCTATAGCATCCACCTTCCTATAATATCCACCTTCCTATAACTGTCACCTTCCTATAACATCCACCTTCCTATAACATCCACCTTCCTATAACATCCACCATCCTATAACATCCACCTTCCTATAACATACACCTTCCTATAGCATCCACCTTCCCATAATATCCACCATCCTATAACATCTACCTTCCTATAATATTCACCTTCCTATAACATCCACCTTCCTATAACATCCACCTTCCTATAACATCCACCTTCCTATAATATCCACCTTCCTATAACTGTCACCTTCCTATAACATCCACCATCCTATAACATCTACCTTCCTATAACATCCACCATCCTATAACATCCACCTTCCTATAACATACACCTTCCTATAACATCCACCTTCCCATAATATCCACCTTCCTATAACATCTACCTTCCTATAATATTCACCTTCCTATAACATCCACCTTCCTATAACATCCACCTTCCTATAACATCCACCTTCCTATAATATTCACCTTCCTATAACATCCACCTTCCTATAACATCCACCTTCCTATAACATCCACCTTCCTATAGCATCCACCTTCCTATAACATCCACCTTCCTATAACTTTCACCTTCCTATAACATCCACCATCCTATAACATCCACCTTCCTATAACATCCACCTTCCTATAACATCCACCTTCCTATAGCATCCACCTTCCTATAATATCCACCTTCCTATAACTGTCACCTTCCTATAACATCCACCTTCCTATAACATCCACCTTCCTATAACATCCACCTTCCTATAACATCCACCTTCCTATAGCATCCACCTTCCTATAATATCCACCTTCCTATAACATCCACCTTCCTATAACTGTCACCTTCCTATAACACCCACCTTCCTATAACATCCACCTTCCTATAACATCCACCTTCCTATAACATCCACCTTCCTATAACATCCACCTTCCTATAACATCTACCTTCCTATAACATACACCATCCTATAACATCCACCATCCTATAACATCCACCTTCCTATAACATCCACCTTCCTATAGCATACACCTTCCTATAACATCCACCATTCTATAACATACACCATCCTATAACATCCACCTTCCTATAACATACACCTTCCTATAACATCCACCATCCTATAACATCCACCATCCTATAACATCTACCTTCCTATAACATACACCATCCTATAACATCCACCATCCTATAACATCCACCATCCTATAACATCCACCTTCCTATAACATACACCTTCCTATAACATCCACCATCCTATAACATACACCTTCCCATAACATCCACCATCCTATAACATCTACCTTCCTATAACATCCACCATCCTATAACATCCACCATCCTATAACATTTACCTTCCTATAACATCCACCATCCTATAACATCCACCATCCTATAACATCTACCTTCCTATAACATCCACCATCCTATAACATCCACCATCCTATAACATACACCATCCTATAACATCCACATTCCTATAGCATCCACCTTCCTATAACATACACCTTCCCATAACATCCACCATCCTATAACATCTACCTTCCTATAACATCCACCATCCTATAACATACACCTTCCTATAACATCCACCTTCCTATAGCATCCACCTTCCTATAATATCCACCTTCCTATAACTGTCACCTTCCTATAACATTCACTTTTCTACAACATCCACCTTACTATGACTATCACCTTCCTATAACATCCCCCTTCCTATAACATCCACCTTCTGATAACTATCACCTTCCTATAACATCCACCTTCCTATAATTGTCACCTTCCTATAACATCCACCTTCTGATAACTATCACCTTCCTATAACATCCCCCTTCCTATAACATCCACCTTCTGATAACTATCACCTTCCTATAACATCCACCTTCCTATAACTGTCACCTTCCTATAACATCCACCTTCTGATAACTATCACCTTCCTATAACATCCACCTTCCTATAACATCCACCTTCCTATAACATCCACCTTCCTATAACATCCACCTTCCTATAACATCCACCTTCCTATAACATCCACCTTCCTATAACATCCACCTTCCTATAACATCCACCTTCCTATAACATCCACCTTCCTATAACATCCACCTTCCTATAACACCCACCTTCCTAAAACATCCACTTTCATATAACATCCACATTCATATAACATCTACCTTCCTATAATATTCACCTTCCTATAACTGTCACCTTCCTATAACACCCACCTTCCTAAAACATCCACCTTCCTAAAACATCAACCTTCCTATAACATCCACCTTCCTATAACATCCACCTTCCTATAACACCCACCTTCCTATAACACCCACCATCCTATAACATCCACCATCCTATAACATCCACCTTCCTATAACACCCACCTTCCTATAACATCCACCTTCCTATAACATCCACCATCCTATAACATCCACCTTCCTATAACATCCACCTTCCTATAACATCCACCTTCATATAACATCCACCTTCATATAACATCCACCTTCCTATAACACCCACCTTCCTATAACATCCACCTTCCTAAAACATCCACCTTCCTATAACATCCACCTTCCTATAACATCCACCTTCCTATAGCATCCACCTTCCTATAACATCCACCTTCCTATAACATACACCTTCCTATAACATCCACCTTCCTATAACATCCACCTTCCTATAACATACACCTTCCTATAGCATCCACCTTCCTATAATATCCACCTTCCTATAACTGTCACCTTCCTATAACATTCACTTTTCTACAACATCCACCTTACTATGACTATCACCTTGCTATAACATCCCCCTTCCTATAACATCCACCTTCTGATAACTATCACCTTCCTATAACATCCACCTTCCAATAGCATCCACCTTCCTATAACATCCACATTCCTATAACATCCACCTTCTGATAACTGTCACCTTCGTATGACATCCACCTTCATATAACATCCACATTCCTATAACACCCACCTTCCTATAACACCACCTTCATAAACCTGTCACCTTCCTATAGCATCCACCATCCTATAACATCCACCTTCCTATAACATCCACCTTCCTATAACATCCACCTTCCTATAACATACACCTTCCTATAACATCCACCTTCCTATAACATCCACCTTCCTATAACATCCACCTTCCTATAACATCCACCTTCCTATAACATCCACCTTCCTATAACACCCACCTTCCTATAACATCCACCTTCCTATAACATACACCTTCCTATAACATCCACCTTCCTATAACATCTACCTTCCCATAACATCCACCTTCCTATAACATCCACCTTCCTATAACACCCACCTTCCTAAAACATCCACCTTCATATAACATCCACCTTCATATAACATCCACCTTCATATAACATCCACCTTCCTATAACACCCACCTTCCTATAACATCCACCTTCATATAACTGTCACCTTCCTATAGCATCCACCATCCAATAGCATCCACATTCCTATAACATCCACCATCCTATAACATCCACCTTCTGATAACTATCACCTTCCTATAACATCCACCTTCCTATAACATCCACCTTCCTATAACATCCACCTTCCTATAACATCCACCTTCCTATAACATCCACCTTCCTATAACATCCACCTTCATATAACATCCACCTTCATATAACATCCACCTTCATATAACACCCACCTTCCTATAACACCCACCTTCCTATAACACCCACCTTCGTAAACCTGTCACCTTCCTATAGCATCCACCATCCTATAACATCCACCTTCCTATAACATTCACCATCCTATAACATCCACCTTCCTATAACATCCACCTTCCTATAACACCCACCTTCCTAAAACATCCACTTTCATATAACATCCACATTCCTATAACACCCACCTTCCTATAACACCCACCTTCATAAAACTGTCACCTTCCTATAGCATCCACCATCCTATAACATCCACCATCCTATAACATCCACCATCCTATAACATCCACCTTCCTATAACATCCACCATCCTATAACATCCACCTTCCTATAACATCCACCTTCCTATAACACCCACCTTCCTAAAACATCCACTTTCATATAACATCCACATTCATATAACATCTACCTTCCTATAATATCCACCTTCCTATAACTGTCACCTTCCTATAACACCCACCTTCCTAAAACATCCACCTTCCTAAAACATCCACCTTCCTATAACATCCACCTTCCTATAACATCCACCTTCCTATAACATCCACCTTCCTATAACATCCACCTTCCTATAACATACACCTTCCTATAACATCCACCTTCCTATAACATCCACCTTCCTATAACATCCACCTTCCTATAACATCCACCTTCCTATAACATCACCTTCATAACATCACTTTTCTATAACATCCACCTTCCTATAACATCCACCTTCCTATAACATCCACCTCCTATAACATCCACCTTCCTATAACATCCACCTTCCTATAACATCCACCTTCCTATAACATCCACCTTCCTATAACATCCACCTTCCTATAACATCCACCTTCCTATAACATCCACCTTCCTATAACATCCACCTTCCTATAACATCCACCTTCCTATAACATCCACCTTCCTATAACATCCACCTTCCTATAACATCCACCTTCCTATAACATCCACCTTCCTATAACTGTCACCTTCCTATAACATCCACCTTCCTATAACATCCACCTTCCTATAACATCCACCTTCCTATAACATCCACCTTCCTATAACATCCACCTTCCTATAACATCCACCTTCCTATAACATCCACCTTCCTATAACATCCACCTTCCTATAACATCCACCTTCCTATAACATCCACCTTCCTATAACATCCACCTTCCTATAACATCCACCTTCCTATAACATCCACCTTCCTATAACACCCACCTTCCTATAACATCCACCTTCCTAAACTCACCTTCCTATAACATCCACCTTCCTATAACATCCACCTTCCTATAACATCCACCTTCCTATAACATCCACCTTCCTATAACATCCACCTTCCTATAACATCCACCTTCCTATAACATCCACCATCCTATAACATCCACCTTCCTATAACACCCACCTTCCTATAACATCCACCTTCCTATAACATCCACCATCCTATAACATCCACCTTCCTAAAACATCCACCTTCCTATAACATCCACCTTCATATAACATCCACCTTCATATAACACCCACCTTCCTATAACACCCACCTTCCTATAACATCCACCTTCCTAAAACATCCACCTTCCTATAACATCCACCATCCTATAACATCCACCTTCCTATAACATCCACCTTCCTATAACATCCACCTTCCTATAACATCCACCTTCCTATAACATCCACCTTCCTATAACATCCACCTTCCTATAACATACACCTTCCTATAGCATCCACCTTCCTATAATATCCACCTTCCTATAACTGTCACCTTCCTATAACATTCACTTTTCTACAACATCCACCTTACTATGACTATCACCTTCCTATAACATCCCCCTACCTATAACATCCACCTTCTGATAACTATCACCTTCCTATAACATCCACCTTCCAATAGCATCCACCTTCCTATAACATCCACCTTCCTATAACATCCACCTTCTGATAACTGTCACCTTCGTATGACATCCACCTTCATATAACATCCACCTTCCTATAACACCCACCTTCCTATAACACCACCTTCATAAACCTGTCACCTTCCTATAGCATCCACCATCCTATAACATCCACCTTCCTATAACACCCACCTTCCTAAAACATCCACCTTCCTATAACATCCACCTTCCTATAACATACACCTTCCTATAACATCCACCTTCCTATAACATCCACCTTCCTATAACATCCACCTTCCTATAACATACACCTTCCTATAACACCCACCTTCCTATAACATCCACCTTCCTATAACATACACCTTCCTATAACATCCACCTTCCTATAACATCCACCTTCCTATAACATCCACCTTCCTATAACATCCACCTTCCTATAACACCCACCTTCCTAAAACATCCACCTTCATATAACATCCACCTTCATATAACATCCACCTTCCTATAACATCCACCTTCCTATAACATCCACCTTCCTAAAACATCCACCTTCATATAACATCCACCTTCCTATAACACCCACCTTCCTATAACACCCACCTTCATAAACCTGTCACCTTCCTATAGCATCCACCATCCTATAACATCCACCTTCCTATAACATCCACCTTCCTATAACATCCACCTTCCTATAACATTCACCATCCTATAACATCCACCTTCCTATAACATCCACCTTCCTATAACACCCACCTTCCTAAAACATCCACTTTCATATAACATCCACATTCATATAACATCTACCTTCCTATAACATCCACCTTCCTATAACTGTCACCTTCCTATAACACCCACCTTCCTAAAACATCCACCTTCCTATAACATCCACCTTCCTATAACATCCACCTTCCTATAACATCCACATCCACCTTCCTATAACATCCACCTTCCTATAACACCCACCTTCCTATAACACCCACCATCCTATAACATCCACCTTCCTATAACACCCACCTTCCTATAACATCCACCTTCCTATAACATCCACCTTCCTATAACATCCACCTTCCTATAACACCCACCTTCCTAAAACATCCACCTTCATATAACATCCACCTTCCTATAACATCCACCATCCTATAACATCCACCTTCCTATAACATCCACCTTCCTATAACATCCACCTTCATATAACTGTCACCTTCCTATAACATCCACCATCCAATAGCATCCACATTACTATAACATCCACCTTCCTATAACATCACCTTCCTATAACATCCACCTTCCTATAACATCCACCTTCCTATAACTGTCACCTTCCTATAACATCCACCTTCTTATAACTATCACCTTCCTATAACATCCACCTTCCTATAACATCCACCTTCCTATAACATCCACCTTCCTAAAACATCCACCTTCCTATAACATCCACCTTCCTATAACACCCACCTTCCTATAACATCCACCTTCCTAAAACATCCACCTTCCTATAACATCCACCATCCTATAACATCCACCTTCCTATAACACCCACCTTCCCATAACATCCACCATCCCATAACATCCACCTTCCTAAAACATCCACCTTCCTATAACACCCACCTTCCTATAACTGTCACCTTCCTATGACTGTCACCTTCCTATGACTGTCCCCTTCCTATAACATCCACCAACCTATAATATCCACCTTCCTATAACTGTCACCTTCCTATAATACCCACCTTCCTATAACACCCACCATCCTATAACATCCACCTTCCTATAACACCCACCTTCCTAAAACATCCACCTTCCTATAACTGTCACCTTCATATAACATCCACCATCCTATAACATCCACCTTCCTATGACTGTCACCTTCATTTAACTGTCACCTTCCTATAACATCCACCTTCTGATTACTGTCACTTTCCTCTAACTTTCATAATCCTATACCATACACCTTCCTATAACATCCACCTTCCTATAACTGTCACCTTCCTATGACTGTCACCTTCCTATAACTGTCACCTTCCTATGACTGTCACCTTCCTATAACATCCACCAACCTATAATATCCACCTTCATAAAACATCCACCTTCCTAAAACATCCACCTTCCTATAACACCCACCTTCCTATAACATCCACCTTCCTATAACATCCACATAACATACACCTTCCTAAAACATCCACCTTCATATAACATCCACCTTCATATAACTGTCACCTTCCTATAGCATACACCATCCACCATCCTATAACATCCACCTTCCTATGACTGTCACCTTCCTATGACATCCACCTTCATTTAACTGTCACCTTCCTATGACTGTCACCTTCCTCTAACTTTCATAATCCTATACCATCCACCTTCCTATGACTGTCACCTTCCTATGACTGTCACATTCCTATAACATCCACCTTCCTATGACAGTCACCTTCCTATAACTGTCACCATCCTATAACTGTCACATTCATATAACATCCACCTTCCTATAATATCCAC
>CM026393.1:48515446-48729694 GCA_014843695.1 Archivesica marissinica
ATCAGTGCTCAACGTTAGCCAGATACAAATGTATTTCTTTCTAAAAACAAGTAGTGACAGTACAGTTAACCATTTTCCTCATAGAAGCACCTCTTGATGCCATTACCAATACGACATACATTGACAATGTAGTAGCCAAACCAATGTTCATTAACCCTTTCCCTCATAGAAGCACGTCTTGATGCCATTACCAATACAACATACATTGATAATGTAGTAGCCAAACCAATGTTCATAAACCCTTTCCCTCATAGAAGCACCTCTTGATGCCATTACCAATACAACATACATTGATAATGTAGTAGCCAAACCAATGTTCATAAACCCTTTCCCTCATAGAAGCACGTCTTGATGCCATTACCAATACGACATACATTGACAATGTAGTAGCCAAACCAATGTTCATAATTAAGGTCGGAATCTCATGTAGTCCCAGTAATATCTATGGAGGTGGGATAGATATGGCGACTACTTATCCACTGCATGATAGCTAAATGGCTGTCGTTTGTATGGAGATATAATAGTATATTAACCTAAATCTCATGTAGTCCCAGTAATATCTATGGAGGTGGGATAGATATGGTGACTACTTATCCACTGCATGATAGCTAAATGGCTGCCGTTTGTATGGAGATATAATAGTATATTAACCTATATCTCTATGTAGTCCCAGTAATATCTATGGAAGTGGGATAGATATGGCGACTACTTATCCACTGCATGATAGCTAAATGGCTGTCGTTTGTATGGAGATATAACAGTATATTAACCTAAATCTCTATGTAGTCCCAGTACTATCTATGGAGGTGGGATAGATATGGCGACTACTTATCCACTGCATGATAGCTAAATGGCTGTCGTTTGTATGGAGATATAACAGTATATTAACCTGAATCTCATGTAGTCCCAGTAATATCTATGGAGGTGGGATAGATATGGCGACTAGTTATCCACTGCATGATAGCTAAATGACTGCCGTTTGTATGGAGATATAATAGTATATTAACCTAAATCTCTATGTAGTCCCAGTACTATCTATGGAGGTGGGATAGATATGGCGACTACTTATCCACTGCATGATAGCTAAATGACTGCCGTTTGTATGGAGATATAACAGTATATTAACCTAAATCTCTATGTAGTCCCAGTACTATCTATGGAGGTGGGATAGATATGGCGACTACTTATCCACTGCATGATAGCTAAATGACTGCCGTTTGTATGGAGATATAATAGTATATTAACCTAAATCTCTATGTAGTCCCAGTACTATCTATGGAGGTGGGATAGATATGGCGACTACTTATCCACTGCATGATAGCTAAATGACTGCCGTTTGTATGGAGATATAACAGTATATTAACCTAAATCTCTATGTAGTCCCAGTACTATCTATGGAGGTGGGATAGATATGGCGACTACTTATCCACTGCATGATAGCTAAATGACTGCCGTTTGTATGGAGATATAATAGTATATTAACCTAAATCTCTATGTAGTCCCAGTACTATCTATGGAGGTGGGATAGATATGGCGACTACTTATCCACTGCATGATAGCTAAATGACTGCCGTTTGTATGGAGATATAACAGTATATTAACCTAAATCTCTATGTAGTCCCAGTACTATCTATGGAGGTGGGATAGATATGGCGACTACTTATCCACTGCATGATAGCTAAATGGCTGTCGTTTGTATGGAGATATAACAGTATATTAACCTAAATCTCTATGTAGTCCCAGTAATATCTATGGAGGTGGGATAGATATGGCGACTACTTATCCACTGCATGATAGCTAAATGGCTGCCGTTTGTATGGAGATATAACAGTATATTAACCTAAATCTCTATGTAGTCCCAGTAATATCTATGGAGGTGGGATAGATATGGCGACTACTTATCCACTGCATGATAGCTAAATGACTGCCGTTTGTATGGAGATATAACAGTATATTAACCTAAATCTCTATGAAGGAAAGGGTTAAACTAAAGCATTATCCACCTTCTGACAATATAACATTGCTTGAGAAATTTGTTTAATTTTTAAAATTTTGAGTGTAAACAGGCAAAGGTAGAGACTTCCAGACGACCATCGTTTGATAGACAAATGATTGCTGCGGAGAACTAAAATAGTGGCTTTACAAGTAAGTTTAGATACTGGCATATTACAGCCGTTGAATGTGTAGCACGCAGTTTGTTTACATTTGCGACCATGTCATCTTTCAGTGTATAGACTTGATAGTGACGGGGTGTCATTTTTATTCTGGCTTGGAATGGTGGCCTAAAATTTGTTTATGTATATGTCAAGCCTATATAGCGTAGCATAGTGATCTTAAACCCCCCCCCCCCCAAATGTTTTTTAATTCTATGGGTTTGAACCCGAAAACATTTGTCCAGACCCCAAGCATCTGTGCTTTCTGATACAATATTCTTTATGATGTGATATACCTTATTTACCGATGTATACCGTGCAGTTTTATTACTGAAATCCTTGAAGAATTTGTCTAGTGCGCATTAGACACGGTATGTAAAGGTAATTAATGATAGTGTGATGTCATTTTTCAACACTTCCTTCAGGTATGTATGTATACTGGTCAACAATACTTACGGTGGAGATGTCTAGTTTCAACACTTCCTTCAGGTATGTATGTATACTGGTCAACAATACTTACGGTGGAGATGTCTAGCTTCAACACTTCCTTCAGGTATGTATGTATACTGGTCAACAATACTTACGGTGGAGATGTCTAGCTTCAACACTTCCTTCAGGTATGTATGTATACTGGTCAACAATACTTACGGTGGAGATGTCTAGCTTCAACACTTCCTTCAGGTATGTATGTATACTGGTCAACAATACTTACGGTGGAGATGTCTAGCTTCAACACTTCCTTCAGGTATGTATGTATACTGGTCAACAATACTTACGGTGGAGATGTCTAGCTTCAACACTTCCTTCAGGTATGTATGTATACTGGTCAACAATACTTACGGTGGAGATGTCTAGCTTCAACACTTCCTTCAGGTATGTATGCATACTGGTCAACAATACTTACGGTGGAGATGTCTAGCTTCAACACTTCCTTCAGGTATGTATGCATACTGGTCAACAATACTTACGGTGGAGATGTCTAGCTTCAACACTTCCTTCAGGTATGTAGGCATACTGGTCAACAATACTTACGGTGGAGATGTCTAGCTTCAACACTTCCTTCAGGTATGTATGTATACTGGTCAACAATACTTACGGTGGAGATGTCTAGCTTCAACACTTCCTTCAGGTATGTAGGCATACTGGTCAACAATACTTACGGTGGAGATGTCTAGCTTCAACACTTCCTTCAGGTATGTATGTATACTGGTCAACAATACTTACGGTGGAGATGTCTAGCTTCAACACTTCCTTCAGGTATGTATGTATACTGGTCAACAATACTTACGGTGGAGATGTCTAGCTTCAACACTTCCTTCAGGTATGTATGTATACTGGTCAACAATACTTACGGTGGAGATGTCTAGCTTCAACACTTCCTTCAGGTATGTATGTATACTGGTCAACAATACTTACGGTGGAGATGTCTAGCTTCAACACTTCCTTCAGGTATGTAGGCATACTGGTCAACAGTGTATACGTCCCCCAATCTGACGTAATGTTGGCAACCAAAATAGCTATCACAGGCAGAGAGAACATCATCTTACTCCACGGCACGTCTAGCTTCTGCAATATTCATAACTTTAACTATACCCTAGTTTATACAAATTTATTTTAGCTCGATTGCGAAACAAGTTCTTATAATTTATAATAATCACTGTCAAGACCTCTTTCCTGATGGAATCCATCGCCACGATGGAGAGAGAAGAGGCTATGAGGAATTTAAATGCCTTGCCTAAGGGCACAATCGTAACGGCACCAGCGGGGCTCAAACACCGGGCCTTTCGCACCTGAAGCGAATGCGGCCACAGTGCTATCACGACGTCCACTATTTATACCTTAAAGTTATATTCCTGTATAAACTAATTGTCATAATTTCTAGAATAGGTTACCATAAAACCAAAGAAAAGTAACCATTCAAGCAGAACTGGTTGACCTTCATAATCTCTGAACAGGCCAAAAAAGACACTTTTAGTCTGGCAGAACCTGGGTTGGACCTGGATTTGATGTCTGACATTTTTTTTGGGACTGATTTAGGTGGACTAATACATAGAGTTCCAAAATCTGTCGCATGACCCCCCGTTCACCCTTGAGCATTTTCCGCCATCTTGAATTCAAAATGGCCACCATGCACATTTCATTTACACAAAGACAATACAATAGCAACAGAAATTGCGTAAACTTTAAAAATAAAACACTTCTTTATAAATCAGCTGAATCGTAGAAAACAAACACGTTTCACTACACACTAACCTTGTCACCATCTGCTCTAACGCTGTCCTTAAGCGAATGCAGAATGTAGTTCTTCTCAGCTGTAGTGATACCTCTGTGTTGTGATGGCGAATCACTCACAAATATCATCCACAGCAAAAACCATACACAACTAAAAATGCCTGTAAAATAGTACAGTGATTTCAACAACTTCAAAAATGCATATACAATGTCTGCATACTACCTGAATGCAGTAACTACTGACTCACTCTTAAGAAATTATTTGCGGAGATTGTTTCAAATATTAATCTGTAACCTACCAAATAAAATGTGCAAACAACATAGATCCAGATCAGCCGCGGCGTTAGTCTCATCATGATCTATGTTGTTTGCTATTCAGACAAGTGTTTTAGCTCCATTATCCGAATAGCAAACAGCATAGAGCCTGATCAGACAGCACATTCGGTGCCATTTAATCTGGCTCTATGTTGTTTGCAAAATTGACGTTAGTCATGATTGGCAGATATTTAGCGCAGTGGTTAGCGCACTCGCTTCTCACCAATGCAACCCAGGTTCGATCCTCGTACTGGGAAGTATGTGAGATGGTACAGTGGTCGCCAGATCGGACAGGTTGGTTTTCTCCGGGTACTCCGGTTTCCTCCCACAAGAATGATCACATACATATATGCTTCCAACGAGAGTGATTAATATAAGTTGTTAGAACTTGTTTTGCAATCATTGTAAAATAAATAAAATTTACGCTATTTCAGTTTTTAACAATAATGAAAAGTGATTCTTATGGACACCACCACCGTAGTACACCTTGGTACTCAAACTCAGAACCACTCGGTTATGAGGCGAACACCATACACACCACAGTGGCTCCAATTTCACAATAGACAGATGTCGTAATAGTTTATACAAATTTATTTTAGCTCGATTGCGAAACAAGTTCTTAAACTTATATAAATCACTCTCGAGACCTCATTCCTGATGGAATCCATCGCCACGAGGCAACGTGGAATTTAAATGCCTTGCCTAAGGGCATAATCGTAACGGCTCCAGCGGGGCTCGAACACCGGACCTTTCGCACCTGAAGCGAACGCGCATCCACTGCGCTATCACGACTTCCACCGTCGTAATAATTACTACCCATGTTAAATACACACAATCTTATCTTGTTCAAAAATCACCGAGAGAAACTTCAACGGTTCTTGAAATATTAAATATATAAAATGCACCAACTACAAAGCTTGATTGCAGAATAAGTTTAGTTTATACAAATTTATTTTAACTCGATTGCGAAACAAGTTCTTATGTTAATCACTCTCGAGACCTCATTCCTGATGGAATCCATTGCCACGAAGGAGAGAGAAGAGGCAACGTGGAATTTAAATGCCTTGCCAAAGGGCACAATTGTTGCGGCTCCAGTGGACCTTTCGCACCTGAAGCGAACGTGCATCTTGCACTGCGCTATCACGACTTCCACAAGTTTATACATATGTAAAGTTTTAAATCGCTCTCGAGACATCATTCCTGATGGAATCCATCGTCACGAGGGAGAGAGAAGAGGCATGTGGAATTTAAATGCCTTACCTAAAGGCATAATCGTAACAGTTAACGCTGGGCACAAACTCCGGACCTGAAGCGAATGCCCTACCACTGCGCTATAACGACTTCCTGTATATTTTAGCTCTTAATAGGGCTGGGACACAGGGATTCGGCACGTTTGGGGGTACTAGTATATATATATAAGTACAGGGATTCTACTCTGTGGGATGTCAGATTTCGCAAAAAAATGTTCTGATTGGATTATGATTGTTCTTCATATATAAAAAAACATCTTGTTACATTCTAATAATCCAATCAGAACGCTCGTTTCAACGCTCGTTTCAACGCTCGTTTCAACGCTCGTTTCAACGCGAATTGCGCCGCTTTAGAAATTTTCAAAACAAATTGAAAATGCTACGAAATCTCTTTTTGACGTACATTTTTGCCGAAAAAACATACAGGTTAGTGGAAACACATTTTATTGATAATGTTATTCACAGTTAAAACTCTCCCGTCGAAGATTTTTTTTTGTTGCTGACAGAACCCGTGTCCTAGTATGGAAATGTGACCTGCTATGGCCAATGTATGTCGCAATTGTTTGCAAAGTATACATGCATGCAGCTTAAAGTTGTGTTTTATTTGAAGAACAATATAAAGACTCGGGATAGGCGTTATATTTGGACAGCTTTGTACAAAATTGTTTCAGATATGGCCATTTTACTGATCGATGCGAAATCTGACATCCCACAGAGTAGAATCCCTGTACTTAAATATATATACTAGTACCCCCAAACGTGCCGAATCCCTGTGGGCTGGGATAGGCTGTATCAATTTCTCAAAGTGAAGATACTTGGTTATATCAGGTTGCATACGGTAATTCTAGATGGAGAGAATGTGTTGGTTTAAACAGTATTTATTCCAATAAATTTACATGTATAACACAAACAATGTTACAAATTACATAAATTGTGAATGGTTTGGATTGGAAAACAAGTTTTCAGAAAACTTATATTAATTCCTCAGAGAATGGGTTACCTAATATGTAGAATATGGAAGGCCATCCACCAGCAAATCCGTATTTACAGAGTAAACCAGCCAGAGGAAAGGTAATCACATTGCCAACCTGTGCACCTGAAATCAGGATAAAAATATCAGTTAAAGCGACATTACATCGCAAAAAGACACACACACAAAACGGCATTGTTAACGTATAAATGCATTGCTACTACAAATTCTTCCGAATACATTCGAACACTAACATTGAATAAATAACGGTTTTTAAAAGATAATGTAGGATTTCATATAACGGTCATCCATGCTCCTGAATTGACATTTCTTTGTCATTGTAGGCAATACTAAACGCTTGATATTGTCGCTTAGAGGCAATACTAAACGCTTGATATTGTCGCTTAGAGGCAATACTAAACGCTTGATATTGTCACTTAGAGGCAATACTAAACGCTTGATATTGTCGCTTAGAGGCAATACTAAATGCTTGATATTGTCGCTTAGAGGCAATACTAAACGCTTGATATTGTCGCTTAGAGGCAATACTAAACGCTTGATATTGTCGCTTAGAGGCAATACTAAACGCTTGATATTGTCGCTTAGAGGCAATACTAAACGCTTGATATTGTCGCTTTGAGGCAATACTAAACGCTTGATATTGTCACTTAGAGGCAATACTAAACGCTTGATATTGTCGCTTAGAGGCAATACTAAACGCTTGATATTGTCGCTTAGAGATAATACATTTATCTACGATTAGTGTACAAATAAATATGCATAGGTACAGATGTGAGACATAACGGTAAATCTATACCATATATTAAATCTCGTTATTCGGGATACACAGGTTGTATTACGCATCGACCCTGTTTACATTATTTTGTTATGTCAACAAACGACGTATACGACATTTGCTTATTGGTTGAAATACTCAATTTTTGAGGCAAATATTTGGATAACAATTATACCGATATAATAGGAAATTACATTCTGTATAAATTTATGTTTTCACTGATGAAGTGTCGCTTTAACCCTTTCAACACCACAGACCTCTAAATAGGCTTACAAAAAGTCTAGATCCAGATGAGCCGGCTCGTGACGAGCCGTCTCATCAGGATCTGCACTTTTTGCCAGTAATATTACTATTTTAAGACAAAATTACCCATTTTGATAAATGAACTGGTCCAAATGTAATTTTCTGATTAATTTATTGGTCTAAATATATCATGGACCAGTCCATGTGAGTTACTTGGTGTTGAAAGGGTTAAGCAATAAGTCAGATATATAGATGATTAATAGATGCTAATGACACAATAACAGTACATGTATCTGCATTCCTCAACCCCACAAGGTGATTATTATGGCGCAAGTTGGCTCAAAGTCTTTCAAATTGGCTCCAGTATTTTTCAATTGGCGACAGAATTGGCGCAGACATTTCAGACAGAGCGCACCCTCATTAGATAATTAGGCTATTCTACTGCGATATCTCCATACATGCGAAGGCCATTTAGCTATCAATCAGTGGATAAGCAGTCAGCATATCTATCCCACCTCCATCAATATTACTGAGACTACATGAGATTCTGACCTTTATTATGAATGTTGGTTGGTTGGTTGGTTGGTTGGTTGGTTGGTTGGTTGGTTATATACACAACACAATGTGACGACAGACGCTTTGTTTATTTACAAACCGTAATCTGGGTCATAAAAGTAGTCCGTCACGAATGCTTTATTAGGCAGGCCGTTTTTGTACGTTATTTCGCATGAAGGTAGGATAAATAGCCGTATCGGTTTAAGAGATGAATCACTTACCGGCATAAGTAAATGCTGCAAGTTTACTCCTTTCCATCGGTGGTGCCCAGGAACCCCACAATGCATGCATGGATGGATAACACACCCCCTATAACACAAAACAAACAGATTTCACATCTGATATTATGTGCAAGTATAATCTTTACGCTTGCTGTACACAGTTATCTTTACGCTTGCTGTACACAGTTATCTTTACGCTTGCTGTACACAGTTATCTTTATGCTTGCTGTACACAGTTATCTTTAAGCTTGCTGTACACAGTTATCTTTACGCTTGCTGTACACAGTTATCTTTATGCTTGCTGTACACAGTTATCTTTACGCTTGCTGTACACAGTTATCTTTACGCTTGCTGTACACAGTTATCTTAAGCTTGCTGTATACAGTTATCTTTACGCTTGCTGTACACAGTTATCTTTACGCTTGCTATACACAGTTATCTTTATGCTTGCTGTACACAGTTATCTTTACACTTGCTGTACACAGTTATCTTTATGCTTGCTGTACACAGTTATCTTTACGCTTGCTATACACAGTTATCTTTATGCTTGCTGTACACAGTTATCTTTACGCTTGCTGTACACAGTTATCTTTACGCTTGCTGTACACAGTTATCTTTACGCTTGCTGTACACAGTTATCTTTACGCTTGCTGTACACAGTTATCTTTACACTTGCTGTACACAGTTATCTTTACGCTTGCTGTACACAGTTATCTTTACGCTTGCTGTACACAGTCGCTTGCTGTACACAGTTATCTTTAAGCTTGCTGTACACAGTTATCTTTATGCTTGCTGTACACAGTTATCTTTAAGCTTGCTGTACACAGTTATCTTTAAGCTTGCTGTACACAGTTATCTTTACGCTTGCTGTACACAGTTATCTTTATGCTTGCTGTACACAGTTATCTTTAAGCTTGCTGTACACAGTTATCTTTAAGCTTGCTGTACACAGTTATCTTTAAGCTTGCTGTACACAGTTATCTTTACGCTTGCTGTACACAGTTATCTTTACGCTTGCTGTACACAGTTATCTTTACGCTTGCTGTACACAGTTATCTTTAAGCTTGCTGTACACAGTTATCTTTACGCTTGCTGTACACAGTTATCTTTAAGCTTGCTGTACACAGTTATCTTTACGCTTGCTGTACACAGTTATCTTTAAGCTTGCTGTACACAGTTATCTTTACGCTTGCTGTACACGGTTATCTTTACGCTTGCTGTACACAGTTATCTTTAAGCTTGCTGTACACAGTTATCTTTATGCTTGCTGTACACAGTTATCTTTAAGCTTGCTGTACACAGTTATCTTTAAGCTTGCTGTACACAGTTATCTTTACGCTTGTGAACAAGTTACATTTAGCAAAAGTTAAAAGTAAAGTGTTTGTTTATTATAGTGTCACCCCATTGAAAGGGCCAGCCATTACTGACTTAACCCTTTCCATCATAGAGATTTAGGTTAATATACTATTATATCTCCATACAAACGACAGCCATTTAGCTATCATGCAGTGGATAAGTAATCGCCATATCTATCTCACCTCCATAGATATTACTGAGACTTCATAGAGATTTAGGTTAATATACTATTATATCTCCATATAAATGACAGCCATTTAGCTATCATGCAGTGGATAAGTAGTCACCATATCTATCCCACCTCCATAGATATTACTGGGACTACATAGAGATTTAGGTTAATATACTATTACATCTCCACACAAATGACAGCCATTTAGCTATCATGCAGTGGATAAGTAGTCACCATATCTATCCCACCTCCATAGATATTACTGGGACTACATAGAGATTTAGGTTAATATACTATTATATCTCCATACAAACGACAGCCATTTAGCTATCATGCAGTGGATAAGTAGTCGCCATATCTATCCCACCTCCATATATATTACTGAGACTTCATAGAGATTTAGGTTAATATACTATTATATCTCCATATAAATGACAGCCATTTAGCTATCATGCAGTGGATAAGTAGTCGCCATATCTATCCCACATCTATAGATATTACTGGGACTACATAGAGATTTAGGTTAATATACTATTACATCTCCATACAAACGACAGCCATTTAGCTATCATGCAGTGGATAAATGGTGGCCATATCTATCCCACATCCATAGATATTACTGGGACTACATATAGATTTAGGTTAATATACTATTATATCTCCATACAAACGACAACCATTTAGCTATCATGCAGTGGATAAGTAGCCGCCATATCTATCCCACCTCCATAGATATTACTGGGACTACATAGAGATTTAGGTTAATATACTATTATATCTCCATACAAAGGACAACCATTTAGCTATCATGCAGTGGATAAGTAGTCACCATATCTATCCCACCTCCATAGATATTACTGGGACTACATGAGATTCTGGCCTTTATTATTTATAATAATAATTTATTTATTTATAACATTGGTTTGGCTACTACTTTGTCAATTTATGTCGTATTGGTAATGGCGTCAAGAGGTGCTTCTCTGAGGAAAAGGGTTAAGAGACACATTCCCGAATGCTATCATTGTAAGCCATTATTTAATTAGCTGGTGGCTCACCAACCGACCATATCAGAACGAACCTCTGACATGGTTAGAACCTGCGACCTCCCGCTCCGTAGGCAGACGCCTTAACCACTAGGCCACATAGACGGTATCAATTGAATGTTCTTTTTATGCGTTTCATCAAGGTATGATAGGTCAGTTTTATACACTTAATTTGCATAAAAACCGAAGATTAGGTGTCAAAACCTGGCATTTCATACCGCGATGAATGAAACGCAGAAAAAAACCAGTCAATTGTGAACATTACATTTAATGTTTTAAAAAACAAGTTGTATTTTTTATTCGTCACACCATACAAATAGTAGTCCACTATGAGAATAGATAATTTTACCATTCTTATAATCACATGGTTTGTATCGGCCAATCAGAATCGAGATATTGCAAGTTGTAATTATGACATAAACAGTAGTTGTGCCAATGCTTTCAATTGGGTAAAAGAGGGAATTTAGACTGTACAGTACCCTCATTACCACTGCGCATGTACCGTGTTCTTAAGCTGTAACACGCCACAACTAAAGCTGCTTTCGCAAACAGTATAGAAAACTTACTGATGTTACTCCTACAATAACCCGCAGTACAATCAACGCGATGTAATGAGTTTGAGCTGCAAATGGCGTCAGGAATGTAGCAATCGTGGCCCCTAACATGCTGTATCCAAACACACGTTTTCCACCTATCTTGGTGGCAAGCCAGCCCCCGGGGATCTGAGTTAACAGGTAACCCCAGAAGAAGGATCCGAGAATAATGCCCTGTACAGACTTACTCCATGTAAAATCACCACCCTGAAAATAATGACATGTACAAAACAATCATTGAACAATAGCCAGAACTACAGACGGATATGTAGTCCAGTGGTAACACGCTGGACTGGTAATCCAGGGATCGCAGGTTCGATCCCCCGTCTGACCCTAATACAAATAACAGTCTTTCAGATGGGACGTTAAACCGAGGTCTAGTGTCGGTGTTTTACACCGTGCACGTAAAAGAACCAGAGGAGATTCTGGAATGGGTCTCTGTCTGTATCATTGCACTATCCTCCAAAATCTAAAATGACTAATCTCTTCAGGAGGCGTCGCTCATATGGGAAACCGGTAGCGACGATAAATAAAAGTTAATTCAGATAATTCCAGATTAAATTCGTCAATATAAGAAAAATCAGAACAATACAGAAGTACATTTTGTGATTTTGAATGAAATATGTATATGATATGGATGTACATGTATCTCAACAACGACTTACATGTATGTACATTTACATTTGTATGTCAACTTGTGGGGAGTTTTCAACAAATGGTTTAGGTGCCAACAAGTTGGTTGCATCTATCTCAACTATATGGGGGGATTTCTACCAACAAGTTGGTTGCATCTATCTCAACTATATGGGGGGATTTCTACCAACAAGTTGGTTGCATCTATCTCAACTATATGGGGGGTTTTCTACCAACAAGTTGGTTGCATCTATCTCAACTATATGGGGGGTTTTCTACCAACGAGGTGGTTGCATCTATCTCAACTATATGGGGGGTTTTCTACCAACGAGGTGGTTGCATCTATCTCAACTATATGGGGGGTTTTCTACCAACAAGTTGGTTGCATCTATCTCAACTATATGGGGGGTTTTCTTCCAACAAGTTGGTTGCATCTATCTCAACTATATGGGGGGTTTCTACCACAAGTTGGTTGCATCTATCTCAACTATATGGGGGATTTCTACCAACAAGTTGGTTGCTCTATCTCAACTATATGGGGGGATTTCTAACAACAATTTGGTTGCATCTATCTCAACTATATGGGGGTTTTCTACCAACGAGGTGGTTGCATCTATCTCAACTATATGGGGGATTTCTACAAACAAGTTGGTTGCATCTATCTCAACTATATGGGGGTTTTACCAACGAGGTGGTGCATCTATCTCAACTATATGGGGGGTTTTTCAACAAGTTGGTTGCATCTATCTCAACTATATGGGGGTTTTTCTACCAACGAGGTGGTTGCATCTATCTCAACTATATGGGGGGTTTTCTTCCAACAAGTTGGTTGCATCTATCTCAACTATATGGGGGGTTTTCTACCAACAAGTTGGTTGCATCTATCTCAACTATATGGGGGGTTTTCTTCCAACAAGTTGGTTGCATCTATCTCAACTATATGGGGGGTTTTCTACCAACAAGTTGGTTGCATCTATCTCAACTATATGGGGGGTTTTCTACCAACAAGTTGGTTGCATCTATCTCAACTATATGGGGGGTTTTCTACAAACAAGTTGGTTGCATCTATCTCAACTATATGGGGGTTTTTCTACCAACAAGTTGGTTGCATCTATCTCAACTATATGGGGGGATTTCTACCAACAAGTTGGTTGCATCTATCTCAACTATATGGGGGGATTTCGGGTAATGACATCACTGCCTATGTGTATTTTCGACTATTAATTTGGATGCATCTATCTCAACTTGTGTGTATTTTCAACTATTAATTTGGATGCATCTATCTCAACTTGTGTGTATTTTCGACTATTAATTTGGATGCATCTATCTCAACTTGTGTGTATTTTCGACTATTAATTTGGATGCATCTATCTCAACTTGTGTGTATTTTCAACTATTAATTTGGGTGCATCTATCTCAACTTGTGTGTATTTTCAACTATTAATTTGGATGCATCTATCTCAACTTGTGTGTATTTTCGACTATTAATTTGGATGCATCTATCTCAACCTGTGTGTATTTTCGACTATTAATTTGGGTGCATCTATCTCAACCTGTGTGTATTTTCGACTATTAATTTGGATGCATCTATCTCAACTTGTGTGTATTTTCGACTATTAATTTGGATGCATCTATCTCAACTTGTGGAGGCAGTTACAGATAGATTACCCTGGCATGCTGTTTTTGTTGTTGTGTACCGGTAATTTCTTCAATTGATATAATATTTGTAAACACAAGGTCTATTTTTAAAATGAATACCGGTACATGATACTAGAACATTATGTCCGTTATTATGTCCGTTAGTATGTCCGTTATTATGTCCGTTAGTATGTCGGTTATTATGTCAGTTATTATGTCAGTTAGTATGTCGGTTATTATGTCAGTTATTATGTCAGTTATTATGTCAGTTAGTATGTCGGTTATTATGTCCGTTATTATGTCGGTTATTATGTCGGTTATTATGTCCGTTATTATGTCCGTTAGTATGTCGGTTATTATGTCCGTTATTATGTCAGTTAGTATGTCGGTTATTATGTCCGTTATTATGTCAGTTAGTATGTCGGTTATTATGTCCGTTATTATGTCAGTTAGTATGTCGGTTATTATGTCCGTTATTATGTCAGTTAGTATGTCGGTTATTATGTCCGTTATTATGTCAGTTAGTATGTCGGTTATTATGTCAGTTAGTATGTCAGTTAGTATGTCCGTTATTATGTCGGTTATTATGTCCGTTATTATGTCGGTTAGTATGTCAGTTATTATGTCCGTTATTATGTCCGTTATTATGTCCGTTATTATGTCCGTTAGTATGTCCGTTAGTATGTCGGTTATTATGTCAGTTATTATGTCAGTTAGTATGTACGTTATTATGTCAGTTATTATGTCGGTTATTATGTCCGTTATTATGTCAGTTATTATGTCGGTTATTATGTCCGTTATTATGTCGGTTATTATGTCCGTTATTATGTCAGTTAGTATGTCAGTTAGTATGTACGTTATTATGTCAGTTATTATGTCGGTTATTATGTCCGTTATTATGTCAGTTATTATGTCAGTTATTATGTTGGTTATTATGTCCGTTATTATGTCAGTTAGTATGTACGTTATTATGTCAGTTATTATGTCGGTTATTATGTCCGTTATTATGTCAGTTATTATGTCCGTTATTATGTCAGTTAGTATGTCGGTTATTATGTCCGTTATTATGTCAGTTAGTATGTCGGTTATTATGTCCGTTATTATGTCAGTTAGTATGTCGGTTATTATGTCAGTTAGTATGTCAGTTAGTATGTCCGTTATTATGTCGGTTATTATGTCGGTTATTATGTCAGTTAGTATGTCAGTTAGTATGTCCGTTATTATGTCGGTTATTATGTCCGTTATTATGTCGGTTAGTATGTCGGTTATTATGTCCGTTATTATGTCAGTTAGTATGTCGGTTATTATGTCCGTTATTATGTCAGTTAGTATGTCGGTTATTATGTCCGTTATTATGTCCGTTAGTATGTCGGTTATTATGTCAGTTATTATGTCAGTTAGTATGTACGTTATTATGTCAGTTAGTATGTCCGTTATTATGTCGGTTATTATGTCAGTTAGTATGTCAGTTAGTATGTCGGTTATTATGTCAGTTATTATGTCGGTTAGTATGTCGGTTATTATGTCCGTTATTATGTCCGTTATTATGTCGGTTATTATGTCAGTTATTATGTCAGTTATTATGTCAGTTATTATGTCCGTTATTATGTCCGTTATTATGTCCGTTATTATGTCGGTTATTATGTCAGTTATTATGTCAGTTATTATGTCCGTTATTATGTCGGTTATTATGTCAGTTATTATGTCAGTTATTATGTCAGTTATTATGTCGGTTATTATGTCAGTTATTATGTCAGTTAGTATGTCAGTTAGTATGTCCGTTATTATGTCAGTTATTATGTCAGTTATTATGCTAATATGTTATATAATAAGTCCAATATAATACACATATACATGCAACTTGATTTGTGTACTGTAATGCACATCTTTCATAAACATGGTAAGAATGCACATGTATTTTAGTGTCAAATATGTAGTATGGTACCGGTATGTTATGTAATGCAGAAATACTTCAAATGTTAAAGTAACAGTGTATGCATGTTATTTATTAACTTTACTGTAGATATGAGATGGAATGTACACACAGTAACTTGTTGGTTAATACAAACGAGATCGAAGCAAATTTAACACGACCGTTTAAGCAGGGACTCTAGTTAAGCTTGAAACATACTTATACTCTGTTTATTAAGCTAAATTAATGTTTGTTTGATTACTTTCACATGCTATACTGTTATATCATAATGTTATAATAAGGTACACACCATGTAGGCCTACATGTAAAAATAATCTGATCAGTTTGTCATTAGGTGCAGTTTATAACAGCATATAATTATTTATTCTACGTTAGGAATGTCATATCAAAGTTTACGTTCTATACGTTTAAATATTTCTGATTATTAACCTATATCAACACCTTCCAAATGCCATTTCTTGCTAATTTCACTTTCGAGCAAGAATGTCCATATGTTGGAAGTTGTATACCTTCAGAAGATGATTATGTACAAGTTTTATTATTAATAAGCATAATTATCATGTTTTCGGACTATCAGCGCATGTCAATATATTTAGGATACATTCTCATTACAGTGTGGGCCAATAAACTATTTACATGTGTGTTAAGATCAGAAAGTATACCAATATTTACAGTATTACGCGGAGTTATCTATCTCCACTTTATAACGGGGGAAGATTGATCTCATAGTGGAAAATCGCCAACCGGTGGATACATCTTTTTTCCGCAGGGGGAGATACACTTCATGGTGAACAACGGGACACTATTCCTGTACTTACCAAATTTATATGCACCGAATCCCTGTCAGGGCCGTCGCTGGAGCTATTTTGATGATACGCATGGCCAAATATGCTTGTTTGTCGAGTGAGCATAGCGAGCGAGTACACTAGGGGTTCCGGGGGCATGCCCACCGGAGATTGTTTGAAATGAGGAAGCAATTTCCTTCATTTTGTAATTTTGTAACATACAATTGCAGGACTAAAGTTCTTACGACAATCCGTATAAAGGTATAAATTAAGGCTAGATGTATAATATACATGATCTATCGCCCTTATCAATTAAACAAGCACGTAAAATAGCACAAACTAAATTTTGAGATGCACCATATTTGCAATGGGCTCAATTATTCCACCACTACACACATCACGGCGCCTATTTATCCCTACTACCCCACCCCCTGGGGTTTTAATGCATTTTTGGAGTTTTCATTTTCTGAGACCAATGATACGCACGTGCGTATTTGCGTATGCCCAGCGACGGGCCTGCCTGTGGTATTGTTCACACGACTTTTCGACAATGAAAGGTTACAACCCAATTTTGAGCAGCAACTTTGAGCTGTCAATCAATCTCGGACTGGATGATATTACTATATCACCTGTTCACAAGCAATTTCCATGATGCACATGAATTTGGCAAGGTGTAACCATTTGATGTCGATCTTATATATGACATATTACTCAGGGTTCATTCTAGGTCAGAATTTTTGGGAGAAGTGAGAAAGCGCGTGATCGCTTCTTTAAATGGTGTTCTTTAATATACTTCTGCAAAATAGGGTTAAATGCATAGTACAACCATTAAATACAACATTTGAATAGAAGGAGTGCTTTATAATGGGCCAGTGTATCTTACTAGACAAAATGTTGTTTGAAAATCTTAAAAACCAAAAAATATTATTATTTAAAAGTCAGGGTCCCCAGGGCGACAATTTCGCCCACATCGCCCTCTAGAATGATCCCTGATTACTGGGTGATGCTTTCACTGTATAATATTGTGAAGTATAATTTCCCCATGCGCTGACGTAATAATCACCTTTGATTAGTGCATGTAAATCCCAGATACCACACACTTTAATTACGTTTGTTGCAAACGAGTGCTTATTATTGAACTAAAAATTCACATGTGATCTTGAACAATTGTTTGAGAGTGACCAGTACAGGCCTCGGCAAATTTTTTATTTCTTACTCGTCCTACTGGGCGAGTGATGCCACCGTTCCACTCGTCCAGATTGGACTATCACTCGTCCCATGTATTTTAGGAAAATTAAAAATCGTCAGAATAATACTTTAATTTATTAATAAATGCAACTATGTGGCAGCATAAACACATTAAAATATCCTCGGTGATTTCCCATTATCACGCCTGGTAATCATTCCGAAGAAAGTAAAACGGATATTATTTTATTTTGTTCCTTCGATTTATATTGGATATTTAGCTGAAATTTTCACTCGTCCGACTGGGGAAGCGACTTGGAATTTCTACTCGTCCAGATCGAAAAGTCACTCGTAAATACGAGCGGACGAGTGGATTTGTCGAGCCCTGCAGTAGTCGTAGAATTACACGAGTAGTCGTAGAATTGCACACACGGATATATAGTCCAGTGGTAACACGCCGGACTGGTAATCCAGGGATCGCAGGTTCGATCCCCCGTCTGACCCTAATAAAATTAACAGTCTTTCAGATGGGACGTTAAACCGAGGTCTTGTGTCAGTGCTTTACACCGTGCACGTAAAAGAACCAGAGGAGACTCTGGAATGTGTCTCTCTCTGTATCATTGCACTATCCTCCAAAATTCTAAAATTACTAACCTCCTCAGGAGGCGTCGCTCATATGGGCAACCGGTAGCGACGATAAATAAACGTAAAACACACTCGTGGAATTGCAGTGATTTTGTCATGCACCCTGTTAGAGGTAGGCCAAAACATTTTGGGGGGGGGAATGCTATTAATTATGATGATATTATGCAATCCAAACCATTTTTATTAAATCAACATGTTTTATAATTTACCTGTGCAACATTGAGCTAGTTCTTTTTGTCCGTGGTGTTATAGCTGGGAGCCGCGGTAGGGCGGATAATCTTCCGCGGTGGTTATTTCATTACGTCCGCGGTGTGGGTGGCTGTCCGTGGACAGAAATTTTCTGACAGCGGAAATCGCTCTGCGGGGTCTAGCGGATTTTGAAGTCTGCGGGATCTGTACTGTACTAGTAGTTTAATGTTATGATATACCAGTACAGCTGTAAATTAAAGTCTCATTGGTAATATATTTTAGTTTTCAGAATATTAATCTATATAATAAAATAATTGTATTTATATTAATATTAAATTTAATATTTACTTAATACTCAGGGCGTTCATTTGACCCGAGCTCCCGGGTTTTGACGCACGAAAATTGATAAAGACGCATGTTTGACTCTTGGTGAAAATGCCCTGAGAGTCAACTTGACCCGGGGCGTTGATCGGTCATGCGTCATCAAATATTTTCTCAGCCGAGTAATTATCAAAATATGTCTGTCTACGAGGTCGAAGACCGTAATCGTTCATATATAAAACGCAGTTATTGTCATCAAAAGTCTGCTGCATTTCGTTATGAACACGATCGTGATTTACGAGGGACTCACAATCGGACAAATGGCGTCTAGGAACATACATACATAGGCAAACTTTACGTAAAATCTTTATCTCAACCAGCCGATCAGAATATAGTATCAACCACGCATAAAGCGCCTTCATCACTTGCGCCACCCAGGGTTAGGTTCAAAACGCGTGGTTGATGTCATTATTCAGCTGGGTGGTTGAGAAAAAAGGCTTACCCAAACTTTAGTATCAAAGGGAAATAAATCTTTAATAACGTTTCTCTAATACCTGTACGGCTCGGTATTTTTCCGGTAAAAATTAGTTTTTATCAAAAGACAATTATTATTGATTGTCACAATAAACACCTTTAGCAAGTTTTGCAAACAACCAATTACCGTTTGTGTTGTTTGCCATCATATGTGCTGCTAATCATGAGAACTGAGAAGTTTAAGTAGGTGTTGACATTATGTGTATTGTCAATGTACAATCGGCATAGATAAAACGGTGTTTTTGTAACACGTGTATTGTCAATAATAAGTTGTCTGCTATTTGAGAAGCTTATAGTGGGCCACTGATATAGAAATTATACGCCGGAATCGTTTGATGATGTCGGTGAGTAAAAGTACTTTTGCTATTGTTTGTTACAGATTTCTATGGGGTATTCATTGTGTGCACCACCCATTAATCATTTCATTGTTTCTACATTATCCCTTCATTTTCTGGAGAATATTCCTAAATCATTCTTAATTATATTTTCAATCAGATCGGAGATAAAAAATTAAAGAGTATCAGTTTTAGAAATTAAATCTTAAATATGGTTCAGAAAAGCCTTAGTCACTTCGGAATTGGCACACCCAGCAAACGTAAGCTGAGTGATAGTGTTAGTGAACCTGGGACACCTAAACGCCATAAAGTAGACTGTGACACTCCTAAGTCTAAAGTGAAAAGAAAATTCAGGTCCGAGTGACTTAATGAATTTGGGTGGCTGGAAATGAAACAAACTGATGATCAGATTCTGTTGTATTGTACTTGGTGTAGAGATGCTAAAAAGAAAAATCCCTTCGCTAACAGTGGTAGCACGAACCTACAACAATTACATGTACATACAGTACCAACATGCATATATTTGACTCTTGAAAATTCCAGCTTGACTCTTGAAAATTCCTGTTTGACTCTTGAGATTTTGACCTCAAGGGTCATTGACTCTTGAGTTTCAAAGTCTAGTGAACGCCCTGCTTAATACATTCATAATAATTGCATGAAAGATGTTTGGTGTGTTATTTATAAAAAATAAAAGCATTTATAGTAAGTTAACATGGCATGCATATGTTATTAAAGCAGCATTACATAGTATGAAATAAAATATATTTGAAAAATTCAATTTTTACGTATGGGTAGCAATTCTGCTACACATTCTAACATTATACTTTGTATGCTTATATTCATTTGGTAAACTGTTTTTTTGCGATAAAACAAACTCGAAACCGAAAGTAGGACTTTCCGAGTCGATCGGTCACGCACTTGTTTACAACCGGAACGCATCGTCCCCATTTGTCCCACGTTGTCTTTTTTAATTAAATTACTTGATATGTTAATTCATACCTCTGTTAGCTAAGTCTTTTAGGGACATTTCTACATCCCCGCGAGGGGTTCGACATTAGAGGAAGATAGATAGATAGTCTTTCATGTTCAAAATATATACGTTGTTTTCTACATCAAATTACTATTATTTCAGTGCCTACATGTATGCCGTGTATATAAAAACTGATAGCCAGTCGTAGAATCATGCAAGCTTGTTTACCGGAACTTCCGGAAGTAATGACAGCATTGTAAATAATGTTTATTGTTCTGCAAATATTGTCTTGGGATTTAATGATTCATGTAAGATATTCAATACTAAAATTTCAACAAATATATATCATATTTCCTTAAAAATGCATTCACACGTTGTAATTTTATAATTCTAAAAATGAAAGATGTAACAAATAATGTATTACTGCAAATGTTGCATTGATGTATGCCAGTTCTATTTAGAATCAACATTACACAAACCCAATGCTACATACAATACTTCTTATATCATGCAAACCTCGACTAAATACAAATGTACGGTTTCACTATTTGCAGTCGGTGAATAGTCTCCTCACTTCTCCCTAAATGTTCTCACTTCTCCCTAAACCATCTGGAGGGAGAAGTGACTTCTCCAAAAAATTGGAATGACGGTGCCAGTAAAAAAAATTGCTGATTTCTTTAAAAAATAATATTTATATGGAGACATGAATTGGAATAGTGAAATTAGTGAAAACTGGGTAGGTTTGAAGTTTACATCGTTTATTTACCTGTATTTTTTATTTTAACAAATAATCGAGTGGCATTGGAATTCAATAACGACATCAAAGTTTTTGAGGTATGAAAACGAGGACTACCTAGATTTGGCAAGGACCACCTTATTTTCAAATATCGTAGTCCTGCTGGCTACCTCTTAAAAAAGTTAGTGTCGAGGCCTGTAATGACATGAAAAGGAAATATATTTTATCTATGAAGAAAATATAATTAAATGAAACATCACGACATACATAAACAGTTCCATTACCTGCAGGTCCGGAACATTAGTTACGTTCGAGTTATTAGAGGTTTGAGCTTCGACAAGTCCACACTGACCACTGATTGTCTCATTGCCTCTAGTCTGGTTCACCATGCACACTATTGCCACACTCATGTTGACACGGAGGGCATACACGTTAACAAACCCAAAGAAACCCAACACAGCCAAAGCCAAACGACAAGAGCCCCACCATGGTACTGAAAAAAGAAGTGTTGAAAAAATAACAAATGATATACAAACAAGATTAGTATGTATGTTCCATTAATATCAAACACATTGTGGGAACCTAGACATGTCTTCATGGGCAGGCTTAGTCGACTTAAGTGGTTAAGTTAACTAGTAGACAATCTTGTTTCTTAAACACACAGTCAATAATTGTTTTATTCTTCATTCTCATTGAAATTGTACTGACTGTAATTTAGCTACCAGGCTCGATCAATACAGACTAGGTCATGTCTTTACCTAACCGACATGAACTGATGATGTCTACAGCTTCGGGAATTTTGAGTACGAAATAATTTGAGTACGAAATTATTTTCGAGTGAAATGAATATACTTTACCAGAATCTGTCTCCTTTCCGTCTGATACATCATATGATACTGATTCATCTGTTTTTTTCACCATTATTCTATGCCTAAAAATCGAGTATTATCGATAAGACCATAAGTATGGCACAAATTTGTGACAAACAGTTGAAACACTGAAACAGTCGTTACAGTGAAATACTTTTTTCAGGAAATATCTCAACACGATTATCAAAGTTTATTTCTTCTTCGTGTATTTTCTATCAAACGCGCGTGGTTTTAATTATGAGCATTCAATAGCAACAAAAGTTCGCGATTACCGACACAAAATATCAAAATCCACGCTTTGATGTAAACACGATGATGCAACCGGATATCAATTGTTATTTTGCATGTAACCAACTCGGCCTCGAATCAATTCGGTCTTGTCAACATACAGATACAAATTAGTTTATACATAACACACATTAGTTCAATAAACATATCTTGAATTAACTAGGCACATAGAGAGATATGATCCTGTCAATCAACGAGATCCTGCATTAACACAGAAAACTGTGTAAGTATGCTAACATTACACACATCTTTAAAAAGAAGAAAGGTTCTAATTCTCAACCTTGCAAATCTCGTCCAGTTAGCTTGACTTCACAGGCATGCACGTTATTTGAGCTACTCATTAAAGCAGCATTACATCGTAATAAAGGATGTTTTTGGTAAAATATAAATACTAATGTGTGTGTGTTTACAAAAATCGAAATAGTCGCTCAGAAATGATACAATTCAAATAAATTTATATAAACCGTCGTATACGCGAATTTGTTTATCAACAAACGAAAAGTAAACACGCACAGCGCGCATGCGTGAAACAACAGAGGATGTAGAGAACAACGTTGGAATGTCAACATATTTTGAACATGAAAGACTATCTATCTATCTTCCTCTAATGCCGAACCCCTCGCGGGATTGTAGACATGTCGCTAAAAGACTTAGATAACAGAGGTATTAATCAACATCTCAAGTAATTCAATTAAAACAGACAACGTGGGACAAATGGGGACGATGCATTCCGAATGTAAACAAGTGCGGACGATGCGTTCCGATTGAAAACAAGTGCGTGACCGATCGATTCGGAAAGTCCTACTTTCGGTTTCGAGTTTGTTTTATCGCAAATAAACACTGTTTACCAATTGAACATAATTATACAAAGTATAATGTAAGAATGTGTAGCAGCATTGCTACCCATACGTAAAATTTGAATTTTTCAAATATATTTTATCACAAGCCATTTAGATAATTATTGTCTACTGAATAGTCACAACATGGTTTCATGAAAGGGAAGTCGCAGAGGCGTCGCAAGTGGGGCCGCAAGTGGGGCCCCATTATTTTGCCGAGGCGGTCCCAATATTTTGACAAGATGGCTCGAGGTTGTGCGGAGATTAATCCTTACACTTGATTTGTGCCACACAAATGTATTTCGCCGTCCGACACCCGCCCTATACGCTCATACACACACTAAGCATGGGACTATGGAAGCAACCCACCCAAAGTAGTTTTGTTTTTTCAACAGTAGATCTAATTAGCCTTCAAATATAAATGTTCTCTAAATCATGAAATGTTACTGCAAAACATCATTTGAACCGGTTACTTGTGCAACTTGCGGCATGCGTAATAGCGACCTGTGTACCGGTAAATCGCGTCTGAGGCGTTCTGGTTTTCCAAATTTTCTTGGGGGAAAACCCCCACCCCCCCCCCCCCCACCATACCATGCGGCCCCAATGGCAATTACCTTCCGACGCGCCTGAGTAGTGCCTCGCGAATCATCTTGAATTTCTAGAGGATGTCACATATATAATATACAAGGGTGAGCCAGTGGATGTGATATATCTAGACTTTGCCAAGGCTTTTGATTAGATCCCAATGCAAAGACTATTTTCTAAAAATAGTAGTTCATGGACCAGGGGCGTGGCCAGCGATACGCACTTACGCACGTGCGTAACATAAATTCGAAAAATGAAAATAATAAGGCCAAAAATGGTATCAAAGTCGAAGGCTACGGGGGTTATACCTTACTGCCCGGAATGGCAATGCTGTTTTGAGTTAATTTGTGTCATTGCATGTTTAATTATATATTTCACTAAGAAAGGTAAGCCGTCTCTAGTCAATAATAAACGGGTATGTATGAGTTGTCCTTCTTGAAAAGTTTATCAGACAACGGTAAAATTTAAAATGGCGTCAAACATAAACACACTGTATCCAGACGTTGCACTGTTGTGAAGCAGCCCATAATTTCTAGCTGTGTTGGACGGCAAACAAAAAGACATAGTTAGTAGTCTATCGTTTGCGTATCAACAGCAGGTTGAAAAAAATAGACAGATCATTGTTGCTATTGTAGATACCATTATTCTTTGTGGGAAACAAACATTGCCATTCGAGGCCACGATGAGGACAAAGGCAACGTTAGTGCGCTTCTACAGCTTCAGGCGAAGCATAATGCAGTCCTAACGGATCATCTAACTAACTGCAATACAAGAAATAAATACACCTCCCCAGATATACAGAATAAGCTGATCAGCATTTGTGGAGAGCTCATCAGCAAGGAAATCGTGGACGCTTGCAACTCTGCTCCATATTTTGGCTTTATTGCAGAAGAGACAAACGATGCGGCCACAATGGAACAGATGGCTCTTGTTTTGAGGTATGAATGATGACACGGGTGTCAAGCAAAGCAAGTGCCATATTATTTTAATATTTTCTTCCACGTAAACTTCTTTTAGCGCCTGAGAAAACAGAGTACTATACCCAGATCAGACATCTAGTTTAATCTAAACTTGTGTCAGAACCAAAAACAAAACCACAGTTAATTGTAAGTAGACACAACATGCGTTGAAAATAAAATACAAAATGGTATTGGCTCTTTATACACATTGCAAGACACATTCCCTGAATGTTGCAATTATTCACGCGTCAAAAGAGCCCCACGCAAGGAATATGATGACGACCGTCCAGGAAATCACCTTTTATTTCGACTACTCGGACAAGCGTCTTTTACGATTTCAAGAATTACTTGGTGATAGTGATGAGGATCTGACATAGATGAAAATGGGGACCAAGCTCAAAACTGTGTGCGAAACCCGATGGGCTGCCAGGGTAGATGCCTTTTTCACATTCAAAGCCGCATTTGGGACTGTAGTACGCACACTTGAGGATTTAGCTCTTCACAATGATGCTAAAGCTAGTGCATATAAAGCAGCTATCACACAGTTTAGTTTCATAATCACGCTGGTGGCTGTGGAACATAATTCTGGAATATTACTCTTTCTGCTTGTGTGCCACTCTCCAAACAGCTTCAGACTACTTCATGCGATCTGCTGCAGGCTGCTGTGGAAGCTGAGGTTGTAAAGACACAGGTGGAGGCAGAACGAAACGACCCCCTTGTATGGCAAGCACTGTTTGCCTTGGAAATGGCCAGCTCCGTTGGTGTTGAACCAGCGTTTCCCCTTGTTGGACGACAGCAGAACTGCCCTAATGCACCGGCTGCCAATGCATTTGATTACTGGCGGGTCAACATGATTGTATCTACCGTTTGTTGACCATTTACTGGCATAACTTGATCAACGACTTTTACATGGAAATAAGAGGTTAGCCATACAGTACCTTCTGCCAATTCACATACGTGATCTCAGTGACGAACGTGCCACTGCAATCTTCACAGCAGCACAGGAAGACCTGACCGTCAACGGAGAAACGTGTGTGAGAGAATGTCAGCGCTGGAAAACCCGATGTAAGCATACACAGATTCCAGTCTTTGGAAAGCGTGCTGGTCGATCTGCCGGAAGACATGTACCCAAATGATGCTCGGTGTATTCAATTATTGCTTGCGATGCCAGTATCAACTGTATCAAAGCAGAACGATCTTTCAGCAGTATGAGACGCATAAAAACGTACTTGAGATCTATCATGACTACTGAACGCATGTCTGGACTGGGTCAAATGAATGTGCACAGAGAAAGAGAACTTAATGCATCTACAGTTGTAGACATGTTCGCCCAAAGGAAGAATAGGCGCCTTGCACTACTCTTCAATGACAACTAAACTGAAAAGAACATGCCAAACATGATATATTTTGCACCTCAAAGCTGATGTGTGAACATATAATAAAGTTATGTCTAATAAACGTTAATAACGGAGTTTTGCAATAAAATAAATGATTATAATTAATCGTATTCAGCGCCTCCAATCCCTCAAAATACACCTCCCATACCCTTCCTCACATCACAGGGTAGTGCAAGGTAGTGTGGCACCAGCATCAATACACAATCACATTGATCCTAGAACTAACAACCGACCACATTATCCTGTGTGATCAATTACCTGCATAATGCCATTTCATAGTAATATTCATGAAGCCAAGCATTGAAGTCATTGTGAAAATGTTGCTTGTAAACTAATGATATGCCTAGTACTTTTAAGCACCTAAAATAGCATAGTTAAGCTGCATTAATTGCGGGTGTAGACAGTTTAACTTATTTATATTTATAAGAAAATAATTTTTCATATTTCCATAGATCTACATTGTAAATGACAGCTTTTTCTATTATCTTTCCAAAAATAGTAAGTCAAAGTAGTGTCGGAAAGTTAGCTGATAAATGAACTTTTGTATGGTTATAACGGTGTAATGCAAAACAGCTGAAACATATCAAGTTCAAGCCCACACAAAACGATTTGACTCTTATGTTCATGCAGTTTTATTTGGCACCGGAAAAGTATGGAAATTATCTGAATCGGTTGTGTGATTTGAAAATACTGTTAATGATAATATAATTACATGTATGTCTTATAAAGATTCATCATATTATTACCTGGTATTTGACCTAAGTACGTCACGACAGGAAACATATTTTATCCCATAGACTAAAGGAATTGAAAATAAAATATTGGCATACTTGTCAAACTTGTTGTGTTGTCTACTACTTGTACCATAAACCTAACGAAATGTTCATTGGAATAAACGAAACAATAGAACGATTATAGATATACATATATTTAATTTAAGAAACAATGGCGACTTTAAACAACTGTATATATAGTATAGGTTAAATTATCTCGATTTTCATAAATGTCTCCTATTCAATTTAAGAACTGCTGGACTGGATGGCTGTTAATTAACTGGCTTTCTGACTATCTCTCTAACAGACGACAATCTGTTATTCTACCGGGTATCCAATTTAATTGGTCAACTGTAAATGCAGGAGTTCCCCAAGGATCTATTCTTGGCCCACTCTTATTCCTAGTGTTTATCAACGACATTGTCGACGACATGGGTTATCAAGTACATCTCTTTGCTGACGATACTAGTATATATATACTTGTTGATTATCCTATTTCTGGTGCAGAAGCTCTACAATCAGACATTGTAAAGTTATTAAACTGAGCCGACACATAGTTAGTATCGCTTAGTCCTTCCAAATCAGAAACTATGACAATTTCACGTAAACTCGTAAACCCTTTCATCCACCTATACTTATGCACGATCAACCTATTACACTAGTCACTTGTCACAAGCATATTGGTGTCCATCTTTCCGAGGATTGTTCTTGGTATTCTCATATAAACTCAATCATAGAGAGGGCCTGGAAAAGAGTATATATCAAGCGAAAACTCAAGTTCCAACTAGATAGAAGATCTCTATAAGTAATATATGTATCCTTCGTTACGCGGACGTTGTTTACATCAACTGCACACACTATGAGAAATCGTAACTCGACAAAATTCAGCATGAAGCTTCCCGTATTGTTTCTGGAGCTACCAAACTTGTATCACTTAACGAACTCCATAGAGAAGTTCCATGGGAATCCCGTTAAAGTTGAAGACACAACCATAAACTAATTATGCTCTGCAAGATGAAGAACGGCCTAACTCCTGATTATCTCTCTTCTCTAGTCCCACCTACTGTACTAAAGAGTGACGTCACAAAATGCCCAACTATTCTCCATCACCCCTCTGTCAATGTGGTCTTCCTGAGAGTAATCCTCATTTCTTCTTTGAATGTATCTACTACAATGACATTAGAGTTCGTCTCTTAGCAACTACTTCTAAATGTTGTACAATAATACTATAATTATACTCTAGTATTCGGAGGCCGGAACCGTAGTGATGATCTCAATGCATACATATATGTCACCAATACAATTATACAAGTTTATGAATTGAATTAAGACGTACACTGTTGTTACAGAAACATTATATATTGTAGTTTTACTTACCACTTACTATATCAGTCTTTAGTATTTCGTGACGGTCACACGTTACACATATTTGATTAATTTGTTTACATTTCGATAAAGTTACATGTTAATAACATTATTTTATGCTTTCAAATGAAACATAGACATTTATCAGTGAAATAATCGGGATATAATAAATCAATAAATATAAGATGAGAAAGCTGATGCAAATTGATAGCATGATGTGCAAAGAAAGCAACGATAAACAGAGGAAACCACGTAAGAGGTCCTGTATACGGTTAGCAGTAAGTGACTGATGTCTATCATTTATATCTAATGTTTGTAAACAAAATAATATATTGTACTGAAAAATAACAGATCGTTCTAATGGCCGATTATCTGACGTGATTTGTGTATCTATTTCCCGTATACCAGTACCGTAGTTCAAATAAAAAGGATCATGGCCTTTGGGTGATTAAGACTGTCCGATTGTATTAATATATCAGCTCTATAGCTTGAATAATCATTATCACACGTTCTGCAATCTTGGTCGCACTGTTCATTCAGTGTGTATTTTACGCTTATTTATCGTCGCTACTGGTTGCCCATATTATATATGAGCGACGCACTGTTCACTGACATCACGGTACTGGTAAATATACGGGGAATAGATACACACATCACATTATGTAATTGGCCATTCACTGAGCAATAACTTCATTGTTATTTCCGGTTTATATCTAAAAATAGCTAAACTAAGACCAATTGATCAAGTATATAATGCAAGCAGTTGAAGAGCGCGCCTCCTTTTACAGACGGATATGTAGGCCAGTGGTTAACATGCTGGACTGGTAATCCAGGGATCGCATGTTCGATTTCCCGTCTGACACTAATGAAATTAACAGTCTTTCAGATGGGACCTTAAACCGAGGTCTCGTGTCGGTACTTTTCACCGTGCACGTAAAACAACTGGAAAAAAATCGGGAATTGGTATATGTCTGTATCATTGCACTATTCTCAAAAACCTAAAATGACTAATCTCTTCAGGAGGCGTCGCTCATCTGGGAAACCGGACCCAGAGTCTCGTTTGGTTCTTTTACGTGTACAGTGTAAAGCACCGACACGAGACCTCGGCTTAACGTCTCATCTGAAAGACTGTTAATATTGTTAGGGTCAGGTGGGGGATCGAACCTGCGATCCCTGGATTCGTAGTCCAACACACGCATGTATTTGTATGTGCTTTATATACATATATCGGCATGTGTGTGTCTTACGTTTATTTATCGTCGCTACTGGTTGCCCATATGAGCGACGCCTCCTGAAGAGATTAGTCATTTTAGATTTGTGGAGGATAGTGCAATGATACAGACAGAGGCCCATTCCAGAGTCTCCTCTGGTTCTTTTACGTGCACGGTGTAAAGCACCGACACGAGACCTCGGTTTAACGTCCCATCTAAACAAACTGTTAATTGTATTAGTGTCAGACGGAGGATCGAACATGCGATCCCTGGATTACCAGTCCATCGTGTTACCACTGGACTACCGATCCGTCTGTATATATCGGCAAGCTACAAAACTCAAAACAATATAGTCCCACCCGAAAGCCTGTTACTATACTAGAGTCTAGAGGACATAGAAAACGCACACCTACATTATTTGATTATTATTACATATATATAGCTACAGTTTCAAAGTTTATAAACTTGTAGTGTTGTCACAACATATAATTGTGTTAATATGAATTATTATCGAATTATTCTCATCACGTCACATTTATTAGGAATTTAATTACCGCCATCGGTAAGTGATCCAATTAAGTATACTTATGTCATAATATGTGTCTGGTGTTGCAAAGAACACACTCATGTAAAAAGGAAACAATGACATCAAAGGCTCGAACGTGCTAGGAGACGAAAACATCATTAATGTTTGCCTAGCAGTAATTAATCTTACTACACGCTTACTGATTGAAATATTACTGCTTGGTAGAGAATTCTTAGTTCCAATTAGCAGACTATTAATTGATTTGTTTTGGTGAAATTACAGGTAATAACGGGTATAATAATTATGTCATTCATAACCAAATTGAATTACTTACGTGTATTGTTTGTTTCAACGTTTTATTTAGTTTGTTATTTCATTAGCAAGTCAATAATCATGACCCTGTTGTTTACTACAGTCAAACTGATAGATATGCAGTGTCATGGTACTCGGATAAGACTAGTTACGGATAATATCATTGACATGTAATAATGTTTGTGTTTTGTTGTTTTCATTATAATTTCTATTTAGCAGAAATAAGATGTTAACAGGATTGTTGTCACCAAGCCTAGTTATTACAAGTGTGGTGCTGTGGTAAAATTCTAAAGTTATTTGATTTTTGGATAAATCGACCGCAGCCTGTGGTCAGGGTGGTCTACTAAACATACTCGTTACATAGGTTTCACAGGTCATGTCACATTTAAAGGGTCAATTGTCAAACTTTGTTGTAGTCTTATCTATCTATATCTGCTCTAATGGTGGGGATGTAGACATGTTAAACTGTCTGGCACCCCTGGCAAAAGTCTCTAACCTATAAAGCAGAAAGAGTGGAAAGATCAGCCGCACGCTATGTCTGCAATGACTATAACTATAAAAGCAGTGTAACAAAAATGATCAACTCCCTGAACTGGCAAACACTTGAATATCGACGCATACAATCATCAGTAATATACCTATATAAAATCAAAAATAACTTGGTATGCGCCGACCACAACCACTTAACACGCACAAGGAACCTAAACTACTTAATTCCTCAGTCCCGGACCCAATACCATATAAACTCTTTTTTCCCCCGAACAATACGTCTCTGGAATGGCCTCCCCTACTATGTACAGTCCAGCTCCAGCTTAACCATTTTTGCTGAGCGGTTGGCCACGGTACAACTAATGTAACATAATGTCTGTTTTTAACCTTAGTATGTAGATCTTTTAACACTCTCTATCTCACTAATTGAGATTTTTAGCCACTGTCCCTGACAAGCGCCTCCCAGTCATACTCGCGTCTGCGTGTTGGGAGTACCATGTAGATGTAAATAGAAATTATGGTCCAAATATTTAGACTTCAAGAAAAATGTGACATTTTAGTATCAAGACAATTTTTCAAAGTCTAAGCGCTAAGCCTCAATTACACGTAGCATATGCCATATTTTATATTCTAAAAAGTCGTTTTATAAAATAAAATTGTTAACAAGATGAACACACATACTGTTGCTTGAATTCTGCACAGTCTATAACATTTCTTGACACAATATTATACAAGAAATCAACGTTTAAGGAGAGTTTAACCATTCCATTTTGTCCATTTTAGATATTTTGGTTATTACAAAAAGCCAAAACAGAAATGAAACGAAATTGTTTTGAAGATTTATCTCCCATGCCATTACGGTGAACCTAATAAAATTTCGTTCAATATCCAATTGTTCATGAATATGCATGAAATGTACTAACAAATAATTCATTCGGATTTATTTTGTGAAGACTCTCGGCCATTGCACAGAATCGGTTAGACCTGTCGATTTCAAACGGCAAAATCGTATGCACAAAGGTAAAACAACATATTTTCAACAAAATTTCAAGCGAATAAACAACATTCATAAAAATCTCAATTAAAACTGATTGTTTACTTTTCGAGAAAAGTTGATACAACGGAATCCGGAATGACGTCACCAGTTTTCACCTAACTGGAAATTGCCTACAACGCGAGCAAAAGTATGTAAACAACAGTTCTTTTTACAAACAATATAAATGAGAAACATTAACCTTAATAACAGGCGTAATGTATTATTTTCACTCAAAATTCATTTGTTGGACACAATTGTCTATATACTGTATCTAAAACACTAACATTTAGTTTGCCTTAGACATAAGAAGTCGTCACCCCTCATAATTACTCTGACTGGGAGTAGAACCGCAAATGGACCCCTGCATCGCACACATCACACAGTGCCCAACTTAGAATAACTAGGTTTACACAACCATGTATATCAGTTGGAAAGCCTCTGTGACAACACATGGAGCTGAAGGCGAAAATTGGTGAAAAATCATATTTTCATAAGGAGTGTATTAACAGATGAAACTGGTAAACACGGACAAGTGAAACTGTAATGACATTATTTATTCGTTATTATTGGTTATCTTGAATATACAAGAAAGTAATTCTTGGAGCGTTGTCATGCCATCAAAGCTTTACATGATGGTAGTGTTGTTTATAAAATATGAGATCAAAGACTTGTGTGACATCTAAATTAGTGGTGTTCTAATAATAACAGCTAATTGCTCCCACAAAGCTTGTGTCAGTCAGTACTTACATCATATATATGAAGAAATGAGAGAAGCGTATTTAAGAGAAGCTACTCTATAATTGAATATTATATAGCGCAATATAACTGCGGAGGAGTTTTGTATTGGCAATGTCTTAAATTGGCGCATTTCTTTTTCCCTGCTAAAATTAAACCTGCGCTCAGCTCAGCAAGAGAACGCCAATGACTCATGCTACTTTGGGATAGAAATCTAATCAGTGACATCACACGCTTCAGACAAGTTTAAATCTATTTGCGTTGTAAATTAATTGGAAATGTAAAAAGTATTAACCATTATAATGAAAACAAACCATTGCACAGTTGCTAGTCAATTCTGTCAACAAGTTATCAAACAAACCATTGGACAGTTGCTAGTCAATTCTGTCAACAAGTTATCAAACAAACCATTGCACAGTTGCTAGTCAATTCTGTCAACAAGTTATCAAACAAACCATTGCACAGTTGCTAGTCAATTCTGTCAACAAGTTATCAAACAAACCATTGCACAGTTGCTAGTCAATTCTGTCAACAAGTTATCAAACAAACCATTGCACAGTTGCTAGTCAATTCTGTCAACAAGTTATCAAACAAACCATTACACAGTTGCTAGTCAATTCTGTCAACAATTATCAAACAAACCATTGCACAGTTGCTAGTCAATTCTGTCAACAAGTTATCAAACAAACCATTGGACAGTTGCTAGTCAATTCTGTCAACAAGTTATCAAGCAAACCATTGCACAGTTGCTAGTCAATTCTGTCAACAAGTTATCAAACAAACCATTGCACAGTTGCTAGTCAATTCTGTCAACAAGTTATCAAACAAACCATTACACAGTTGCTAGTCAATTCTGTCAACAAGTTATCAAACAAACCATTGCACAGTTGCTAGTCAATTCTGTCAACAAGTTATCAAACAAACCATTGCACAGTTGCTAGTCAATTCTGTCAACAAGTTATCAAACAAACCATTGCACAGTTGCTAGACAATTCTGTCAACAAGTTATCAAACAAACCATTGCACAGTTGCTAGTCAATTCTGTCAACAAGTTATCAAACAAACCATTGCACAGTTGCTAGACAATTCTGTCAACAAGTTATCAAACAAACCATTGCACAGTTGCTAGTCAATTCTGTCAACAAGTTATCAAACAAACCATTGCACAGTTGCTAGACAATTCTGTCAACAAGTTATCAAACAAACCATTGCACAGTTGCTAGTCAATTCTGTCAACAAGTTATCAAACAAACCATTGCACAGTTGCTAGACAATTCTGTCAACAAGTTATCAAACAAACCATTGCACAGTTGCTAGTCAATTCTGTCAACAAGTTATCAAACAAACCATTGCACAGTTGCTAGACAATTCTGTCAACAAGTTATCAAACAAACCATTGCACAGTTGCTAGTCAATTCTGTCAACAAGTTATCAAATAAACCCGACATTGTTACTGATTCCTTCGTGAAACCCGGACTTTAGGAACATGTACTATAGTACATACGTGTACGACCGTGTAGTGTTATACTATAGTACATACATGTACGACCGTGTAGCGTTATACTATAGTACATACATGTACGACCGTGTAGTGTTATACTATAGTACATACATGTACGACCGTGTAGTGTACGACCGTGTAGTGTTATGCTATAGTACATACATGTATGACTGTGTAGTGTACATACATGTACGACCATGTAGTGTTATACTATAGTACATACATGTACGACCATGTAGTGTTATACTATAGTACATACATGTACGACCGTGTAGCGTTATACTATAGTACATACATGTACGACCGTGTAGTGTTATACTATAGTACATACATGTATGACCATGTAGTGTTATACTATAGTACATACATGTATGACCGTGTAGTGTTATACTATAGTACATACATGTACGACCGTGTAGTGTTATACTATAGTACATACATGTACGACCGTGTAGTGTTATACTATAGTACATACATGTACGACCGTGTAGTGTACGACCGTGTAGTGTACGACCGTGTAGTGTTATACTATAGTACATACATGTACGACCGTGTAGTGTACGACCGTGTAGTGTTATACTATAGTACATACATGTACGACCGTGTAGTGTTATACTATAGTACATACATGTACGACCGTGTAGTGTTATACTATAGTACATACATGTACGACCGTGTAGTGTTATACTATAGTACATACATGTACGACCGTGTAGTGTTATACTATAGTACATACATGTACGACCGTGTAGTGTTATACTATAGTACATACATGTACGACCGTGTAGTGTTATACTATAGTACATACATGTACGACCGTGTAGTGTTATACTATAGTACATACATGTACGACCGTGTAGTGTTATACTATAGTACATACATGTACGACCGTGTAGTGTTATACTATAGTACATACATGTACGACCGTGTAGTGTTATACTATAGTACATACATGTACGACCGTGTAGTGTTATACTATAGTACATACATGTACGACCGTGTAGTGTTATACTATACAGTGCGACCGAAACTATAGTACATACATGTACGACCGTGTAGTGTACATACATGTACGACCGTGTAGTGTACATACATGTACGACCATGTAGTGTTATACTATAGTACATACATGTACGACCGTGTAGTGTTATACTATAGTACATACATGTACGACCGTGTAGTGTACATACATGTACGACCATGTAGTGTTATACTATAGTACATACATGTACGACCATGTAGTGTTATACTATAGTACATACATGTACGACCATGTAGTGTTATACTATAGTACATACATGTACGACCGTGTAGTGTTATACTATAGTACATACATGTACGACCGTGTAGTGTACATACATGTACGACCATGTAGTGTTATACTATAGTACATACATGTACGACCATGTAGCGTTATACTATAGTACATACATGTACGACCGTGTAGTGTTATACTATAGTACATACATGTACGACCATGTAGTGTTATACTATAGTACATACATGTATGACCGTGTAGTGTTATACTATAGTACATACATGTATGACCGTGTAGTGTTATACTATAGTACATACATGTACGACCGTGTAGTGTACATACATGTATGACTGTGTAGTGTTATACTATAGTACATACATGTACGACCGTGTAGCGTTATACTATAGTACATACATGTACGACCGTGTAGTGTTATACTATAGTACATACATGTATGACCGTGTAGTGTTATACTATAGTACATACATGTATGACCGTGTAGTGTTATACTATAGTACATACATGTACGACCACGTAGTGTTATACTATAGTACATACATGTACGACCGTGTAGTGTACATACATGTACGACCGTGTAGTGTTATACTATAGTACATACATGTACGACCACGTAGTGTTATACTATAGTATGTACATGTACGACCGTGTAGTGTTATACTATAGTACATACATGTACGACCGTGTAGTGTTATACTATAGTACATACATGTACGACCGTGTAGTGTTATACTATAGTACATACATGTACGACCGTGTAGTGTTATACTATAGTACATACATGTACGACCATGTAGTGTTATACTATAGTACATACATGTACGACCGTGTAGTGTTATACTATAGTACATACATGTACGACCGTGTAGTGTTATACTATAGTACATACATGTATGACTGTGTAATGTTATACTATAGTACATACATGTATGACCGTGTAGTGTTATACTATAGTACATACATATACGACCATGTAGTGTTATACTAGTACGGTGACTCATGATAATATTACTAGTATAGAAATGACGAGATATTTCACAAGTTTATACTTATAAATGATATAACACACTCCAGTCTCTTCATTGCTATTCAGAACTGAATTTTGAAAACTACACACTTGCTTTAGCTTTGTTTATATTGTTGGCAACTTAGTTTATACAATTTTATTTTAGCTCGATTGCGAAACAAGTTCTTTCAACTTATATTAATCACTCTCAAGACCTCATTCCTGATGGAATCCATCGCCATGAAGGAGAGAGAAGAGGCGTGTGGAATTTAAATGCCTTGCTTAAGGGCACAATCGTACCGGCTCCAGTGGGGCTCGAACTCCGGCAACTTAAAATGGCATACCATGACAATGCATGGATTTGGCGGAATCGTTACTGATTGCCAATATAGTCAAAACATCCGCCAATATATCTACTTATACAGTATAGCAACATGTTAATATAGGGGCCTGTCCATATTAAATCAGGGCTTGTCCATTTTCAGAGGGGACAAACCCTGTGCCTATCTGTTAAAAATCTTTTCCGTGAGCACTGAAATAATTCAATGTTTCGTGACTATTATCAGCTACTTGACAACACTTTTTTCAATTAATATTTGTTATAAAAGGAAAATAAAATAGTTGTAGGTTTGCTTGCCATAACATAGGGGTTTATTCAGGGGGGTCGGTAGGGAACAACGTCACCATTGCAACCCGGGGTCGATCCTCGGACCGGGAAGTATGTGAGATGGTACGGTGGTCGCCAGATCGGACAGGTGGGTTTTCTCCGGGTACCCCGCACCCCCCACACGAATGACCACATTTACGCTTTCATCCGCGCCAACGAGAGTGATTAATATAAGTTGTTAAAACTTGCTTCGCAATCGTTGTAAAATAAATAAAGCTTACATAAATATATTATATGGGGATGGCGAGAGGGGTGAATGGGTTAGTTGTGACATGTCAGTCTGGTAATAATTGTTGTCCAGCTTAAGATTTACAAATGTCCCTTTGGAATTAGGAAAACTAGTATAAACATGAAGTTACAAACTTACAATGAAGCAAAACATTCTATAGCAACATATATTAATCACTAGAGTATTTATGTTGCAGGAATCATTCTAGAGGGCGATGTGGGCAAAATTGTCGCCCTAGGGACCCTGACTTCGCCCTCTGGGGGCCCCACTTCTCAAACAAAATTTTGTCTAGTAAGATACACTGGCCCATTATAAAGCACTCCTTCTATTCAAATGTTGTATTTAATGGTTGTACTGTGCATTTTAACCCTATTTTGCAGAAGTATATTAAGAACACCATTTAAGGAAGCGATCACGCGCTTTCTCACCTCTCCCAAAAATTCTGACCTAGAATGAACCCTGTGTTGTCAATTGTGTTGGAAGATACCAGAGATCTTGGAGAACACCCACATGTTATATGGTGATCATCGTATCATCTTGAGTACCTCCCGGTTTTAGGATCAAACCCAGGTTGCATTGAGAAGCGAACGTGCTAACCACTGCGCTAATTTGACTGACCAACTTGAAGCGCTGAATACCCACTGTGAGGTGAGACAAAACCAAATAGGGCATACAAACTATTCTTAACTTAGAAGTCATTAACACCAAAAGCTAACGGATTGACCTTCATACAACCCTTGCATTAGTGCAGCAGTCTTGGTGGACCTTCATACAACACTTGCATTAGTGCAGCAGTCTGTGTGGACATTCATACAACCCTTGCATTAGTACAGCAGTCTGGGTGGACATTCATACAACCCTTGCATTAGTACAGCAGTCTGTGTGGACATTCATACAACCCTTGCATTAGTGCAGCAGTCTGGGTGGACATTCATACAACCCTTGTATTAGTGCAGCAATCTGGGTGGACATTCATACAACACTTGCATTAGTGCAGCAGTCTGGGTGGACATTCATACAACCCTTGTATTAGTGCAGCAGTCTGGGTGGACATTCATACAACCCTTGTATTAGTGCAGCAGTCTGGGTGGACATTCATACAACACTTGCATTAGTGCAGCAGTCTGGGTGGACATTCATACAACCCTTGTATTAGTGCAGCAGTCTGGGTGGACCCTCATACAACACTTGCATTAGTGCAGCAGTCTGGGTGGACATTCATACAACCCTTGTATTAGTGCAGCAGTCTGGGTGGACATTCATACAACCCTTGCATTAGTACAGCAGTCTGTGTGTCTGGGTGGACCTTCATACAACACTTGCATTAGTACAGCAGTCTAGGTGGACATTCATACAACCCTTGCATTAGTACAGCAGTCTGTGTGTCTGGGTGGACCTTCATACAACACTTGCATTAGTGCAGCAGTCTTGGTGGACCTTCATACAACACTTGCATTAGTACAGCAGTCTTGGTGGACATTCATACAACACTTGCATTAGTGCAGCAGTCTGGGTGGACATTCATACAACCCTTGCATTAGTACAGCAGTCTGGGTGGACCCTCATACAACCCTTGCATTCGTACAGCAGTCTGTGTGTCTGGTTCAACCTTCATACAACCCTTGCATTAGTACAGCAGTCTGAGTGTCTGGTTCAACCTTCATACAACCCTTGCATTAGTGCAGCAGTCTGGTTCAACCTTCATACAACCCTTGCATTAGTGCAGCAGTCTGTGTGTCTGGGTGGACCCTCATACAACCCTTGCATTAGTACAGCAGTCTGGGTGGACCCTCATACAACCCTTGCATTAGTACAGCAGTCTGGGTGGACCCTCATACAACCCTTGCATTAGTACAGCAGTCTGGGTGGACATTCATACAACCCTTGCATTAGTACAGCAGTCTGGGTGGACCCTCATACAACCCTTGCATTAGTGCAGCAGTGTGTGTGTCTGGGTGGACCCTCATACAACCCTTGCATTAGTACAGCAGTCTGGGTGGACCCTCATACAACCCTTGCATTAGTACAGCAGTCTGGGTGGACCCTCATACAACCCTTGCATTAGTGTAGCAGTCTGGGTGGACCCTCATACAACCTTTGCATTAGTACAGCAGTCTGTGTGGACCTTCATACAACCCTTGCATTAGTGCAGCAGTCTGGGTGGACCCTCATACAACCTTTGCATTAGTACAGCAGTCTGTGTGGACCTTCATACAACCCTTGCATTAGTACAGCAGTCTGTGTGTCTGGGTGGACCCTCATACAACCCTTGCATTAGTACAGCAGTCTGGGTGGACCCTCATACAACCCTTGCATTAGTACAGCAGTCTGGGTGGACCCTCATACAACCCTTGCATTAGTGTAGCAGTCTGGGTGGACCCTCATACAACCTTTGCATTAGTACAGCAGTCTGTGTGGACCTTCATACAACCCTTGCATTAGTGCAGCAGTCTGGGTGGACCCTCATACAACCTTTGCATTAGTACAGCAGTCTGTGTGGACCTTCATACAACCCTTGCATTAGTACAGCAGTCTGTGTGTCTGGGTGGACCCTCATACAACCCTTGCATTAGTACAGCAGTCTGTGTGTCTGGGTGGACCCTCATACAACACTTGCATTAGTGCAGCAGTCTGTGTGTCTGGGTGGACCCTAATACAACCCTTGCATTAGTACAGCAGTCTATGTGTCTGGGTGGACCCTCATACAACCCTTGCATTAGTACAGCAGTCTGTGTGTCTGGGTGGACCCTCATACAACCCTTGCATTAGTACAGCAGTCTGTGTGTCTGGGTGGACCCTCATACAACCCTTGCATTAGTACAGCAGTCTGTGTGTCTGGGTGGACCCTCATACAACACTTGCATTAGTGCAGTAGTCTGTGTGTCTGGGTGGACCCTAATACAACCCTTGCATTAGTACAGCAGTCTATGTGTCTGGCTAGAGAATAGATATATTGCTCCTGGTTAAGCTGTTAGCAGAGAGACTTGTTTCCTTTTACAGATTGTGTTTAACAAGTGTTATGTTCATGCTTGCCAAGGCTAATTAATTATAATAAGTGGCAAAGTGGCACAGACACCCAATACAGAAGATAAAAAAGGTTGCAAATGTTATGTCATAGAGGAATGCATAACATATTACATGTGAATGTATTTTTTTGGGTGATATTTTATTGTATATAATAATTCCTTCTATATGAAGATAAATCAGTAGAGCGTGTAACCAGATGCGACTTTAAATCGGGGAAGAGGGTGTGGTGTTCTATTAAATATTATTTTCTACTACAGGGCATAGTTATGTTTCCATATATTTCCAACAGAAACAAAATGATTAATGTAATAAACAACTGTCCTATACGACGTTTGTTGACTACCATATATTCCGGCCAGATGTAATCACACGATTCTGACATGTTTAATCAAATTGCATTGTACATTAATTGGAAAAATAATAACTATTATAATGCAAACAATTTTATTTTCACAAGTCTATGAACTGTGAATAGTGCAAGCATTATACTGGCATCATACTAGTATCCGAGTACCATTGTATGCACAGTGGCTAGTCAATGTCATCAACAAGGCATCATACTAGTATCCGAGTACCATTGTATGCACAGTGGCTAGTCAATGTCATCAACAAGGCATCATACTAGTATCCGAGTACCATTGTATGCACAGTGGCTAGTCAATGTCATCAACAAGGCATCATACTAGTATCCGAGTACCATTGTATGCACAGTGGCTAGTCAATGTCGTCAACAGGTTATCAAACAAACCTGAGATTATTACCGATTCCTTTGTGAAAGGTCCGCCTCCGTGGTCGAGTGGTTAAGGTCGCTGACTTGTATACCACTGTAACCTATCATCACTGATGGGCACGGGTTCGAGCCCCGCTCAGACCATGTCTCATTTATATGAAAAAGTTGGCAGTTTCTTACGGAGGTTGGTGCACTCAAGAACTGGTTAACCGTTGGAGCCTCAGGAAAGGTGTTGTTAGGTAAACTGCCCGCCGGCGATATAGCCCAAAATGGTGCTGATGCAGGCATAAAACCCGAAATATAACATAATCCTTTGTGAAAGCCAGACTGAAGTAAGTTGTACATGTACTATAATATATTTGTACATATAAAACATATTGCTACTATCTTTTCACAAGTTTATACATATAAATATACGATAACAATTAATTACGTAGCTATGCATAAATGCAATAACAAAATTCAGTTTCTTCATTTCTTTTCGAAACAGGACTCATCTGGGATTTAGATATAATTGTCAGATTGACCTCCATTTTGATAACTACACATTTGCTGTCCTTTATTTATACTGATGGTAACTTATAATGCAATAATGGGCTAGTTTTAGATTTGGCAGAATCGTTACTGAATGCCAAAATATAGCCAAAATAAAACCCCTACCAATAAATTTATGTCTGTCTGTCTGTCTGTCTGTCTGTCTGTCTGTCTGTCTGTCTGTCTGTCTGTCTGTCTGTCTGTCTGTCTGTCTGTCTGTCTGTCTGTCTGTCTGTCTGTCTGTCTGTCTGTCTGTCTGTCTGTCTGTCTGTCTGTCTGTCTGTGTCTGTCTGTCTGTCTGTCTGTCTGTCTGTCTGTCTGTCTGTCTGTCTGTCTGTCTGTCTGTCTGTCTGTCTGTCTGTCTGTCTGTCTGTCTGTCTGTCTGTCTGTCTGTCTGTCTGTCTGTCTGTCTGTCTGTGTCTGTCTGTCTGTCTGTCTGTCTGTCTGTCTGTCTGTCTGTCTGTCTGTCTGTCTGTCTGTCTGTCTGTCTGTCTGTCTGTCTGTCTGTCTGTCTGTCTGTCTGTCTGTCTGTCTGTTGTCTGTCTGTCTGTCTGTCTGTCTGTCTGTCTGTCTGTCTGTCTGTCTGTCTGTCTGTCTGTCTGTCTGTCTGTCTGTCTGTCTGTCTGTCTGTCTGTCTGTCTGTCGTCTGTCTGTCTGTCTGTCTGTCTGTCTGTCTGTCTGTCTGTCTGTCTGTCTGTCTGTCTGTCTGTCTGTCTGTCTGTCTGTCTGTCTGTCTGTCTGTCTGTCTGTCTGTCTGTCTGTCTGTCTGTCTGTCTGTCTGTCTGTCTGTCTGTCTGTCTGTCTGTCTGTCTGTCTGTCTGTCTGTCTGTCTGTCTGTCTGTCTGTCTGTCTGTCTGTCTGTCTGTCTGTCTGTCTGTCTGTCTGTCTGTCTGTCTACAGGATAGCTCGAACAATTTGTTAATCAAATTTGATGAACTGTTGAGGATATATAAATGCTTGAGGATATATAAATGCTTGGTCTAGGCTGAAGGCAGGACTTATTCTAGATGTTGACATGGATAAAGTAGTCACCCTTGGGACCCTGACTTCGCCCCCTGGGGACACAACTTCTCCTTAAAAAAATTATTATTTAGTTTTTGTATACAATTTTCAGATAAAATATTGTCCAGTAAGATACACTGGGCATTGTAAAGCCCTCCTTCAAATATTGTACTTAATGATCATATTGTGTTATGTTGAAATTTATTAAATAATACCATTAGATGATGCAATCGCGCGCTTTCTCACTTCTCCCAACAATTTGGGTCTAGCTTGAGCGCTGGAAGGTATTCGATTCTTAGATAAATATGTCAGAGTTGTGGTCAGGGTTGTCAGCGAGGTGTCCACTAACGTCAACTATATACTAATGTATAATACCACTGTAAAATCCAGCATTTGTTCTTGTGTTAAATACCATCACATGGTGTTTGCATCTCTCCGGGTGCTATACTCTTAGTTCAAATAGATTCGGAAGAATGTGTAGTAGAATTGCTATTTATACAGTCTACATCTGTTATCTCAAAGTCTGTTTTGTCAAATTCACCGGTTATGTCAGTCTTGTCAAAGTCCCGTTTCAAATACTATCACTTTACATATAACTGGCTCACTCCATTTATGTTAAATTTTGTTATGTCAAATTTTCCGTCCTAGTGAATTCATTTTTTTTGTCCCTTTGTCAAAGTGGCAGTTTGCCGCCGAAGTGACTCTTTCATTCGGCAAATTTACCTATTAAAAGACGTACCGCCGTGTCTGTTTAAACAGTCGATAAAGATAGTTGATTGTGTGTTTACTGTGATTAGAATGTGTTCAATACAGGTACAATCGGCAATTGGATAAGCGGCTCATCGTAATCGAGTATCAGATTATAACTATACCGTTATTGCACAATTGTGTATATCAGCGATTTCTTATCACATATTCGTATATAGATGTTATTTACAAGTATTATTTGCATTTATTAAATATTGAATATACAAATATACAATATTAGGATGGTTTTTATATTATAAGAGTGCCCATATCACTGTCCTAGCAGACTTGGAAAATGATTTATGATGGGACAAGTGTATAACTATGTGTAAGGCTGTCCGATTAGCGCAGTGGTTAGCGCGCTCGCATCTCACCAATGCAACCCGGGTTCAATCCTCGGACTGGGAAGTATGTGAGATGGTACAGTGGTCGCCAGATCAGACAGGTGGGTTTTCTCCGGGTACTCCGGTTTCCTCCCACACGAATGTCCACATTTCCGCTTTCATCCGCGCCAACATGAGTGATGATTACCGGTAATATAAGTTGTTAAAACATGCTTCGAAATTGTTGTAAAAATAAATAAAGTTTAAGCTAACTATGTGTAAAACTTACGCTCTGTGAGAACTATGAGAAACAGTATCTTGGGAAATATTGTCAATACAGGGCTCGAATATAACTCTCGCATTTTGCGAGTAGAAATACAAAAATGCGAGTTGAACTTTCTGGTACTAGCAAAATGTGTTCAATTTATAACCTGTGAAATGTATATTTACTTTCCTGTTTGTCTACTTACGTTTTCTGAGGGTAAGCACACATAAAACTATGACATAGAACACAACTGTTTGACTGGTTTTTCGTTTTGCTCCTTATGGGCCAATTGGCGTGGGCATTTTGAAAATCCAGTCTTCGTAGATATTCCAAGTCGAAATGTCCAAAATAACCAATTTTTTAATGTCAGTAACAGTGGTGAGAGGAGGCAACAATCGCAAGTGCATGTACCCGAGTATAGTTGGGCGATTCTGCCCTTAAAAAGACAATTTGCCCATCTCCAAAAACATAAAAAGTGAACGTCAAGACGAATCATGATGAAAAAGCCCGCACTCGATTCGCCCTATTCTGACAGTAGGACCCAGTAGATCTAATTGAAAAATAAAATGATATTTTATAAAAATTAGGAGTGTCCAGATCCACAATGTCACACGAAAGTTTTCTCACCTTTCATTGATTGGATTGACATCGCTTTTGATCGGTACACACGCGTAATTTACACTTTGTGAAATTGGCAATTACTATTCTATTGTTAATGGGTTTCAATCACAGCGGCTTTTTTTATCTATTGTTTAAATTGGTATTAAACGTAATTACGTATAGAACAAACATATTACACACTAATTGAGTTAAAGATTCTTAGCTATGGAATTTCACTATAAACAACCGATTTTGTCGTCATTTCATCAATTCTGAATTAACCATGTCAAAACCTACCGTACTTAACGCCGAGCAACTTAGCGAAGGACCCGGCAACAGGGGGATACCTAAGTCGGCTTCCGGAAAACGGGGTGCAAAACGGAAATTAGACCAAAAAACCTTGGAGACGAAATATCATGCCATCATAGAATGTGATTGACACATTCTATTTATAGAATGCATAACTCTACATGAGTATATGTAGATTAAAACCACTCCTCACTGAATTGCTTATCAAAACCAAATAAATATAACAACTTTAAAATGTTGTCTATATCATTATGAAACACATTCGTATAAACATGGTTTCATATCAAACCACGAGAGAAGGATATATTGGATGTACAGTCAAACCTGTCTTAAGCAGCCAGCCAAGGGAGTCACAGAAAGTGGCTGCTTAGCACAGGTGGCTGCTTAATAGAGGTCAAATGTATAATAAAACAACATATTGGTAATCTGGAAACTGGCTGCTTAATACTGGTTGGCTGCTTAATAGAGGTGACCACAAACACAGGTTTGACTGTATTGCATAAACCAGTATATAACAGTAAGCTACCAGTCCGCCTCCGTGGTCGAGTGGTTAAGGTAGCTGACTTGTATACCACTGTAACCTATCATCACTGATGGTCAGGGGTTCGAGCCCCTCTCAGGCCGTGTCTCATGTATATGAAAAAGTTGGCAATTTCTTACGGAGGTTGGTGCACCCAAGTACTGGTTAACCGCTGGAGCCTGCCCAGGAAAGGTGTTGTTAGGTAAACTGCCCGCCGGCGATATAGCCCAAAATGGTGCTGATGCAGGCGTAAAACCCGAACTATAACATAAGTAAGCTACCAATACACAATTTAATTTGTTAATGGTATGGGTCAACCCACACACCTATCCTTGACTCGAACCTCCCATTACACAAACCATTATTTCACTGCCCATGGAGTTCGAGGCAACGAGGTTCGACTGTATTTTGTTTGATCCTATGGAAGCTGGGTAGCCTGTAAACAAGAACATTTATGTTTTTGTTTTGTGCTTAATGCATTGTTAAATTATTGTTTGTTATGGAACTCAGTGGGTAGCCAGTACCATCTGACAAAATAGGAGGTAAAAACATCAGATAGTGTGCTGTTTATCTTGCTTAAAGACATTAGGCCAACCTAAATTACAAATTATGACTTAGATTAGGGACAAGTCTGGCAGGTGAACTTACAGAACTTGCCCAGGCAGAGTTATTGATAATTGTTATAGCCAGTTAGAACAGTTATAAATGAGTTTATCATGTAGCATATATACTGTTCCTTTCAGCCATGTACTCCACTTTAATTAGTATGCATACGCCACTTTAATTAGTATGCATACGCCACTTTAATTAGTATGCATACTCCACTTTAATTAGTATGCATACACCACTTTAATTAGTATGCATACTCCACTTTAATTAGTATGCTTACTCCACTTTAATTAGTATGTACCCTGTATTAATTGCTGCATGTTAGGTGAGGGTTGGGAATTGTTTGGACTGACCTGTTGTTTATTGTAGGCTGTCTTGATGGATGATATGTTTGCTGGGGTAAGTGTGTATTGTAGGCTGTACTGATGGATGATATGTTTGCTGGGGTAAGTGTGTATTGTAGGCTGTACTGATGGATGATATGTTTGCTGGGGTAAGTGTGTATTGTAGGCTGTACTGATGGATGGATGATATGTTTGCTGGGGTAAGTGTGTATTGTAGGCTGTACTGATGGATGGATGATATGTTTGCTGGGGTAAGTGTGTATTGTAGGCTGTACTGATGGATATGTTTGCTGGGGTAAGTGTGTATTGTAGGCTGTACTGATGATGGATGATATGTTTGCTGGGGTAAGTGTGTATTGTAGGCTGTACTGATGGATGATATGTTTGCTGGGGTAAGTGTGTATTGTAGGCTGTACTGGTGGATGATATGTTTGCTGGGGTAAGTGTGTATTGTAGGCTGTACTGATGGATGATATGTTTGCTGGGGTAAGTGTGTATTGTAGGCTGTACTGATGGATGATATGTTTGCTGGGGTAAGTGTGTATTGTAGGCTGTACTGATGGATGATATGTTTGCTGGGGTAAGTGTGTATTGTAGGCTGTACTGATGGATGGATGATATGTTTGCTGGGGTAAGTGTGTATTGTAGGCTGTACTGATGATGGATGGATGATATGTTTGCTGGGGTAAGTGTGTATTGTAGGCTGTACTGATGGATGATATGTTTGCTGGGGTAAGTGTGTATTGTAGACTGTACTGATGGATGATATGTTTGCTGGGGTAAGTGTGTATTGTAGGCTGTACTGATAGATGGATGATATGTTTGCTGGGGTAAGTGTGTATTGTAGGCTGTACTGATGGATGGATGATATGTTTGCTGGGGTAAGTGTGTATTGTAGGCTGTACTGATGGATGGATGATATGTTTGCTGGGGTAAGTGTGTATTGTAGGCTGTACTGATGGATGATATGTTTGCTGGGGTAAGTGTGTATTGTAGGCTGTACTGGTGGATGATATGTTTGCTGGGGTAAGTGTGTATTGTAGGCTGTACTGATGGATGGATGATATGTTTGCTGGGGTAAGTGTGTATTGTAGGCTGTACTGATGGATGATATGTTTGCTGGGGTAAGTGTGTATTGTAGACTGTACTGATGGATGGATGATATGTTTGCTGGGGTAAGTGTGTATTGTAGGCTGTACTGATGGATGGATGATATGTTTGCTGGGGTAAGTGTGTATTGTAGGCTGTACTGATGGATGATATGTTTGCTGGGGTAAGTGTGTATTGTAGGCTGTACTGGTGGATGATATGTTTGCTGGGGTAAGTGTGTATTGTAGGCTGTACTGATGGATATGTTTGCTGGGGTAAGTGTGTATTGTAGGCTGTACTGGTGGATGATATGTTTGCTGGGGTAAGTGTGTATTGTAGGCTGTACTGATGGATGGATGATATGTTTGCTGGGGTAAGTGTGTATTGTAGGCTGTACTGATGGATGATATGTTTGCTGGGGTAAGTGTGTATTGTAGGCTGTACTGGTGGATGATATGTTTGCTGGGGTAAGTGTGTATTGTAGGCTGTACTGATGGATGGATGATATGTTTGCTGGGGTAAGTGTGTATTGTAGGCTGTACTGATGGATGATATGTTTGCTGGGGTAAGTGTGTATTGTAGGCTGTACTGGTGGATGATATGTTTGCTGGGGTAAGTGTGTATTGTAGGCTGTACTGGTGGATGATATGTTTGCTGGGGTAAGTGTGTATTGTAGGCTGTACTGATGGATGATATGTTTGCTGGGGTAAGTGTGTATTGTAGACTGTACTGGTGGATGATATGTTTGCTGGGGTAAGTGTGTATTGTAGGCTGTACTGATGGATGGATGATATGTTTGCTGGGGTAAGTGTGTATTGTAGGCTGTACTGGTGGATGATATGTTTGCTGGGGTAAGTGTGTATTGTAGGCTGTACTGATAGATGGATGATATGTTTGCTGGGGTAAGTGTGTATTGTAGGCTGTACTGATGGATGGATGATATGTTTGCTGGGGTAAGTGTGTATTGTAGACTGTACTGATGGATGGATGATATGTTTGCTGGGGTAAGTGTGTATTGTAGACTGTACTGATGGATGGATGATATGTTTGCTGGGGTAAGTATGTATTGTAGGCTGTACTGATGGATGGATGATATGTTTGCTGGGGTAAGTGTGTATTGTAGGCTGTACTGATGGATGGATGATATGTTTGCTGGGGTAAGTGTGTATTGTAGGCTGTACTGATGGATGATATGTTTGCTGGGGTAAGTGTGTATTGTAGGCTGTACTGATGGATGGATGATATGTTTGCTGGGGTAAGTTTGTATTGTAGGCTGTACTGATGGATGGATGATATGTTTGCTGGGGTAAGTGTGTATTGTAGGCTGTACTGGTGGATGATATGTTTGCTGGGGTAAGTATGTATTGTAGGCTGTACTGATGGATGATATGTTTGCTGGGGTAAGTGTGTATTGTAGGCTGTACTGATGGATGGATGATATGTTTGCTGGGGTAAGTGTGTATTGTAGGCTGTACTGATGGATGATATGTTTGCTGGGGTAAGTATGTATTGTAGGCTGTACTGGTGGATGATATGTTTGCTGGGGTAAGTGTGTATTGTAGGCTGTACTGATGGATGATATGTTTGCTGGGGTAAGTGTGTATTGTAGGCTGTACTGATGGATGGATGATATGTTTGCTGGGGTAAGTGTGTATTGTAGGCTGTACTGATGGATGATATGTTTGCTGGGGTAGGTGTGTATTGTAGACTGTACTGATGGATGATATGTTTGCTGTGGTAAGTGTGTATTGTAGGCTGTACTGATGGATGGATGATATGTTTGCTGGGGTAAGTGTGTATTGTAGGCTGTACTGATGGATGGATGGATGATATGTTTGCTGGGGTAAGTGTGTATTGTAGGCTGTACTGATGGATGATATGTTTGCTGGGGTAGGTGTGTATTGTAGACTGTACTGATGGATGATATGTTTGCTGGGGTAAATGTGTATTGTAGGCTGTACTGATGGATGGATGATATGTTTGCTGGGGTAAGTGTGTATTGTAGGCTGTACTGATGGATGGATGATATGTTTGCTGGGGTAAGTGTGTATTGTAGGCTGTACTTGGATGGATGATATGTTTGCTGGGGTAAGTGTGTATTGTAGGCTGTACTGGTGGATGATATGTTTGCTGGGGTAAGTGTGTATTGTAGGCTGTACTGATGGATGATATGTTTGCTGGGGTAAGTGTGTATTGTAGGCTGTACTGATGGATGGATGATATGTTTGCTGGGGTAAGTGTGTATTGTAGGCTGTACTGATGGATGATATGTTTGCTGGGGTAGGTGTTTATTGTAGACTGTACTGATGGATGATATGTTTGCTGGGGTAAATGTGTATTGTAGGCTGTACTGATGGATGGATGATATGTTTGCTGGGGTAAGTGTGTATTGTAGGCTGTACTGATGGATGGATGATATGTTTGCTGGGGTAAGTGTGTATTGTAGGCTGTACTGGTGGATGATATGTTTGCTGGGGTAAGTGTGTAGTGTAGGCTGTACTGATGGATGATATGTTTGCTGGGGTAAGTGTGTATTGTAGAATGTACTGATGGATGGATGATATGTTTGCTGGGGTAAGTGTGTATTGTAGGCTGTACTGATGGATGATATGTTTGCTGGGGTAAATGTGTATTGTAGGCTGTACTGATGGATGATATGTTTGCTGGGGTAAGTGTGTATTGTAGGCTGTACTGGTGGATGATATGTTTGCTGGGGTAAGTGTGTATTGTAGGCTGTACTGATGGATGATATGTTTGCTGGGGTAAGTGTGTATTGTAGACTGTACTGATGGATGAGTGAGTGATATGTTTGCTGTGATATAGATTAGTAGTGGAACATTACGGATTATGCATGTGTCAGGGGTTGATTAAGTCTGGCAATTTATCATACCAATATAGTCTCACTACTGGCAACAAGATAAAGAAAGTTGCAAACTGGACTATTGGACTGGGAGATGCAGGGTCATCTATGGAATCTATAGAAGAGTAGATAGGAAATGGTGCGATTAAGCTATAAAATCCTATTCTGGAATAAGAGTCATATTAATGGAATTACTTCTAAATTAAGTTGCTTTGTAGCCAGATTGTGTGAAAACCTCTTCACAGAGGAGGTTTCAAAATGGCTGCTCACAACATCGCATCTGTATTTCGTTTTATTAGTTCTTACAAATTTATTTTACCTTGATTGCGAAACAAGTTCTTACAACATCGCCACAAGAGAGAAAGAAGAGGCAATTCGGAATTTAAATACCTTGCCTAAGGGCACAATAACGGCTACAGCTACACTTAATGTAGTGGATTTTGATGCAAAATATGTGTGTGTTTTAGCTGGAGTGATTGAAAAAAGTCATTGTCATGGTCAGTGTGCTCAGTCTGACCTAGCCCATCATGTTCCATCCACGCACAAAGTGGCTCAAATTGATGTGACCTGTGTTAGTAGTCACCTGTGTTAGTAGTCACCTGTGTTAGTAGTCACCTGTGTTAGTAGTCACCTGTGTTAGTAGTCACCTGTGTGTTAGTAGTCACCTGTGTTAGTAGTCACCTGTGTTAGTAGTCACCTGTGTTAGTAGTCACCTGTGTTAGTAGTCACCTGTGTTAGTAGTCACCTGTGTTTAGCAGACAGCATCCAAATTCAAAATATGTTATTTTATTGATCTCAGTTAAGCATCCACCTGTGATAAGAAGGTACTTTCTGTGATTCTACAATACACACTTACCACAGCTGGCTGGCTGCATGACAGATTTGACTTATTATTTCAATCCGTGTCCATCTCATCCATTCAAATGTTACTCAAAGTGAGCTGCTATGATCATCCGTGTCCCTCCGTATCAATCCGTGTCCATCTGTGTCCATCCGTTCAAATGTTACTCAAAGTGAGCTGCTATGATCATCCGTGTCAATCCGTTTCCTTCTGTGTCCGTCCGTGCATTCGTTAACTGACAATACTTGCTCACACATCTCTTCTGTAACAGTTTGATAGCAATATTTTTAATTTTAACAAAATTAGTAACAAAACTTCACAAGAATAACCTTTTCAAATTTGTTCCAGTTCCTGTTATCATTTTGGTCAATGACTAGGTTAGTAGGTCAAAGGTACAGAAAACTGTTTTATTTCCGCCCAGTCTTATTGACATCTTGTAGTCCAGATTCGATTTGATAATTTTTGTTAGATTTTCATCAAACTTGTCAATCCTTAGTATGATGTCTAGTTGTGGATATTGTAATTCTGTTCATGTGGCATCATTTTTAATGTTTAAGCTTTATTTATTTTACAACGATTGCGAAGCAAACTTTAACAACTTATAATTATCACTCTTGTTGGCGCGGATGAAAGTAGACTTAAATATGGTCTTTCGTGTGGGAGGAAACCGACCCGGAGAAAACCCACCTGTCTGATCTGGCGACCACTGTACCATCTCACATACTTCCCGGTCTGAGTATTGAACCCGGGTTGCATTGGTGAGAAGCGAGCGCGCTAACCACTGCGCTAATCGGACAGCCAATCATTTTTGTTCTGGTTGGGTTAATTATAGTGGAATGATGAACATTTTGACAATAACATTTTATATTAATGACTTCATTTACTTCACATCCATGGAGTTATTATTTCATTGGTACAAACAACTTGGTGGGTATCGATGCGCTTATTTCCAAATAACCCATTCTAGAAACCCCTTCTAGTTTTAATTGCTGTTGTGTGTTAGGAGAAAGAGTAATGTTGTGTAATTATATATATACATTTATCATTATGTACAGATCGGTCAACATTTCAGCTGTATATAAGCTATCTGGCCATAGATCGGTCAACATTTCAGCTGTATATAAGCTATGTGGCCATAGATTGGTCAACATTTCAGCTGTATATAAGCTATCTGGCCATAGATTGGTCAACATTTCCGGTGTGAATAAGCTATCTGGCCATAGATTGGTCAACATTTCAGCTGTATATAAGCTATCTGGCCATAGATTGGTCAACATTCCAGGGTGTGTGTATTACCTGTCTAAGTCATTGATTGATAACATAGCAGGTTTGTGTATACAGTCAAACCTGTGTTAGTGGTCACCTCCATTAAGCAGCCAACCTGAATTAAGCAGCCAGTTTCCAGATTCCCAATATGTTGTTTTGCTATACATTTGACCTCTATTAAGCAGCCACCTGTGCTAAGCTGCCCCTTTTTGTGATTCCCTTGGCTGGCTGCTTTAGGCAGGTTTGACTGTATTTACATTTAACATTGTGTACATGTATGATTGTGTTTATGTACAATCATTTGATGATAAAAACTGACATTACGCTTACACGTGTAAGCTACATAATTATATGGACTGTGTAGTATTCAAGAGAGAGAACTCTGCAAGAAAATCTGTACTAGTAGATACAGGGGTTGTGGTACGCACCCAGCCCCTCACCCTCCAGTTTTGCTTGAAGATCCAACAATTAACCCGTCAGAATAGAACCATAGGGAGTGACATCGGTCAGTTACTGGCCCTGAATTGTCCCTAAAAATATATGTCCACTTAATTGGTTTCCTCTGTTTTTATCATTGTATCCTCTGCACAACATGCTATCAATTTTCATTTCCTTTTTCAACTTACTACCGTATATTCCCGGCCATAATCCGATCTCGGCCTTAAGTCAAATTTTGCCTTGAAAATGCTAGTTTTAAGCCCGATCCTTCTATTAGTGTAGGGTACTTTGTGGACTAATAACATTTGTTACGACAATGGTTTTGTCGCTCATTTTGAATAAATCTGACCTAAAATCGAGATTTTATTCCATCACAAATCATAAAAAATACAACGAGGCACAACAATAATTTTGGAAGTTTGTTTGTCAGATTTTCTATGGTTTATAATTGTCTCAGCAAATTGTTATATTAAATAAAGAAAACAAATAAACAGACATAAATAAAGTTCCAATAAATAAATTTAAAAATTAAATTTTTTTTGCTTTTCTCATCCATAAGTTTGCCTAGTACTTTTATCACATTTCTGGGTGAGAAAAAGGTCGACTTATGGCCGGAAATATACAGTATATCTCGACAGATATCCTACAGTATATCCAATGTGTACTTAGTGTGTATTTATAAATATTTGTTATCAATTAATTAACATTATTTTAATAAAATCAGATTTATCATACTTGGTTAGGGAACAACAGTAAAAGCAAAGGATTCCAACTGAAATGACCTACAGTAGAACCTGTGTTAGTGGTCACCTCTATTAAGCAGCCACCTGTGCTAAGCCGCCACTTTCTGTGATTCCCTTGCTGGCTGCTTAACACAGGTTTGACTGTATATACATTTTAGGATAAATCAGACTTTATTTGCCAAGGGAGGTAATTGAAAAGCCAGAGAGGTCTCTCATTAATTATGCTGTATGTTGTTGTTTTTTACCAAAAATAATAAGAATGTGACTTTATGAGGACTGACATGTAAAGGAAATAGATTGCTTTCTCCTCAATCCTACATGTATATACATAGTATTTATACTTTACTATGTTTATTCAAGGAAATAAATATTGTTTATCCCATTCAACACCAAGTAACTGACATGGACTGGTACATGATATTTTTAAACCAATAAATTAATAAGAAAATTACATTTGGACCAGTTGATTTATCAAAATGGGTAAATTTGTCTAATAATCAGGGCTCACGCTAGAGAGCGACTTGGGCGAAGTGGTCGCTTAATTTTCCGCCACTTCGACGACAATAGACATCAGGGCGACATCCATTTTGCCTTATTTCTGGAGGATATAGTTGCTAATTAATGGCAATATGTTTTGTCATTTGACAGCCTGGAAATTCATGCCACGGGCATATTAAGCTAATCTCTCCCCCCCCCCCCCGACATCCAGATACTTGCCAGTAATCCAATCAACTTAGTACCGTTAATACGCATAGCCAATCAGCGACGCCGAAGCAAACATATTTACATAATTCGCAGCCTAATTAACATAAATAGCCGGATGATCCTTACCCAAATTATCGATGTTGTATGACACAAGATATCAATTGATAAAAATCAGTGTTGAAATACAAGTAAGTGCTAAAATTTAGTCATTGTCGACAATTGACTAATAAAAAATAAATTTGCTGAATATTGGATTGTTCCAAAGCTATTTACGGAAAAATTACTTGGGTCACGGTAATATTCAGTGCCTACAATTATGTGTATGCAGCGTATATAAGTGTAGAATCATGCATTTCGTATATGCCGATACCGGGGCCCCAATCGCAAAGTATCTGATGGATAAAACTGCCTTGTAAATAAAAAACAATTTAATTGAGGAGTTTTACTGATTTATTTCAGTCCGCCTCCGTGGTCGAGTGGTTATGGTCGCTGACTTGTATACCACTGTAACCTATCATCACTGATGGGCACGGGTTCGAGCCCCGCTCAGGCCGTGTCTCATTTATATGAAAAAGTTGGCAGTTTCTTACGGAGGTTGGTGCACCCAAGTACTGGTTAACCGCTGGAGCCTGCCCAGGAAAGGTGTTGTTAGGTAAACTGCCCGCCGGCGATATAGCCCAAAATGGTGCTGATGCAGGCGTAAAACCCGAACTATAACATAAGTAAGCTACCAATACACAATTTAATTTGTTAATGGTATGGGTCAACCCACACACCTATCCTTGACTCGAACCTCCCATTACACAAACTGGTGCTGATGCAGGCGTAAAACCCGAATCATAAGATTTATTTCAATTGGTAACTAAATATTTTATGAAAATCACCTGTTTTTATAAAAATTCCGACTGTTCATGTCGCTATCTTACATTATTAATGAGGTTTTTCAGATTCGACTTTTAGTTGATTTCGCAAATGATACGAGTTATACATATTATAAATGCATACAAATGTGTTTAAATTCAAATTTTCATATTATATTGAAAGGAATATGTCTGCTTTATATAAGAAATACATACAAATTAGCAGTTTTACAATGTCGTCGAACCATACTCGATCTGTTTCGTACCGATTTTGTGCATAATAAAATTAAATAGTGATCAGCTTTTTTTGGTGTATAATCAACATTCCTATTGGTTTGCCCTGCAGCTTTTCTACATACAATAGTTCCTACAATGTATATCCTGCAATCCTTGACTAAATACGGTTTCACTATTTGCAGTCGTTCAAAAGTCTCCCCACTTCTCCCTAAATGTTCTCACTTCTCCTGCCCTAATAATAGTAATATTACTGGTAAAAATGCAGATCCCGGCTCATTTGGATCTACAATTTTAGTAAGTCTATTTAAAGGGCTGTGGTGTTGAAACTGTTAAACTAAGGAAAAAAGATTACCGAATAACCCTTACGTTCCCTTCACTAACTTAGCAATCGTGGATCTTCCCTGGTATAAGGGGGGGGGGGTGCGTAATTGAGACTATATTGTATAGTGTGACTGAGCATGATGTCGGATTGTGAATATTGCAACTTTGATCAGGATATATTGTTCTGTAGTATATGAAAGTTGGAAATTGTAGTCATGTTAACCCTTTCAACACCAAGTAACTTGACATGGACTGGTCCATGATATTTTTAGACCAATAAATGAATAACAAAATTACATTCGGACCAGTTCATTTATCAAAATGGGTAAATTTTTTCTAAAAATAGTTATATTAATTGAAAAAAGTGCAGATCCTGATGAGACGGCTCGTCACGAGCCGGCTCATCTGGATCTACACTTTTTTGTAAGCCAATTTAGAGGTCTGTGGTGTTGAAAGGGTTAAATGCAATTACCGGCATAAGCATTATTATATTGCTTTGCAAAATTTCATGCATAGCTTGTCAGGTGTAACAAATTGCTTGAGAGGGAGATGGAAATGTTAAACAATTTATTATGGTGTGATTATGAATTATTTATTGCTATATTGTTCACATGACGAGCTTTATAACTGTGAGCTAGATACTAGGTCAAAAGAAGTCATGATTTTAGCCATAGATTTGTGTTATATAGGGGCTTAGCTTGGGGTATAGGTGTAGGCACCATTAGGATAGAGGTCCGGGGGGTACTTCCATCATGTATAATGGTGTCACTTCCATCATGTATAATGGTGTCACTTCCATCATGTATAATGGTGTCCCCTCCATCATGTATAATGGTGTCACTTCCATCATGTATAATGGTGTCCCTTCCATCATGTATAATGGTGTCACTTCCATCATGTATAATGGTGTCACTTCCATCATGTATAATGGTGTCCCCTCCATCATGTATAATGGTGTCCCTTCCATCATGTATAATGGTGTCCCTTCCATCATGTATAATGGTGTCCCTTCCATCATGTATAATGGTGTCCCTTCCATCATGTATAATGGTGTCCCTTCCATCATGTATAATGCTGTCACTTCCACCATGTATAATGGTGTCACTTCCATCATGTATAATGCTGTCACTTCCATCATGTATAATGCTGTCACTTCCATCATGTATAATGCTGTCACTTCCATCATGTATAATAGATATAGAGGGTAAAAGGGTGGATATAGAGGGCAAAAGGGTGGATATAGAGGGTAAAAGGGTGGATATAGAGAGTAAAAGGGTGGATATAGAGAGTAAAAGGTTGGATATAGAGGGTAAAAGGGTGGATATAGAGGGTAAAAGGGTGGATATAGAGAGTAAAAGGGTGGATATAGAGGGTAAAAGGGTGGATATAGAGAGTAAAAGGGTGGATATAGAGGGTAAAAGGTGGATATAGAGAGTAAAAGGGTGGATATAGAGGTAAAAGGGTGGATATAGAGAGTAAAAGGGTGGATATAGAGGGTAAAAGGGTGGATATAGAGAGTAAAAAGGTGGATATAGAGGGTAAAAGGTTGGATATAGAGGGTAAAAGGTTGGATATAGAGGGCAAAAGGGTGGATATAGAGGGCAAATGTTTGGATATGAGGGTAAAAGGTTGGATATAGAGGGCAAAAGGGTGGATATAGAGAGTAAAAGGTGGATATAGAGAGTAAAAGGTTGGATATAGAGGGCAAAAGGGTGGATATAGAGAGTAAAAGGGTGGATATAGAGGGCAAAAGGTTGGATATAGAGGGTAAAATGGTGGATATAGAGGGTAAAAGGTTGGATATAGCGGGTAAAAGGGTGGATATAGAGGGCAAAGGTTGGATATAGAGGGTAAAAGGTTGGATATAGGGTAAAAGGTTGCAATAGAGGGCAAAGGTGGATATAGAGGGTAAGGTGGATATAGAGGGTAAAGTTGGATATAGTGGGCAAAAGGTTGGATATAGAGGGCAAAAGGTTGGATATAGAGGGTAAAAGGTGGATATAGAGGGCAAAAGGTTGGATATAGAGGGAAAGGTTGGATATAGTGGGCAAAGGTGGAAATAGTGGGCAAAAGGTTGGATATAGAGGGTAAAAGGGGATATAGAGGGTAAAAGGTTGGATATAGAGGGTAAAAGGGTGAGGGTAAAAGGGTGGATATAGAGGGTAAAAGGTTGGATATAGGGGCAAAAGGTGGATATAGAGGTAAAAGTTTGGATATAGAGGGTAAAAGGGTGGATATAGAGGGTAAATGGGTGGATATAGAGGGCAAAAGGGTGGATATAGAGGGCAAAAGGGTGGATATAGAGGGCAAAAGGGTGGATATAGAGGGCAAAAGGTGGATATAGAGGGCAAAAGGTTGGATATAGAGGGTAAATGTTTGGATATAGAGGGCAAATGTTTGGATATAGAGAGCAAATGTTTGGATATAGAGGGTAAAAGGTTGGATATAGAGGGTAAATGTTTGGATATAGAGGGCAAAAGGGTGGATATAGAGGGCAAAAGGTTGGATATAGAAGGTAAATGTTTGGATATAGAGGGCAAAAGGTTGGATATAGAGGGTAATAGGTTGGATATAGAGGGTAAAAGGTGGATATAGAGGGCAAAAGGTTGGATATGGAGGGGAAAAGGTTGGATATAGAGGGTAAAAGGTTGGATAAAGAGGGTAAAAGGTTGGATATAACAAAAAAAAGGGTAAAGTTGGATATAGAGGGTAAAAGGTGGATATAGAGGGAAAGGTGGATATGAGGGAAAAGGTGGATATAGAGGGAAAAGGTGGATAAGAGGGAAAAGGGAGGGCAAATGTTTGGATATAGTGGGCAAAAGGTTGGATATAGTGGGCAAAAGGTTGGATATAGAGGGTAAAAGGGTGGATATAGAGGGCAAAAGTGTGGGGCTAAAAATTATTCCACTCTAGAAAAAAATCTAATGTAGGAATAGTCTCGGTCTGTCCGTCCATCCGTCCGGCATGGCAATATGCAGAGTGCATGTTTCAGCCATGTCAGTTGAAGGTCAAGGTCACGACTTAAGTGTTGAAAGGGCTATTTTTCGTGTCCGCTCCATAACTCTTAGAACCACCTCAGGAATTTTAAGATGACATGGCACAAATATGAACCATTTCAAAACCATGGCAGTTCAAAGTCAATGCCACACATACATGTACATGAAGATGTGCCATTTGGCTCTTTTCTGTAGGCAAAAACAATTTTATATGTTTCCAGTGTAGATTTTTTCAGATTATATTGTATTAGAAGGTGATGAAAGTTGCAATATAGAGAGATATTAATTAGTAATATTGAATACTGTGCATTTAAATATTGCATGATTATCTCCCTCTTGCATCTATGTACAGTATTACACAGTATTTGTCTCTTCGTCCAATTTAATAAGGCTGGTTTATACAAATTTATTTTAGCTCGATTGCGAAACAAGTTCTTATAACTTATATTAATCACTCTCGAGACCTCATTCCTGATGGAATCCATCGCCACGAGGGAGAGAGAAGAGGCAACGTGGAATTTAAATACCTTGCCTAAGGGCACAATCGTTAGCTCCAGCGGGGCTCGAACTCCGGACCTTTCGCACCTGAAGCGAATGCGCTATCACGACTTCCACTTTAATAAGGCTGGTGCAGGGTACAGTCTGATTGTTTGTCTGCATCACTGGCTTCTGTCACCAATTGAAAACAACTAGCCAATTTGTCATAGCCATAAAGTTCATATTTGAAGCCATGTATTTATCAAACGTGTTGTCCCAAAAAAAAAAAAATGTTGCGCCAAATATTTCCGCCAATTTACAAAATTTAGCGCCAGTATTTGTATTTTGTCGCAATTGGCGCCATTGACAACCGACAGCGGGAACCCTGTGCAGGGGATTAAGAGTATCCTTCAAATACATGTATGCTCTGGTGTGGGACAAGGGTATTCCACTCGACATGACCACGAGGGTGGAATATCCTTGTCCCACACCGGTACATACTGATGGATACTTGTTCTCCCACTCCTACTGGCCAGGACACATGGTTTTTTTAACCAACTCGGTTAATCTTTGACCCTGAAGGGGGAAATTTCAACTTTCTTCCTGCTTGGCCAATCTTTGTTTCATTTATTTCATTGAATCATACACTCTGATTGAGCTAGTCTATATTGGTAATTAATAACGTATTTCTAGACACTGTAATATTGCTGTATTACTATGAAAGCATCTATCACACACACACAGACAATCTTGAATCAGATGGATGATGTAATTGATGACGCAATTCAATTACGCCGTCAAACCGATTCACGATCTAGTGTGCGTATGAATAAAATAGACCAATTGTCGAGCGAAAATTGTATATACAATATGTTCTCGATTCAAATTTGTTCAGTTTTACATATTAAATAAATTTCTGCTTTTCATTTTAGCGAAACGAATGATTCCGAGACGCAATTATTATTAAAAATACCAATATCACTACACCATATGATGGTCTCATGAGAGTTAAAGACAACGAAATTGCACATATTGGCGAAACTAACTGGAATCATCTCCCTGACTGTTCTTGATGGTTTGTTTTTATTTGTTCAAGTTTATTTAACGTCGCTACTGGTTGTCAATATGAGCGACAAACCTCCATAAGAAATTGCCAACTTTGTCATATAAAGAGACACGTTCTGAACGGGGCTCGAACCCGTGACCATCAATGATGTATTCTTGTTTCATATTGTTATATGTCATTTATACACATTCTTAGAATTCATAAAATTTTATCTGAGATAACTCGGAACTCGAATGTCATTTATTTCTGATTCCTGGTTGTTTATTTCTGATGCCAAAATTTATTTATTTCCGATTCCTGGATATCATTTATTTCCGACTCTTTGATGTCATGGTATTCCTGCATATTAATTATTTCAGACGCTTATATGTGCCATGGTATTTTGCTGGATACCAATTATTTCACTGGATACCATTTATTTCGTTGGGTACCATTTATTTCATTGGGTACCATTTATTTCGTTAGGTACCATTTATTTCGTTGGATACCATTTATTTCGTTGGATACCATTTATTCCATTTATTTCGTTGGATACCATTTATTTCGTTGGATACCATTTATTTCACTGGATACCATTTATTTTGCTGGATACCATTTATTTCATTGGATACCATTTATTTCGTTGGATACCATTTTTTTTGCTGGATACCATTTATTTCATTGGATACCATTTATTTCGTTGGATACCATTTACTTCGTTGGGTACCATTTATTTCATTGGATACCATTTATTTTGTTGGATCATTTACTTCGTTGTGTACCATTTATTTCATTGGATACCATTTATTTCGTTGGATACCATTTACTTCGTTGGGTACCATTTATTTCGTTGGATACCATTTACTTCGTTGGGTACCATTTATTTCATTGGATACCATTTATTTCACTGGATACCATTTATTTCATTGGATGTGACATATAGAATCACTACACCATCAATTAGTGCAGTGTACAAGTGACCTATAGAATCACTACAGCATCAATTAGTGCAGTGTACAAGTGACCTATAGAATCACTACACCATCAATTAGTACAGTGTACAAGTGACCTATATAATCACTACACCATCAATTAGTGTGGTGTACAAGTGATCTATAGAATCACTACACCATCAATTAGTACAGTGTACAAGTGACCTATATAATCACTACACCATCAATTAGTGCGGTGTACAAGTGATCTATAGAATCACTACACCATCAATTAGTACAGTGTACAAGTGACCTATAGAATCACTACACCATCAATTAGTGCAGTGTACACATGATCTATAGAATCACTACACCATCAATTAGTGCAGTGTACAAGTGACCTATAGAATCACTACACCATCAATTACTACAGTGTACAAGTGACCTATTGAATCACTACACCATCAATTAGTGCAGTGTACAAGTAACCTATATAATCACTACACCATCAATTAGTACAGTGTACAAGTGACCTATAGAATCACTACACCATCAATTAGTACAGTGTACAAGTGACCTATAGAATCACTACACCATCAATTAGTGCAGTGTACAAGTGACCTATAGAATCACTACACCATCAATTAGTACAGTGTACAAGTGACCTATAGAATCACTACACCATCAATTAGTACAGTGTACAAATGACCTATAGAATCACTACACCATCAATTAGTACAGTGTACAAGTGACCTATAGAATCACTACACCATCAATTAGTGCAGTGTACAAGTGACCTATATAATCACTACACCATCAATTATTGCAGCGTACAAGTAAACTATATAATCACTACACCATCAATTAGTACAGTGTACAAGTGACCTATTGAATCACTACACCATCAATTAGTGCAGTGTACAAGTGACCTATAGAATCACTACACCATCAATTAGTACAGTGTACAAGTGACCTATAGAATCACCACACCATCAATTAGTGCAGTGTACAAGTGACCTATAGAATCACTACACCATCAATTAGTGCAGTGTACAAGTGACCTATAGAATCACTACACCATCAATTATTGCAGTGTACACGTGACCTATTGAATCACTACACCATCAATTATTGCAGTGTACAAGTGACCTATAGAATCACTACACCATCAATTATTGCAGTGTACAAGTGACCTATTGAATCACTACACCATCAATTAGTGCAGTGTACAAGTAACCTATATAATCACTACACCATCAATTAGTGCAGTGTACACGTGACCTATAGAATCACCACACCATCAATTAGTGCAGTGTACAAGTGACCTATAGAATCACTACACCATCAATTATTGCAGTGTACAAGTGATCTATAGAATCACTACACCATCAATTATTGCAGTGTACATGTGACCTATAGAATCACCACACCATCAATTAGTGCAGTTTACAAGTGACCTATAGAATCACCACACCATCAATTATTGCAGTTTACAAGTGACCAGTACACTACACTAAGCACAGAATAACAACTTGCAAATAATTACTTTCACATTTTATAGCTCTTTGGAAGAGGAATGTAGAGCTTTTATGCCTACTTTTCTGCAAAATCCCAAACATTTTAAAACCAGTATATTACATTGCTATAATTACATCATCTTGTGCATTAACACATAGTTACATCATTATTTACTTGCAGGTTTTCAATAAAATGCATCGTAAAAATAATATAACACAGATGTTGATGGAAATTTGTTGGTCTAGTTTTTGTCTTGTTGCCTAGTTCCATAAATTTAAGCTTTGCTGGGTTTCTTATTCACGTAGGCAGCACAGACATTACCGGTAGGTGTCAGAATAGCAGGTCATAGTGCTTGGTTACGATAGTTCTATAGCAAGTCATAGTTCCTGATTGTCATCATCCTATAGCAAGTGATAGTTCCTGATTGCCATCATCCTATAGCAGGTCATTGTTCCTGATTGCCATCATCCTATAGCAGGTCATAGTTCCTGATTGCCAGCATCCTATAGCAAGTCATAGTTCCTGATTGCCATCGTCCTATAACAGGTCATAGTTCCTGATTGCCAGCATCCTATAGCAGGTCATAGTTCCTGATTGCCATCATCCTATAGCAAGTCATAGTTCCTGATTGCCATCGTCCTATAACAGGTCATAGTTCCTGATTGCCAGCATCCTATAGCAGGTCATAGTTCCTGATGCCATCATCCTATAGCAAGTCATAGTTCCTGATTGTCATCATCCTATAGCAGGTCATAGTTCCTGATTGTCATCATCCTATAGCAAGTCATAGTTCCTGATTGTCATCATCCTATAGCAAGTCATAGTTCCTGATTGTCATCATCCTATAGCAGGTCATAGTTCCTGATTGTCATCATCCTATAGCAAGTCATAGTTCCTGATTGTCATCATCCTATAGCAAGTCATAGTTCCTGATTGCCATCGTCCTATAGCAAGTCATAGTTCCTGATTGTCATCATCCTATAGCAGGTCATTGTTCCTGATTGTCATCATCCTATAGCAGGTCATTGTTCCTGATTGCCATCATCCTATAGCAAGTCATAGTTCCTGATTGCCAGCATCCTATAGCAAGTCATAGTTCCTGATTGTCATCATCCTATAGCAGGTCATTGTTCCTGATTGCCATCATCCTATAGCAGGTCATTGTTCCTGATTGCCATCATCCTATAGCAAGTCATAGTTCCTGATTGCCAGCATCCTATAGCAAGTCATAGTTCCTGATTGTCATCATCCTATAGCAGGTCATTGTTCCTGATTGCCATCATCCTATAGCAGGTCATTGTTCCTGATTGCCATCATCCTATAGCAAGTCATAGTTCCTGATTGCCAGCATCCTATAGCAAGTCATAGTTCCTGATTGTCATCATCCTATAGCAGGTCATTGTTCCTGATTGCCATCATCCTATAGCAGGTCATTGTTCCTGATTGCCATCATCCTATAGCAAGTCATAGTTCCTGATTGCCAGCATCCTATAGCAAGTCATAGTTCCTGATTGTCATCATCCTATAGCAGGTCATTGTTCCTGATTGCCATCATCCTATAGCAAGTCATAGTTCCTGATTCAAGTCAAACTTGTCACTCTGAACACATTAACAATGATAATTAGTGGCAGATATGCCAAGCAACAGTTGGTAATCGGTTGTTTGTAAAACTTGCTAAAGTTGTTTATTGTAAACCACTGTATTGTAAACCACTGTATTGTTAACCCTTTCCCTCATAGAAGCACCTCTTGACGCCATTACCAATACGACATACATTGACAATGTAGTAGTCAAATCAATGTTCATAAACCCTTTCCCTCATAGAAGCACCTCTTGACGCCATTATCAATACGATATACATTGACAATGTAGTAGTCAAATCAATGTTCATAAACCCTTTCCCTCATAGAAGCACCTCTTGACGCCATTACCAATACGATATACATTGACAATGTAGTAGCCAAACCAATGTTCATAAACCCTTTCCCTCATAGAAGCACCTCTTGACGCCATTACCAATACGACATACATTGACAATGTAATAGCCAAACCAATGTTCATAATTAAGGCCAGAATATCATGTAGTCCCAGTAATATCTATGGAGGTGGGATAGATATGGCAACTACTTATCCACTGCATGATAGCTAAATGGCTGTCGTTTGTATGGAGATATAATAGTATATTAACCTAAATCTCATGTAGTCCCAGTAATATCTATGGAGGTGGGATAGATATGGCGACTACTTATCCACTGCATGATAGCTAAATGGCTGTCGTTTGTATGGAGATATAATAGTATATTAACCTAAATCTCATGTAGTCCCAGTAATATCTATGGAGGTGGGATAGATATGGCGACTACTTATCCACTGCATGATAGCTATATGGCTGTCTTTGTATGGAGATATAATAGTATATTAACCTAAATCTCTATGTAGTCCCAGTAATATCTATGGAGGTGGGATAGATATGGCGACTACTTATCCACTGCATGATAGCTAAATGGCTGTCGTTTGTATGGAGATATAATAGTATATTAACCTAAATCTCTATGTAGTCCCAGTAATATCTATGGAGGTGGGATAGATATGGCGACTACTTATCCACTGCATGATAGCTAAATGGCTGTCATTTGTATGGAGATATAATAGTATATTAACCTAAATCTCTATGTAGTCCCAGTAATATCTATGGAGGTGGGATAGATATGGCGACTACTTATCCACTGCATGATAGCTAAATGGCTGTCGTTTGTATGGAGATATAATAGTATATTAACCTAAATCTCATGTAGTCCCAGTAATATCTATGGAGGTGGGATAGATATGGCGACTACTTATCCACTGCATGATAGCTAAATGGCTGTCGTTTGTATGGAGATATAATAGTATATTAACCTAAATCTCATGTAGTCCCAGTAATATCTATGGAGGTGGGATAGATATGGGGACTACTTATCCACTGCATGATAGCTAAATGGCTGTCGTTTGTATGGAGATATAATAGTATATTAACCTAAATCTCTATGTAGTCCCAGTAATATCTATGGAGGTGGGATAGATATGGCGACTACTTATCCACTGCATGATAGCTATATGGCTGTCATTTGTATGGAGATATAATAGTATATTAACCTAAATCTCTATGTAGTCCCAGTAATATCTATGGAGGTGGGATAGATATGGCGACTACTTATCCACTGCATGATAGCTAAATGGCTGTCGTTTGTTTGGAGATATAATAGTATATTAACATAAATCACTATGAAGGAAAGGGTTAATTGTCTCAATAAATCTTGTTTTTGTAGATTTTTATTTTGAAATAATCTATTTTCTATCCACATTTTATATTTTTTTATAAATAAATTAAATAACATTTTTTACTTTGAATGATTTTCCAAACGATTGTAGATATTTAGACCCAACGAAATCCGGAACAAGTACGGCACATACAGGACTTAGAAGAAAATAGTATGAATCATTTATTTCCCTTTGTTGTAATATGCCATTTGTCATTTTTGCGTCTTTGAAACAATGTAATTTAGTTCTAAACTGGAGTATAAAACGCATCAGACTTTTGGATACTATTTTGAAAGAAAAAACCTGCGTCTTATATATAGACGATTACGGTAATAGGATTGTTCATCATTGTGAGATAGTGACAAAATGGACATTTAGCAGCTTGTCGGCGGAGTGACAAAATGGACATTTAGCAGCTTGTCGGCGGAGTGACAAAATGGACATTTAGCAGCTTGTCGGCGGAGTGACAAAATGGACATTTAGCAGCTTGTCGGCGGAGTGACAAAATGGACATTTAGCAGCTTGTCGGCGGTTTCCTATCTCACAATGTTCTTGTTTTTAACCCTTATTGTGCTGGAAACAAGTATATTCGTTTTGCAAACAGCATAGAGCCAGATCAGATGGCACAGAAATTGCACAGAATGTGCTGTCTGATCAGGCTCTATGCTGTTTGCTATTCAGATAGTGGAGCTAAAATACTTGGCTCAATAGCAAACAAAACAGATTTTAATCAGACGCAGCATTACACCGCAGCTGATCTGGATCTATGTAGTTTGCACATTACTTCCAATTTATTCAGAATTTTAGATGTTAATGTTTTCACTATCACCTTTATAATCTAATTTAAGTAATAGCTTGTCTTTACTTTTTTACAGATGTAAAGTTACTGGCATTGACGTGAACAAGAGTGTGAACAGAGTTTGTGGATTTTAATTTTAGTTCTGTACAAAGGTACGTACACCACGGAGCAAGCAAAATGACTTGAACAAAAACTGTTTTCCCCCATTTTTTAAAACTGATTATACGATTAGAGTGAAACCTGTGATTGTTGTCACCTCCATTAAACAGTCAACCTGTATTAAGCAGCCAATTTCCAGACCTCCATTAAGCAGTCAACCTGTATTAAGCAGCCAATTTCCAGACCTCCATTAAGCAGTCAACCTGTATTAAGCAGCCAATTTCCAGACCTCCATTAAGCAGTCAACCTGTAATAAGCAGCCAATTTCCAGACCTCCATTAAACAGTCAACCTGTATTAAGCAGCCAATTTCCAGACCTCCATTAAGCAGTCAACCTGTATTAAGCAGCCAATTTCCAGACCTCCATTAAACAGTCAACCTGTATTAAGCAGCCAATTTCCAGACCTCCATTAAGCAGTCAACCTGTATTAAGCAGCCAATTTCCAGACCTCCATTAAGCAGTCAACCTGTATTAAGCAGCCAATTTCCAGACCTCCATTAAGCAGTCAACCTGTATTAAGCAGCCAATTTCCAGATCTCCATTAAGCGGTCAACCTGTATTAAGCAGCCAATTTCCAGACCTCCATTAAGCGGTCAACCTGTATTAAGCAGCCAATTTCCAGACCTCCATTAAACAGTCAACCTGTATTAAGCAGTCAATTTCCAGACCTCCATTAAGCAGTCAACCTGTATTAAGCAGCCAATTTCCAGACCTCCATTAAGCAGCCAACCTGTATTAAGCAGCCAATTTCCAGACCTCCATTAAGCAGTCAACCTGTATTAAGCAGCCAATTTCCAGACCTCCATTAAGCAGTCAACCTGTATTAAGCAGCCAATTTCCAGACCTCCATTAAGCAGTCGACCTGTATTAAGCAGCCAATTTCCAGACCTCCATTAAACAGTCAACCTGTATTAAGCAGCCAATTTCCAGATTCGCAATATGTTTCTCTAGTATACATTTGCCCTCTATTAATATAAGTAGCCATCTGTGTTAAGTAGTTACTTTCTGTGATTCCCTTGACTTACCGCTTCAAGGGCTCCCTCTGTTTGAATTGTTGTCTGCGCCACTTCTGTCGCCAATTGAAACATACTGGAGCCAATTTGAAAGACTTAGAGCCAACTAAGAACCAATATAGTTCCTATATTGATATTCTTGAAACATCTTATTCTAGATGTATTATATCTAGATATTCTTGAAACTATTGTCTTATTCTAGATTTTTATATCTAGATATTCTTGAAACTATTGTCTTATTCTAGATGTATTATATCTAGATATTCTTGAAACTATTGTCTTATTCTAGATTAATTATATCTAGATATTCTTGAAACTATTGTCTTATTCTAGATTAATTATATCTAGATATTCTTGAAACTATTGTCTTATTCTAGATGTATTATATCTAGATATTCTTGAAACTATTGTCTTATTCTAGATTAATTATATCTAGATATTCTTGAAACTATTGTCTTATTCTAGATGTATTATATCTAGATATTCTTGAAACTATTGTCTTATTCTAGATTAATTATATCTAGATATTCTTGAAACATCTTATTCTAGATGTATTATATCTAGATATTCTTGAAACATCTTATTCTAGATGTATTATATCTAGATATTCTTGAAACTATTGTCTTATTCTAGATTAATTATATCTAGATATTCTTGAAACTATTGTCTTATTCTAGATGTATTATATCTAGATATTCTTGAAACTATTGTCTTATTCTAGATTAATTATATCTAGATATTCTTGAAACTATTGTCTTATTCTAGATTAATTATATCTAGATATTCTTGAAACTATTGTCTTATTCTAGATGTATTATATCTAGATATTCTTGAAACTATTGTCTTATTCTAGATTAATTATATCTAGATATTCTTGAAACTATTGTCTTATTCTAGATTAATTATATCTAGATATTCTTGAAACTATTGTCTTATTCTAGATGTATTATATCTAGATATTCTTGAAACTATTGTCTTATTCTAGATTAATTATATCTAGATATTCTTGAAACTATTGTCTTATTCTAGATGTATTATATCTAGATATTCTTGAAACATCTTATTCTAGATTAATTATATCTAGATATTCTTGAAACATCTTATTCTAGATGTATTATATCTAGATATTCTTGAAACTATTGTCTTATTCTAGATGTATTATATCTAGATATTCTTGAAACTATTGTCTTATTCTAGATTAATTATATCTAGATATTCTTGAAACATCTTATTCTAGATTAATTATATCTAGATATTCTTGAAACATCTTATTCTAGATGTATTATATCTAGATATTCTTGAAACTATTGTCTTATTCTAGATGTATTATATCTAGATATTCTTGAAACTATTGTCTTATTCTAGATGTATTATATCTAGATATTCTTGAAACTATTGTCTTATTCTAGATTTTTATATCTAGATATTTTTGAAACATTTGATTTTTTTCTGGCTAGTGTATTTCTAGATAATATTGAAACGATTGTATGGTTCTATGGAAACTATTCTGGAAATGACTGTGCTTATTTTCTAGAATAAAATTGTCATATTCTAAATAGGAAGAATGTCTTATTCTAGAAAACATTATGATCTTCCAATATTCATTGTGCACATTATCAAATAGATTATCACACAGAAATTATCACTCAGAAACTAATATCAACCAGAAAAGAATAACGTCTGATAGAAAACATGTTAGACAGTATAAAACAAAAGATTATCATCATCTAGAAAATATTATTATCTAGAAAATATCATCCAGAAAAGATTATCATTGAGAAAAAATGTTGTTGACATAAATATATGATTGATGTCAGTGGGCTCACAAAGCCATCTTGTATGTCTTCTACTGCTAGCAAACATCATCATTATCATCATCATCTTCATTGTCATCATCATCTTCATTGTCATCATCATCTTCATCATCACCACCATCATCATTGTCATCATCATCATCATCACCACCATCATTGTCATCATCATCACCACCATCATCATTGACATCATCATCACCACCATCATCATTGTCATCATCATCACCACCATCATCATTGACATCATCATCACCACCATCATCATTGTCATCATCATCACCACCATCATCATTGTCATCATCACCACCATCATCATTGTCATCATCATTGTCATCATCACCACCACCATCATCATTGTCATCATCATCACCACCATCATCATTGTCATCATCATCATCACTATCATCAACCTTCATTGACTTCAAATCACTTGCCCCTCCTCGCTGTAGTTTCAAATCCCACTGGGGGTGTCAAATTCTTACCAGTGAGGAAACTATCCAGCTGGCTTGTGGTTTTACCTGGGTGCCGTCCGTGCCTGAAATACTGCTGGGAGGGGTACCTGGGGTCTTCCCTCCACCAATAATAGCTGCATGGAGTCGCCATGTGACCTAAGCTGTTGGTGCAACTTTAAACCCCAAAAAAAACAACAAACTTTCATTACTGACTTCAGTTCACTTGTTTCTTTATTCCTGTAGCTATATTCATATGTTGTGGATACTACCTTAGTGGTTGTTGTATTAGCCCTGACAATGCTGAATAAATTGGAAGTAATGTGCAAACAACATACATGTAGATCCAGATCAGCCATTGCGTCGCATCTGATCAGGATCTATGCTGTTTGCTATTCAGCCAAGTGTGTCGTGTCTGATCAGGATCTATGTTGTTTGCTATTCAGCCAAGTGTTTTAGCTCCACTAGTGGAATAGCAAATAGCATAGAGCCTGATCAGATGGCATGTTCTGTGCACTTTTTGTGCATGTTCATGTTCTGTGCACATTCATGATCTGTGCACGTTCATGTTCTGTGCATGTTCTGTGCACATTCATGTTCTGTGCATGTTCTGTGCACATTCATGTTCTGTGCAAGTTCATGTTCTGTGCACATTCATGTTCTGTGCACGTTCATGTTCTGTGCACGTTCATGTTATGTGCACGTTCATGTTCTGTGCACGTTCATGTTCTGTGCACGTTCATGTTCTGTGCACGTTCATGTTCTGTGCACGTTCATGTTCTGTGCACGTTCATGTTCTGTGCACGTTCATGTTCTGTGCACGTTCATGTTCTGTGCACATTCATGTTATGTGCACGTTCATGTTCTGTGCACGTTCATGTTCTGTGCATGTTCATGTTATGTGCACATTCATGTTCTGTGCATGTTCATGTTCTGTGCATGTTCTGCGCATGTTCATGTTCTGTGCATGTTCATGATCTGTGCACATTCATGTTCTGTGCACGTTCATGATCTGTTCATGTTCTGTGCATGTTCATGTTCTGTGCATGTTCATGTTCTGTGCATGTTCTGTGCATGTTCATGTTCTGTGCATGTTCATGTTCTGTGCACATTCATGTTCTGTGCACGTTCATGTTCTGTGCACGTTCATGTTCTGTGCAGGTTCATGTTCTGTGCATGTTCATGATCTGTGCACATTCATGTTCTGTGCACGTTCATGATATGTGCATGTTCATGTTCTGTGCATGTTCATGTTCTGTGCATGTTCTGTTCATGTTCTGTGCATGTTCATGTTCTGTGCACATTCATGATCTGTGCACATTCATGTTCTGTGCACGTTCATGATCTGTGCATGTTCATGTTCTGTGCACGTTCATGGTCTGTGCATGTTCATGTTCGGTGCACATTCATGTTCTGTGCATGTTCATGTTCTGTGCACGTTCATGTTCTGTGCACGTTCATGATCTGTGCACGTTTTGTGCTTCCTGATCTGGCTCTAAGTTGTTTGCAAACGAAACTTTTTCTGTGATTACCATTTATAAGGTTAATTAATTTACAGGGGGAAAATTCTTATTTCCAGTGGTTAACACTTGTTGAAGGTTAACGAATGCGACTCAAGAGGTTGTTTCGGTGCATATATATTAGCCCTATGGCTTAAGCCCAATTAATTTTAAGCAATTTGATATTAAATCTACTAAATGTGTGCGACAAGATAGTCCATATAAAATCAGTGAGGTGTGTAAGTTTCAAGTTGACATCATATTATTTTCAAAGGAGTTTGTTTGACAGCGGAGTGTCTTATATATGATATATGATACTCAAGTGTTATCATACATATTGTTGAATAAAATCCTAAAAAATAAAATTATTATTAACTCCAATTTCACCAAGAATGTTTTTATTTTCTTTAGCTCGATTGCGAAAACAATTTTTTTTTGGAATTTTTTTTTTGAGTTGCCATGGAGAAACCCATTTATTTTTATTTTTCATATTTACATACACAGAAACATAAATACAATTTCACCTTATTACAGTTAAACAATTGATATACTCTTGAAGCACAACTACATAGTTCTAACATTATAGAGATATATCACCTTATTACAGTTTAACATTTGATATACTCTTGAAGCACAGCTACATAGTTCTAACATTATAGAGATATATCACCTTATTGCAGTTTAACATTTGATATACTCTTGAAGCACAGCTACAGAGTTCTAACATTATAGAGATATATCACCTTATTACAGTTTAACATTTGATATACTCTTGAAGCACAGCTACATAGTTCTAACATTATAGAGATATATCACCTTATTACAGTTTAACATTTGATATACTCTTGAAGCACAGCTACAGAGTTCTAACATTATAGAGATATATCACCTTATTACAGTTTAACATTTGATATACTCTTGAAGCACAGCTACAGAGTTCTACCATTATAGAGATATATCTGTTTATGTAAACATAGGAAGATGAGAAACAGATTAGAATATAGAAGATATATAAATTTAGATCACAGTTTATATACAGCAGAATAAAGGAGGATAAGTAGAGAGAAGTGGAAACAGAGGACAATTCTAGCCACTCCATGCAAAAACATTGTCATACTTTTGCATATATTTACTGCTGTCAACGTATCAATATATAACCTGGTCCCATGTTTTGTTATGAATACATATTTTGTCTTTTATCTTTGTCTTTTATGTTTCTGTTTCTTTTCTCTCTTTCAGATAATTAATAAAATGAGTAGACAGGGACACTTGATCCCCAGTCTGACCCTAATAAAATTAACAGTCTTTCAGATGGGACTTTAAACCGAGGTCTCGTGTCAGTGCTTTACACCATGCACGTAAAAGAACCAGAGGATACTCTGGAATGGGTCTCTGTCTGTATCATTGCACTATCCTCCAATCATCTAAAATGACTAATCTCTTCAGGAGGTGTCGCTCATATGGGCAACCGGTAGCGACGATAAATAAATGTAAAAACACACGCACTTTTATTTAATTTACATTTATATATACATGTAGTACTTGTATCAGAATAAAATGAATAAGATCATTGGAGCTGATGTTCCCATCATAGCTGAATAATATTGTTGGAAAATCTAACGGTATATCTAATTTAATTTGTTTGAGCAAGGCATTCATATTTGACCAGAAATGTTGACTTTGACTACATTCCCAAAAGAGATGTTCCACGGTTTCAACATGTCTATCACATAGGTCACATAGACTAGAGTTAACTATTTTACATTTATGTAGGCGAAACAAGTTCATACAACGTTAGAGATTATTCGCTCTTGAGACCTCATTTCCTGATGGAGAGAAATGGCAATGCGGAATTTAAATGCCTTGCGTATGTGTACAATCAATCCTGCTGGCTAAAGCTTGGCGCGAGCTCTGGGCCTTTCGCACCTGATGCGTAACTTGTGATAGTGCTCACCTCCATTAAACAGCCAACCTGAATTAAGCAGCCAGATTCCCAATACAGTCAAACCTGTGTTAGTGCTCACCTCCATTAAACAGCCAACCTGAATTAAGCAGCCAGTTTCCAGATTCCCAATACAGTCAAACCTGTGATAGTGCTCACCTCCATTAAACAGCCAACCTGAATTAAGCAGCCAGATTCCCAATACAGTCAAACCTGTGTTAGTGCTCACCTCTATTAAACAGCCAACCTGAATTAAGCAGCCAGATTCCCAATACAGTCAAACCTGTGATAGTGCTCACCTCTATTAAACAGCCAACCTGAATTAAGCAGCCAGATTCCCAATACAGTCAAAACTGTGATAGTGCTCACCTCTATTAAACAGCCAACCTGAATTAAGCAGCCAGTTTCCAGATTCCCAATGTGTTGTTTTATTATACATTTATCCTTACTTAAGCAGTCACCTGTGCTAAGCAGCCACGTTGTGGGGAATTCCCTAGCTGGGCTGTCAATAGACAGGTTTGACAGTAAGCACATTTGTAAACTGTTAATTGTGGCCAGGGTTGCAGCAGGTGTGTGATGTATGTAATAGATACAGATGAGTGTATGCATAGATTGTTGATGTGCAGTTACTGGGGCATACACACTTAGTTTAAACATATTTATTTTCTATCATGTACATGATTATTTACAACAATTTAAATAAGGACTTGGACACAAAGCTTATAATACAGCTTACGGTTGTCCTCACCCTTAACCCATTCAACACCAAGTAACTGACATGGACTGGTCCATGATATTCTTAGACCAATAAATTAATAAGGAAATTTACATTTGGACCAGTTCATTTATCAAAATGGGTAATTGTGTCTAAAAATAGTAATATTACTGGCAAAAAGTGCAGATCCTGATGAGACGGCTCGTCACGAGCCGGCTCATCTGGATCTACACTTTTTGTAAGCCTATTTAGAGGTCTGTGGTGTTGAAAGGGTTAAGTAACGTCTTTCCATTAAATGCATTTAATATGACGGTTTCATTAAATGCATTTTATATCACTGTTTTCAATTAAATGCATTTAATATGACTGTTTTCAATTAAATGCAATTAATATGACTTCAATTAAATGCATTTAATATAACTGTTTTCATTAAATGCAATTAATATGACTGTTTTCAATTAAATGCAATTAAATGCATTTAATATGGCTGTTTTCAATTAAATGCATTTAATATGACTGTTTTCAATGAAATGCATTTAATATGACTGTTTTCATTAAATGCAATTAATATGACTGTTTTCAATTAAATGCAATTAATATGACTGTTTTCAATTAAATGACAAGTTGTACATGAATTACAATAAGTGTGTGCACGACAAGTTGTACATGAATTACAATAAGTGTGTGCACAACAAGTTGTACATGAATTACAATGTACATGAATTACAATAAGTGTGTGCAACACAAGTTGTACATGAATTACAATAAGTGTGTGCACGACAAGTTGTACATGAATTACAGTGTACATGAATTACAATAAGTGTGTGCATGACAAGTTGTACATTAATTACAATAAGTGTGTGCACGACAAGTTGTACATGAATTACAATAAGTGTGTGCATGACAAGTGAATTACAATAAGTGTGTGCACGACAAGTTGTACATGAATTACAATAAGTGTGTGCATGACAAGTTGTACATGAATTACAATAAGTGTGTGCACAACAAGTTGTACATGAATTACAATAAGTGTGTGCACGACAAGTTGTACATGAATTACAATAAGTGTGTGCACGACAAGTTGTACATGAATTACAATAAGTGTGTGCACGACAAGTGAATTACAATAAGTGTGTGCACGACAAGTTGTACATGAATTACAATAAGTGTGTGCACGACAAGTGAATTACAATAAGTGTGTGCACGACAAGTTGTACATGAATTACAATAAGTGTGTGCACGACAAGTTGTACATGAAATATAAATGTGTGCACGACAAGTTGTACATGAATTACAATAAGTGTGTGCACAACAAGTTGTACATGAATTACAATAAGTGTGTGCACGACAAGTTGTACATGAATTACAGTGAACACGACAAGTTGTACATGAATTATAATAAGTGTGTGCACGACAAGTTGTACATGAATTACAATAAGTGTGTGCATGACAAGTTGTACATGAATTACAATAAGTGTGTGCACGACAAGTTGTACATGAATTACAATAAGTGTGTGCACGACAAATTGTACATGAATTACAATAAGTGTGTGCATGACAAGTTGTACATGAATTACAATAAGTGTGAGCACGACAAGTTGTACATGAATTACAATAAGTGTGTGCATGACAAGTTGTACATGAATTACAATGTACATGAATTACAATAAGTGTGTGCACGACAAGTTGTACATGAATTACAATAAGTGTGTGCACGACAAGTTGTACATGAATTACAATAAGTGTGTGCACGACAAGTTGTACATGAATTACAATAAGTGTGTGCACGACAAGTTGTACATGAATTACAATAAGTGTGTGCACGACAAGTTGTACATGAATTACAGTGTACATGAATTACAATAAGTGTGTGCATGACAAGTTGTACATTAATTACAATAAGTGTGTGCACGACAAGTTGTACATGAATTACAATAAGTGTGTGCATGACAAGTGAATTACAATAAGTGTGTGCACGACAAGTTGTACATGAATTACAATAAGTGTGTGCATGACAAGTTGTACATGAATTACAATAAGTGTGTGCACGACAAGTTGTACATGAATTACAATAAGTGTGTGCACGACAAGTTGTACATGAATTACAATAAGTGTGTGTATGACAAGTTGTACATGAATTACAATAAGTGTGTGCACGACAAGTTGTACATGAATTACAATAAGTGTGTGCACGACAAGTTGTACATGAAATATAAATGTGTGCACGACAAGTTGTACATGAATTACGATAAGTGTGTGCACGACAAGTTGTACATGAAATATAAATGTGTGCACGACAAGTTGTACATGAATTACAATAAGTGTGTGCACAACAAGTTGTACATGAATTACAATAAGTGTGTGCACGACAAGTTGTACATGAATTACAGTGAACACGACAAGTTGTACATGAATTATAATAAGTGTGTGCACGACAAGTTGTACATGAATTACAATAAGTGTGTGCATGACAAGTTGTACATGAATTACAATAAGTGTGTGCACGACAAGTTGTACATGAATTACAATAAGTGTGTGCACGACAAATTGTACATGAATTACAATAAGTGTGTGCACGACAAGTTGTACATGAATTACAATAAGTGTGTGCACGACAAATTGTACATGAATTACAATAAGTGTGTGCATGACAAGTTGTACATGAATTACAATAAGTGTGAGCACGACAAGTTGTACATGAATTACAATAAGTGTGTGCATGACAAGTTGTACATGAATTACAATGTACATGAATTACAATAAGTGTGTGCACGACAAGTTGTACATGAATTACAATAAGTGTGTGCACGACAAGTTGTACATGAATTACAATAAGTGTGTGCATGACAAGTTGTACATGAATTACAATAAGTGTGTGCACGACAAGTTGTACATGAATTACAATGTACATGAATTACAATAAGTGTGTGCATGACAAGTTGTACATGAATTACAATAAGTGTGTGCACGACAAGTTGTACATGAATTACAATAAGTGTGTGCACGACAAGTTGTACATGAATTACAATAAGTGTGTGCACGACAAGTTGTACATGAATTACAGTGAACACGACAAGTTGTACATGAATTACAATAAGTGTGTGCACGACAAGTTGTACATGAATTACAATAAGTGTGTGCATGACAAGTTGTACATGAATTACAATAAGTGTGTGCATGACAAGTGAATTACAATAAGTGTGTGCACGACAAGTTGTACATGAATTACAATAAGTGTGTGCATGACAAGTTGTACATGAATTACAATAAGTGTGTGCACAACAAGTTGTACATGAATTACAATAAGTGTGTGCACGACAAGTTGTACATGAATTACAATAAGTGTGTGCACGACAAGTTGTACATGAATTACAGTGTACATGAATTACAATAAGTGTGTGCATGACAAGTTGTACATTAATTACAATAAGTGTGTGCACGACAAGTTGTACATGAATTACAATAAGTGTGTGCATGACAAGTGAATTACAATAAGTGTGTGCACAACAAGTTGTACATGAATTACAATAAGTGTGTGCATGACAAGTTGTACATGAATTACAATAAGTGTGTGCACGACAAGTTGTACATGAATTACAATAAGTGTGTGCACGACAAGTTGTACATGAATTACAATAAGTGTGTGTATGACAAGTTGTACATGAATTACAATAAGTGTGTGCACGACAAGTTGTACATGAATTACAATAAGTGTGTGCACGACAAGTTGCACCAACATTAAGATGAAAGTGAAGTTTATATTCAGCTTTAATTCCTTCCACTAAAAAGGATAGTCGTGAAATCGCTGTTTTCATTGGAAATTCCTGGCAATAACACGAAGTAGTTTTGGCTTTATGTTGCTTTAGCATTACATATATTAGAGTAAAGGAATCTGTCTGATTGGTTCCACAGACATTAGTGTTTCTTCAAAGTACAGCTATGATTTGGCATGTGGATATCTGGCACTACACTGTTTACAACTGCAACATTGACGTATAGAGGTGTTTGTTAAGATGGGTAAACAAAGTCTGATTAGTTTTTAATGTGAATGTAAATAACGTTTAGATGCACATCAATCTCATTTTGAGCAACCCAAAACTCCCTTTCATTCTGGTCCCCCTAAGATCTGGTCAATATGTCAGGAATATGCGAGGATTCCATGCCATGTCTCGTCGATATTTGGAATATCAGTCTGGATTGCATACCAAACCTTGTCCAGATGTCAGGAATATAAGTTAGGATTCCCTGCTGGGGCGGGGCTAGATGTCTCATAGATGTCAGGAATATACTTCAGGGATTCCCTGCTAGGGCGGGGCTAGATGTCTCACAGATGTCAGGAATATACTTCAGGGATTCCCTGCTGGGGCGGGGCTAGATGTCTCACAGATGTCAGGAATATACTTCAGGGATTCCCTGCTAGGGCGGGGCTAGATGTCTCACAGATGTCAGGAATATAAGTGAGGATTTCCTGCTAGGGCGGGGCTAGATGTCTCATAGATGTCAGGAATATAAGTGAGGATTCCCTGCTATGGCGGGGCTAGATGTCTCACAGATGTCAGGAATATACTTCAGGAATTCCCTGCTGGGGCGGGGCTATATGTCTCACAGATGTCAGGAATATACTTCAGGAATTCCCTGCTAGGGCGGGGCTAGATGTCTCACAGATGTCAGGAATATACTTCAGGAATTCCCTGCTGGGGCGGGGCTATATGTCTCACAGATGTCAGGAATATACTTCAGGAATTCCCTGCTAGGGCGGGGCTAGATGTCTCACAGATGTCAGGAATATACTTCAGGAATTCCCTGCTGGGGCGGGGCTAGATGTCTCACAGATGTCAGGAATTCCCTGCTAGGGCGGGGCTAGATGTCTCACAGATGTCAGGAATATAAGTGAGGATTCCCTGCTATGGCGGGGCTAGATGTCTCATAGATGTCAGGAATATACTTCAGGAATTCCCTGCTATGGCGGGGCTAGATGTCTCACAGATGTCAGGAATATACTTCAGGAATTCCCTGCTATGGCGGGGCTAGATGTCTCATAGATGTCAGGAATATACTTCAGGAATTCCCTGCTGGGGCGGGGCTAGATGTCTCACAAATGTCAGGAATATACTTCAGGAATTCCCTGCTATGGCGGGGCTAGATGTCTCACAAATGTCAGGAATATACTTCAGGAATTCCCTGCTATGGCGGGGCTAGATGTCTCACAGATGTCAGGAATATACTTCAGGAATTCCCTGCTAGGGCGGGGCTAGATGTCTCACAGATGTCAGGAATATAAGTGAGGATTCCCTGCTAGGGCGGGGCTAGATGTCTCACAGATGTCAGGAATATAAGTGAGGATTCCCTGCTAGGGCGGGGCTAGATGTCTCATAGATGTCAGGAATATACTTCAGGGATTCCCTGCTGGGGCGGGGCTAGATGTCTCATAGATGTCAGGAATATACTTCAGGGATTCCCTGCTGGGGCGGGGCTAGATGTCTCACAAATGTCAGGAATATAAGTGAGGATTCCCTGCTAGGGCGGGGCTAGATGTCTCACAGATGTCAGGAATATAAGTGAGGATTCCCTGCTAGGGCGGGGCTAGATGTCTCACAGATGTCAGGAATATAAGTGAGGATTCCCTGCTAGGGCGGGGCTAGATGTCTCACAGATGTCAGGAATATAAGTGAGGATTCCCTGCTAGGGCGGGGCTAGATGTCTCACAGATGTCAGGAATATAAGTGAGGATTCCCTGCTAGGGCGGGGCTAGATGTCTCACAGATGTCAGGAATATACTTCAGGGATTCCCTGCTAGGGCGGGGCTAGATGTCTCACAGATGTCAGGAATATAAGTGAGGATTCCCTGCTAGGGCGGGGCTAGATGTCTCACAGATGTCAGGAATATAAGTGAGGATTCCCTGCTAGGGCAGGGCTAGATGTCTCATAGATGTCAGGAATATACTTCAGGGATTCCCTGCTAGGGCAGGGCTAGATGTCTCACAAATGTCAGGAATATAAGTGAGGATTCCCTGCTATGGCGGGGCTAGATGTCTCACAAATGTCAGGAATATACTTCAGGGATTCCCTGCTATGGCAGGGCTAGATGTCTCATAGATGTCAGGAATATACTTCAGGGATTCCCTGCTAGGGCGGGGCTAGATGTCTCACAGATGTCAGGAATATAAGTGAGGATTCCCTGCTAGGGTGGGGCTAGATGTCTCACAGATGTCAGGAATATAAGTGAGGATTCCCTGCTAGTGTGGGGCTAGATGTCTCACAGATGTCAGGAATATAAGTGAGGATTCCCTGCTAGGGCGGGGCTAGATGTCTCACAGATGTCAGGAATATAAGTGAGGATTCCCTGCTAGGGTGGGGCTAGATGTCTCACAGATGTCAGGAATATAAGTGAGGATTCCCTGCTAGGGTGGGGCTAGATGTCTCACAGATGTCAGGAATATAAGTGAGGATTCCCTGCTAGGGCGGGGCTAGATGTGTCACAGATGTCAGGAATATAAGTGAGGATTCCCTGCTGGGGCGGGGCTAGATGTCTCACAGATGTCAGGAATATAAGTGAGGATTCCCTGCTAGGGCGGGGCTAGATGTCTCACAGATGTCAGAAATATAAGTGAGGATTCCCTGCTGGGGCGGGGCTAGATGTCTCACAGATGTCAGGAATATAAGTGAGGATTCCCTGCTAGGGCAGCTAGGGGCTAGATGTCTCACAGATGTCAGGAATATAAGTGAGGATTCCCTGCTGGGGCAGGGCTAGATGTCTCACATATGTCAGGAATATAAGTGAGGATTCCCTGCTGGGGCGGGGCTAGATGTCTCACAGATATCAGGAATATACTTCAGGGATTCCCTGCTAGAGCGGGGCTAGATGTCTCACAGATGTCAGGAATATACTTCAGGGATTCCCTGCTAGGGCGAGGCTAGATGTCTCACAGATGTCAGGAATATACTTCAGGGATTCCCTGCTAGGGCGGGGCTAAATGTCTCACAGATGTCAGGAATATAAGTGAGGATTCCCTGCTAGGGCGGGGCTAGATGTCTCACAGATGTCAGGAATATAAGTGAGGATTCCCTGCTAGGGCGGGGCTAGATGTCTCACAGATGTCAGGAATATAAGTGAGGATTCCCTGCTAGGGCGGGGCTAGATGTCTCACAGATGTCAGGAATATAAGTGAGGATTCCCTGCTAGGGCGGGGCTAGATGTCTCACAGATGTCAGGAATATAAGTGAGGATTCCCTGCTAGGGCGGGGCTAGATGTCTTACAGATGTCAGGAATATAAGTGAGGATTCCCTGCTTGGGCGGGGCTAGATGTCTCACAGATGTCAGGAATATAAGTGAGGATTCCCTGCTAGGGTGGGGCTAGATGTCTCACAGATGTCAGGAATATACTTCAGGGATTCCCTGCTAGGGCGGGGCTAGATGTCTCACAGATGTCAGGAATATAAGTGAGGATTCCCTGCTAGGGCGGGGCTAGATGTCTCACAGATGTCAGGAATATAAGTGAGGATTCCCTGCTAGGGCGGGGCTAGATGTCTCACAGATGTCAGGAATATAAGTGAGGATTCCCTGCTAGGGCGGGGCTAGATGTCTCACAGATGTCAGGAATATAAGTGAGGATTCCCTGCTAGGGCGGGGCTAGATGTCTCACAGATGTCAGGAATATAAGTGAGGATTCCCTGCTAGGGCGGGGCTAGATGTCTCACAGATGTCAGGAATATAAGTGAGGATTCCCTGCTAGGGCGGGGCTAGATGTCTCACAGATGTCAGGAATATAAGTGAGGATTCCCTGCTAGGGCGGGGCTAGATGTCTCACAGATGTCAGGAATATAAGTGAGGATTCCCTGCTAGGGCGGGGCTAGATGTCTCACAGATGTCAGGAATATAAGTGAGGATTCCCTGCTAGGGCGGGGCTAGATGTCTCACAGATGTCAGGAATATAAGTGAGGATTCCCTGCTAGGGCGGGGCTAGATGTCTCACAGATGTCAGGAATATATGTGAGGATTCCCTGCTAGGGCGGGGCTAGATGTCTCACAGATGTCAGGAATATAAGTGAGGATTCCCTGCTAGGGCGGGGCTAGATGTCTCACAGATGTCGAGAATATACTTCAGGAATTCCATTATGTGTCAGATCTGTCGTAATAGTTTGTTCGAAATTTTAAAACATTTGCCAGATATCCGTTCTGACTATCAAAAAATCTTTCCCTGACAAAACAAAATTTGTTGAACGAATAACCAAGCTTTATTTATTTTAAGATCAAATGAGGAAAATTTGATGAAAGCAGTAAACTGATATGTACTTCATGTCTAAATTTGGTGAATTTTGATTTTAACCCATTTAATTCTGGATACATTTAAAGGCTTTTGCAAACAACATAGATCCAGATCAGCCGCAGCGTGATGCTGCGTGCTGATCAGGATCTATGTTGTTTGCTACATAGCCAAGTGTAGCAAGATCATCTGAATAGCAAACAGCATAGAGCCTGATCAGACGGCACATTCCATGGCGGTTGATCTGGCTCTATGTTCTTTGCAAATACCGTGTGAACGGTATCCAGAATCAAATGGGTTAAATTATGATGGTTGCACTTATTGTAAATAACCAGTTAGTTAGAATGTGGTTCCATTGATCTTCTATTTCTGAAGACCTCTGAGTGTCCCACCAACCTGGGTACAACCAACTTATTGAGATTCGAACATACAGTGGTGAGGGGGCAAGTAACTTGAAGTCAATGAAAGACTGTTTGTTTGTAATAAAAAAACACGTTTTGGAATTTTGCTATTAAGCGAGCCTTTTACCTTTTTAACACATTACCATATTGGGTTTTAATCATATTTTTGCACAACGTAACGCTGCTACTTTCATTTTGGCTCCAACTGTCAGCGTAAATTGTCATGATGTCACTAAATTGTCATGACATCACTAAATTGTCATGACATCACTAAATCACTAAATTGTCATGACATCACTAAATTGTCATGATGTCACTAAATCACCAAATTGTCCTTACATCACTAAATTGTCATGACGTCACTAAATCACTAAATTGTCACGACATCACTAAATTGTCATGACGTCACTAAATTGTCAGGACATCACTAAATTGTCATGATGTCACTAAATTGTCATGACGTCACTAAATCACTAAATTGTCATGACATCACTAAATTGTCACGACATCACTAAATTGTCACGACGTCACTAAATTGTCAGGACATCACTAAATTGTCATGATGTCACTAAATTGTCATGACGTCACTAAATTGTCACGACATCACTAAATTGTCATGATGTCACTAAATTGTCATGACGTCACTAAATCACTAAATTGTCACGACATCACTAAATTGTCATGATGTCACTAAATTGTCATGACGTCACTAAATCACTAAATTGTCACGACATCACTAAATTGTCATGACGTCACTAAATTGTCAGGACATCACTAAATTGTCATGATGTCACTAAATTGTCATGACGTCACTAAATCACTAAATTGTCATGACATCACTAAATTGTCACGACATCACTAAATTGTCACGACGTCACTAAATTGTCAGGACATCACTAAATTGTCATGATGTCACTAAATTGTCATGACGTCACTAAATTGTCACGACATCACTAAATTGTCATGATGTCACTAAATTGTCATGACGTCACTAAATCACTAAATTGTCACGACATCACTAAATTGTCATGATGTCACTAAATTGTCATGACGTCACTAAATCACTAAATTGTCAGGACATCACTAAATCACTAAATTGTCAGGACATCACTAAATTGTCATGACGTCACTAAATTGTCATGACGTCACTAAATCACTAAATTGTCACGACATCACTAAATTGTCATGACGTCACTAAATCACTAAATTGTCACGACATCACTAAATTGTCATGTGTCACTAAATCACTAAATTGTCACGACATCACTAAATTGTCATGATGTCACTAAATCACTAAATTGTTATGACATCACTAAATTGTCATGATGTCACTAAATTGTCATGACGTCACTAAATCACTAAATTGTCACAACATCACTAAATTGTCATGAGGTCACTAAATTGTCATGACGTCACTAAATCACTAAATTGTCACGACATCACTAAATTGTCATGACGTCACTAAATTGTCAGGACATCACTAAATTGTCATGTCACTAAATTGTCATGACGTCACTAAATCACTAAATTGTCAGGACATCACTAAATTGTCATGATGTCACTAAATTGTCATGACGTCACTAAATCACTAAATTGTCACGACATCACTAAATTGTCATGATGTCACTAAATTGTCATGACGTCACTAAATCACTAAATTGTCAGGACATCACTAAATTGTCATGATGTCACTAAATTGTCATGACGTCACTAAATCACTAAATTGTCACGACATCACTAAATTGTCATGATGTCACTAAATTGTCATGACGTCACTAAATCACTAAATTGTCACGACATCACTAAATTGTCACGACATCACTAAATTGTCATGACGTCACTAAATTGTCAGGACATCACTAAATTGTCATGATGTCACTAAATTGTCATGATGTCACTAAATCACTAAATTGTCATGACATCACTAAATTGTCATGATGTCACTAAATAATCATGACGTCACTAAATCACTAAATTGTCACGACATCACTAAATTGTCATGATGTCACTAAATCACTAAATTGTCACGACATCACTAAATTGTCATGATGTCACTAAATCACTAAATTGTTATGACGTCACTAAATTGTCATGACGTCACTACGCTAAGCAGCGTTTTATTTATATCTGAAGCAGCATTATAATTGCGTCAAGACTTCTTACAAGTCGTAGCTTGACTTCCATTAACGTTATGTATGTACCATATCAAATAGAAATATGCATACATTAAAGTTTAATTTACAAATTCTAAGGATTATTCTCTCAACCAATCAGAATCCTTCCAGGTGTTATTACATATAAGAAATTATAATATGTCTGTATTACACTGAATACAAGGCTGTCAGATTAGCGCAGTGGTTAGCACGCTCGCTTCTCACCAATGCAACCCGGGTTCGATCCTCGGAACAGTTTGTACAATGAAGTATATTTGAAGAGTATTTAATTTCACTTGGCTGTCAGATTAGCACAGTTGTTAGCATGCTCGCTTCTCACCAATGCAAACCTGGTTCGATCCTCGGAATGGGAAGTATGTGAGATGGTACGGTAGTCACAAGGTCGGACATGTGGGTTTTCTCCGTGTACTCCGGTTTCCTCCCACATGAATGACCACATATATACGCTTTCAACTAGCTTCACAATCGTTGTAAAATAAATAAAGTTTAAACTTTTAATACAAGCAAGGTTATGTGATAAATAATTGTATGATATCTCAGGGTGCTGCTTTAATGAGCCGACACTGCATTGTGATCACGCACTGTAATTGACAGTAAACTACTGTCATATCCAGGGGATAGGTGATCAGAATGTACATATCGATTGCTTTAATGAGCCGACACTGCATTGTGATCACGCACTGTAATTGACAGTAAACTACTGTCATATCCAGGGGATAAGTGATCAGAATGTACATATCGATTGCTTTAATGAGCTGACACTGCATTGTGATCACGCACTGTAATTGACAGTAAACTACTGTCATATCCAGGGGATAGGTGATCAGAATGTACATATCGATTGCTTTAATGAGCTGACACTGCATTGTGATCACGCACTGTAATTGACAGTAAACTACTGTCATATCCAGGGAATAGGTGATCAGAATGTACATATCGATTTCTGCAGTTTCACACAGTGAGCGCTAGTGCTAATTCCATATGCTTTTCGATAGCATGTTGTATGTATCTTCTGAAACTACTAAATAACACTTTTCTAATGGAATAATAGTATAATTAACTCCCTATTTTTGATGTTGGGACTGTCCCGGCGTATTGTTTCTTTTGTGCCTGTTAATTTAATGCACAGCAGCAGTAACCGTAACTTTTTTGTTTCAATTTTCAATAACAACATTGTAAAATTATTGACAAATGGGGTTTATCTACTGTTTTATTCATTTAATTTCCTGTAATGGAGTGTTTCACAGCCTGTATCGTGTTGTTGTTTTGTTCTTCAGCTGATGATGACAGTAAACAATAGCCAGATGTAATAAACGATTAATAAAACACTATTTTCAGTTTGTCTACAATATTATGTGATCAATATCTCGCCTTCAGTTGTCTCCCTTTCTAATCCTTAGGTCACATGTCCTTTGTCAGCCATGGTTCACACATTGTTGTCTATTGGTTGTGCCATCTTTGTTTGTTGTCAGCCAGTGTTCACATATCTTTGTGGTCAACCAGTGTTCACATATCTTTGTTTGTGGTCAGCCAGTGTTCACATATCTTTGTTTGTGGTCAACCAGTGTTTACATATCTTTGTTTGTGGTCAACCAGTGTTCACATATCTTTGTTTGTGGTCAGCCAGTGTTCACATATCTTTGTTTGTGGTCAACCAGTGTTCACATATCTTTGTTTGTTGTCAGCCAGTGTTCACATATCTTTGTTTGTGATCAACCAGTGTTCGCATATCTTTGTTTGTGGATAGCCAGTGTTCACATATCTTTGTTTGTTGTCAACCAGTGTTCACATATCTTTGTTTGTGGTCAACTAGTGTTCACATATCTTTGTTTGTTGTCAGCCAGTGTTCACATATCTTTGTTTGTTGTCAGCCAGTGTTCACATATCTTTGTTTGTTGTCAGCCAGTGTTCACATATCTTTGTTTGTGGATAGCCAGTGTTCACATATCTTTGTTTGTGGTCAACCAGTGTTCACACACCTTTGTTTGTGGTCAGCCAGTGTTCACATATCTTTGTTTGTGGTCAACCAGTGTTCACATATCTTTGTTTGTGGTCAACCAGTGTTCACATATCTTTGTTTGTGGTCAGCCAGTGTTCACATATCTTTGTTTGTTGTCAACCAGTGTTCACATATCTTTGTTTGTGGTCAGCCAGTGTTCACATATCTTTGTTTGTTGTCAACCAGTGTTCACATATCTTTGTTTGTTGTCAACCAGTGTTCACATATCTTTGTTTGTTGTCAACCAGTGTTCACATATCTTTGTTTGTTGTCAACCAGTGTTCACACACCTTTGTTTGTGGTCAACCAGTGTTCACACACCTTTGTTTGTTGTCAACCAGTGTTCACATATCTTTGTTTGTGGTCAACCAGTGTTCACATATCTTTGTTTGTTGTCAGCCAGTGTTCACACACCTTTGTTCACTGGTCATCCAGTGTTCACACACCTTTGTTCACTGGTCAGCCAGTGTTCACACACCTTTGTTCACTGGTCAACCAGTGTTCACACACCTTTGTTTGTTGTCAACCAGTGTTCACATATCTTTGTTTGTGGTCAACCAGTGTTCACATATCTTTGTTTGTGGTCAACCAGTGTTCACATATCTTTGTTTGTGGTCAACCAGTGTTCACATATCTTTGTTTGTTGTCAACCATGGTTCACATATCTTTGTTTGTGGTCAACCAGTGTTCACACACCTTTGTTTGTTGTCAACCAGTGTTCACATATCTTTGTTTGTGGTCAGCCAGTGTTCACATATCTTTGTTTGTGGTCAGCCAGTGTTCACATATCTTTGTTTGTGGTCAGCCAGTGCTCACATATCTTTGTTTGTGGTCAGCCAGTGTTCACACACCTTTGTTTGTGGTCAGCCAGTGTTCACATATCTTTGTTTGTGGTCAGCCAGTGTTAGCCTGGTCAGGTATGGTTTATGTAACCTTGACACCATCATTGACATTCCATGTAATTTCTCACCATAGTTAACCCCATAACCTGCCAATCATGACAAAAGTTGCTTTTGCAAACAGCAAAGAGCCAGATCAGACGGCCCAGAACTCAAACAGCATAGAGCCAGATCAGACGGCACAAAACTCAAACAGCATAGAGCCAGATCAGACGGCACAGAACTCAAACAGCATAGAGCCAGATCAGATGGCACAGAACTCAAACAGCATAGAGCCAGATCAGACGGCACAGAACTCAAACAGCATAGAGCCAGATCAGATGGCACAGAACTCAAACAGCATAGAGCCAGATCAGATGGCACAGAACTCAAACAGCATAGAGCCAGATCAGACGGCACAGAACTCAAACAGCATAGAGCCAGATCAGACAGCACAGAACGTTCCGTCTGATCAGGCTCTATACCGTTTGCTATTCGGATAGTGAAGCTAAAACACTTTTCTGAATAGCAAACAACATAGATCCTGATCAGACACAGTGTTACGCCACGGTTGATCTGGATCTATGTTGTTTCTCATTTTCCGTCCAAATTTATTCGGCAGGTTAAGGGTTTAATCAAGATCAAGTATTAACGATGTTTGCCTGTTCGACTGTGTGTTTTACATTGTTGATCAAGGTTAGTTTATACAAATTTATTTTGCTTGATTGCGAAACAAGTTCTTACATTAGTTAAATCACGTCCGCCTCCGTGGTCGAGTGGTTACGGTCGCTGACTTGTATACCACTGTAACCTATCATCACTGATGGTCACGGGTTCGAGCCCCGCTCAGACCGTGTTTCATTTATATGAAAAAGTTGGCAATTTCTTACGGAGGTTGGTGCACCCAAGTACTGGTTAACCGCTGGAGCCTGCCCAGGAAAGGTGTTGTTAGGTAAACTGCCCGCCGGCGATATAGCCCAAAAATGGTGCTGATGCAAGCGTAAAACCCGAAATATAAAAATATAACAATAGTTAAATCACTCTCGAGACCTCATTCTCGATGAAATCTATCATAATGATATGAGGGAGAAAGAAGAGGAGAATCGTAACGGCTACGTACAGCATGTCCTGATCGAACTCCAGACCTCTCATACCTGAAGCAAACAAGCTACCAATGTGCTATCATGACTTCCACGACGTTGATAGTGGATGCTGGCTGCGGCAAAGATTTGCCAAAATTTAATTGTCTGGTCTCAGTTTCTTTGCAGATGCAAAACGTGGATGATGAGAATTCACTGCGCCATGTTATTGAATGATTTACAACCATATTAGATATATCTCCGGACATATCAACATCCTGTTCACTTTGTAAACAGTCATGTTTGTACAGTATTATAATTACATGTCAAATGTTAACTCTCTGCATGCTGGGTAAAATAAAAACCTATAAATAGTTCAAATAATAGTAACAGACTACAATTCAATAATGTAATTTTCATTTTTTGAAACTGAAAACTCTGGAAATGGAAATAATCATTAGAATTGTCGTTGCGACATTTGGATGTTATTTTCACCGTTGTAATGCAATAATTTAATATCTGATCCATAGGGATTTTAACCCGTAACCTGCCAATCACAGTAAAGTCGCTTTTGCAAACAGCATAGAGCTGATCAGACAGAATGTGCCATATGCTGTTTTCTAATCAGATAGTGGAGCTAAAACACTTGTCTGAAATGCAAGCAACATAGATCCTGATCTGGGTCTATGTTGTTTGCACATTCCATCCAATTTACTCTGCAGGATTAGAGTTAATATTACTACACACAGTTTCACCAAATGAATGAACATAGTGCAGAACTCCTGGCATGCATAAAATTATGTACGTTAAAGGTAAAGGTCATTTTTAGATATAAGATTGTCAATACAGTGTTGCACAAATTCTTTTTTTGGCCACTTGTCAGGACAAGTAAGATTGAATTTGCTGTTTGTCCCCTCAAATATCTATTCTGACATCAGAATCCTCATCGCTTGTCCCACCAAATATCTCGCTTGTCCTGACATCAGAATCCTCATCGCTTGTCCCACCAAATATCTCGCTTGTCCTGACATCAGAATCCTCATCGCTTGTCCCACCAAATATCTCACTTGTCCTGACATCAGAATCCTCATCGCTTGTCCCACCAAATATCTTGCTTGTCCTGACATCAGAATCCTCATCGCTTGTCCCACCAAATATCTTGCTTGTCCTGACATCAGAATCCTCATCGCTTGTCCCACCAAATATCTCGCTTGTCCTGACATCAGAATCCTCATCGCTTGTCCCACCAAATATCTCGCTTGTCCTGACATCAGAATCCTCATCGTTTGTCCCTCCAAATATCTCGCTTGTCCTGACATCAGAATCCTCATCGCTTGTCCCACCATCAGAATCCTCATCGCTTGTCCCACCAAATATCTCACTTGTCCTCACACATCAGAATCCTCATCACTTGTCCTGACATCAGAATCCTCATCGTTCGTCCCACCAAATATCTCACTTGTCCTGACATCAGAATCCTCATCGCTTGTCCCACCAAATATCTCACTTGTCCTGACATCAGAATCTTCATTGCTTGTCCCACCAAATATCTCACTTATCCTGACATCAGAATCCTCATCGCTTGTCCCACCAAATATCTCACTTGTCCTGACATCAGAATCCTCATCGCTCGTTCCACCAAATATCTTACTTATCCGGACATCAGAATCCTCATTGCTTGTCCCACCAAATATCTCACGTGTCTTCACACATCAGAATCCTCATCACTTGTCCTGACATCAGAATCCTCATCGTTCGTCCCACCAAATATCTCACTTGTCCTGACATCAGAATCCTCATCGTTTGTTCCACCAAATATCTCACTTGTCCTGACATCAGAATCCTCATCGCCTGTCCCACTAAATATCTCACTTATCTTGACATCAAAATCCTCATCGCTCTGGATCACTAGTTGTATAATATGTTTTACTTTATTGAAATGTGAGATTGCCATTATATGTACTTGGTTGCACATTGCATTTAAGTTGTTGTATACATTTTAAGTTTACAATAAAGAAATAGATATTCTTCAATTTTATTCATGAATTAATTCGGTGCATAGCAGATTATTTTGTCACTATTAGTGACTGATGGGGCCTTTTTGTAGTCGGTTCACTCGGAATGCTAGACTTATCTAATTAAAGACAAACTTTGACTTGACTACGAAAAAGGCCACAATATCAATATCACAATATCCCAGTCTAAATTATGTCTGTTTCCAGATCTGACCGAAAACTGGATTTAATAATACCAGATTACTGTCATATACAAAGTCATGTCATTGTATTACCAGACATGTTTTAACCTGACAATAGACTGACTCGTGGAAGTCGTGATAGCGTAGTGATAGCGCTTTCGCTTCTGGTGTGAAAGGCCCAGAGTTCGAGCCCAGTTGGAGCCGTTATGATTGTGCCCTTAGGCAAGGCATTTAAATTCCACGTTGCCCCTTCTCTCTTTATCTTGGCGATGGATTCCATCAGGAATGAGATCTCGAGATTAATATAAGTTGTATGGTTCGCAATCGAGCTGAAATAAATTTGTATACAGTCAAACCTGTGTTAGTGGTCACCTCCATTAAGGGGCCAGCCAACCTGTATTAAGCAGCCATTTTCCGGATTCCTAATTGGTTGTTTTATTATATATTTGACCTCTATTAGGCAGCCACCTGTGCTAAGCAGCCACCTGTGCTAAGCAGCCACTTTGTCTGACACCCTTGGCTGGCTGCTTAAGACAGGTTTGACTGTAAACTAATAGACTGATTGAAATATAACAACATGCTGGAAACTGTTGAGAGTAATAATTTAATTTTGAAGAATCATGAATTGTACTGTTACAAATTGTTCAACTTAACCCATTTGATTCTGGATATCATTCAAACAGTATTTTCAAGGAACATAGAGCCAGATCAGCCATAATGGAATGTACCGTCTGATCAGGCTCTATGCTGTTTGCTATTCCGATGATCTTGCTATTCATACTTGGCTATGTAGCAAACAACATAGATCCTGATCAGCATGCAGCGTCACGCTGCGGCTGATCTGGATCTACCGGTATGTTGTTTGCAAAAGCCTTTAATTCACTGTGTACCGATGGACAACATTTTTACGATAAATACACTGGTTTCAAGATGAATCTTAGCCATTTTGGTTATTGCCGGAGTGTATAAACAGTGTGTTGGCCAGACCATATGACAATACACTGGAATGAAACTGGTTTATACAAATTAATTTTAGCTCGATTGCAAAACACGGTTTTTAACATTAAATTAAAGTCCCAGTATGTGTTTTTCTTAGAATGTGCTGCACACCGAGATAATGTATGGAGATATTGTTAGGAGCGGATGATTAGATATTGTGATTATTGTTTTATATTTTTAATAATAAATTATTACGGTAAAAAGTAAAATTTGGAAAATTATCCCACAAGTGAACCTGATTTTGTGAAATTACCATTCTTTAACCCTTTCAACACCACAGACCTCTAAATAGGCTTACAAAAAGTGTAGATCCAGATGAGCCGGCTCGTGACGAGCCGTCTCATCAGGATCTGCACTTTTTGCCAGTGATATGACTATTTTTAGACATAATTACCCATTTTGATAAATGAACTTGTACAAAATGTGATTTTCTGATTCATTTATTGGTTTATGAATATCATGGACCAGTCCATGTGAGTTACTTGGTGTTGAATGGGTTAATTACCTCCCTATATCTCACAATATCTTTTAGTAAAATTACCAATAACTCTGTAAATGGTTGTTTACTAATGTTACCACAAGGATAAATAACTCTGTAAATGGTTGTTTACTAATGTTACCACAAGGATAAATAACTCTGTAAATGATGGTTTACTGAAGTTAACACTAGGATAAATAACTCTGTAAATGGTTGTTTACTAATGTTACCACAAGGATAAATAACTCTGTAAACGATGGTTTACTGAAGTTAACACTAGGATAAATAACTCTGTAAATGGTTGTTTACTAATGTTACCACAAGGATAAATAACTCTGTAAATGGTTGTTTACTAATGTTACCACAAGGATAAATAACTCTGTAAATGGTTGTTTACTAATGTTACCACAAGGATAAATAACTCTGTAAATGGTTGTTTACTAAAGTTAACACTAGGATAAATAACTCTGTAAATGGTTGTTTACTAATGTTACCACAAGGATAAATAACTCTGTAAATGGTTGTTTACTAATGTTACCACAAGGATAAATAACTCTGTAAATGGTTGTTTACTAATGTTACCACAAGGATAAATAACTCTGTAAATGGTTGTTTACTAATGTTACCACAAGGATAAATAACTCTGTAAATGGTTGTTTACTAAAGTTAACACTAGGATAAATAACTCTGTAAATGGTTGTTTACTAATGTTACCACAAGGATAAATAACTCTGTAAATGGTTGTTTACTAATGTTATCACAAGGATAAATAACTCTGTAAATGGTTGTTTACTAATGTTACCACAAGGATAAATAACTCTGTAAATGTAAATTTGCATAGGAATTATTTTTCCAACAGAAGACACTTTAATCTCTTTTGAGACCACATTCTTGATGGAATCATGCATCTCGCCATGAGGGAGAGAGAAGAGGAAATGGGAAATTTAAATGCCTCGCCTAAAGGCACAATCGTAACGGCTACAGCTGGGCATGAACTCCGGGCCTTTGCATTGTCTGGACACCCAATTAAGCCTGCAGTGACTGTACTGTCCGGGCAGCCAAACGTACCACGACTGCACATCTATACACACAGACGGATACTTACATGAATAGAGGAACAATAGATCTGTTGTCTAGTGGTCTAGGGTTAGCTGTTATGTGACTGTGAATTGTCTCGTGTGACTAAATAGCCTACACTTTCCCTCAATAAATCGAAAAAATAAAAAATGCCAAATCTGCAACAAAAATCGGGAGGCCAGGATTAAATTATATGGGCTATAAATAGTTTTCCTGGGGACGACCTCCGGACCCCCCCGTCCCGTCTTAAGTTTTAAATTGGCCTACATATCGATTCCAGCCAAACTACGCCCCTGACTAGAACAAAAGAGAGTACAATGGCGTAGTCACGCTAGTATCCCTCCGTATGTCCGTCTGTCCGTACAGCCAAAATGTTAATGTTTCCGTGCATGACTTGACAACCATCATCAAAACAACAATGATTAACTTGAGGTCAGGAGGTCTTGAGATACACAATGTATAAGCCTTCTTGACTGGAGGAAAAAATGTTAACCACATCAATATACATAAACAATTATGTACCACAAAGGTGAAGGTTGTACTTTGTCCCTGTTTCATTATGAAGAGTAAAGGTCATAGATTCAGATAAACATTTAGGGTGTAATTTGGGCTTAATGTGTCTATAGTTGGCATGCATTAGATTTCCAGCATAAGTGTGGTTTGAGGTGTCTGTGTGGGGAGAGTCGGTGTTTGATGTGTTGGAAGAGGGAGATGGCGGGATTTAGTAAGGGGGACATGCTGTGTTTGAGGTGTCTGTGTTGGGAGAGTCGATGTGTTGGAAGAGGGCGATGGCGGGATTTGGTACGGGGGACATGCTGTGTTTGAGGTGTCAATAGGAGGATGGCGGGATTTAGTAAGGGGGACATGCCATGTCCGATGAGGTATTGGATTTGGTAAAGTGTAGGGGTGGTGGTTGCAGGAGGGAAGGGGGACTTGCGGTTGTTGACGTGTTGGAGGGGGAAGGGGATGTCTGGTATTTGAGGTGTCCGAGGGGGAGGGGGTGGTTGAGGTTTCAAAGGGGGAGGGGTGGTGGTTCACATGTTGCAGTAGGGAAGGGGGATGTGTGATGGTTGATGTGTTGCAGGAAGGAAGGGGGATGTGTGATGGTTGATGTGTTGCAGGAGGGAAGGGGGATGTGTGATGGTTGATGTGTTGCAGGAGGGAAGGGGGATGTGTGATGGTTGATGTGTTGTATGAGGGAAGGGGGATGTGTGGTTGTTGATGTGTTGCAGGAGGGAAGGGGGATGTGTGATGGTTGATGTGTTGCATGAGGGAAGGGGGATGTGTGATGGTTGATGTGTTGCAGGAGGGAAGGGGGATGTGTGGTGGTTGATGTGTTGCAGGAGGGAAGGGGGATGTGCGATGGTTGATGTGTTGCAGGAGGGAAGGGGGATGTGTGGTGGTTGATGTGTTGCAGGAGGGAAGGGGTGTGTGTGGTGGTTGATGTGTTGCAGGAGGAAGGGGGGTGTGGTTGTTGATGTGTTGCATGAGGGAAGGGGGATGTGTGGTGGTTGATGTGTTGCAGGAGGGAAGGGGGATGTGTGGTGGTTGATGTGTTGCAGGAGGGAAGGGGGGTGTGTGGTTGTTGATGTGTTGCATGAGGGAAGGGGGATGTGTGGTGGTTGATGTGTTGCAGGAGGGAAGGGGGATGTGTGATGGCTGATGTGTTGCAGGAGGGAAGGGGGATGTGTGATGGTTGATGTGTTGCAGGAGGGAAGGGGGATGTGTGGTATTTGAGGTGTCCGAGGGGAAGGTGGTTGAGGTGTCTGAGGGGGATGTGTGATTGTTGATGTGTTGGAGGGAGAGGGTGGTGTTGGAGGGGGATGTGTGATGGTTGAGGTGTTGGGGGTGTTGGTTGAGGTGTTGGAGGGGGGTGTGTGATTGTTGAGGTGTTGGAGGGAGAAGGGTGTTGGTTGAGGTGTTAGAGGGAGAGCGGTGTTGCTTGAGGTGTTGGAGGGGGATGTGTGATGGTTGAGGTGTTGGAGGGATAGGGGTGTTGGTTGAGGTGTTAGAGGGAGAGCGGTGTTGCTTGAGGTGTTGGAGGGGGATGAGTGATGGTTGAGGTGTTGGAGGGAGAGGGGTGTTGGTTGAGGTGTTAGTTAGAGATGGGAGTGGATCTGGTTCTTGTAGCATCTTGTTTCCACTGTAGAATGGATTAGACATACCAGCTGCAGTGATACTATAAATAAGAGGCTTCCAAGCAGGGCTGTTATATATATATCCATCATCAAAATCATAATGACTCATTTGAAGTCAGGGGACCTTGTGAACAAACTAGTATAAAACTGCTAAGTTATTAAGACATTTTGACATGTGGTATGATATGGAGCAATAAAAGTTCACAGATATTAATCTAGTGTCTACATATATACATGTGAGCATGTGAGCATTGAGCATAGATATTTCTGTATGTTTATTTAATGTCATTTTAATGGCTCTAGTTTCAGCAAGTTTACCATGTTTACTCAACTGTGTCTCCTACAAGCTGTTTCTTGGTTTACTTTTTGCAAGATTAATGATCTGCAAGTTTGTAGGCTAAATATTTCAAATTTATATAGGCATGTGTTACTATTCTTGGAAGATTCATTATGTTTTCTGGAATGGCTGCATGTGTCGATTGTATCACATATGGGGATTGTACACTGAGCCCCCCCTGTTCCAAACTCCCCACCCCCGCCCCCCGGGAGCGAACTCATGCACTTCGTGGATTCATGTGGTGGTGTCTCGCCTCATGGCCAGATCCCTGCCTGGAAGTTAAGAAAATATTTCTCAAATTTGAGATTAGATCTCAAGCTTGCTGATTGGTTCATACCTCAAATTCAATCACTCATGTTAATGGAGCTTGCTGATTGGTTCATACCTCAAATTCAATCACTCATGTTAATGGAGCTTGCTGATTGGTTCATACCTCAAATTCAATCACTCATGTTAATGGAGCTTGCTGATTGGTTCATACCTCAAATTCAACCACTCATGTTAATGGAGCTTGCTGATTGGTTAATACCTCAAATTCAACCACTCATGTTAATGGAGCTTGCTGATTGGTTCATACCTCAAATTCAATCACTCATGTTAATGAAACTTTGCTGATTGGTTCAAATCTCAAATTCAACCACTCATGTTAATGGAGCTTGCTGATTGGTTAATACCTCAAATTCAACCACTCCTGTTAATGGAGCTTGCTGATTGGTTCATACCTCAAATTCAACCACTCATGTTAATGGAGCTTGCTGATTGGTTCATACCTCAAATTCAATCACTCATGTTAATGGAGCTTGCTGATTGGTTCATACCTCAAATTCAATCACTCATGTTAATGGAGCTTGCTGATTGGTTCATACCTCAAATTCAATCACTCATGTTAATGGAGCTTGCTGATTGGTTCATACCTCAAATTCAACCACTCATGTTAATGGAGCTTGCTGATTGGTTAATACCTCAAATTCAACCACTCATGTTAATGGAGCTTGCTGATTGGTTCATACCTCAAATTCAATCACTCATGTTAATGAAACTTTGCTGATTGGTTCAAATCTCAAATTCAACCACTCATGTTAATGGAGCTTGCTGATTGGTTAATACCTCAAATTCAACCACTCCTGTTAATGGAGCTTGCTGATTGGTTCATACCTCAAATTCAATCACTCATGTTAATGGAGCTTGCTGATTGGTTCATACCTCAAATTCAATCACTCATGTTAATGGAGCTTGCTGATTGGTTCATACCTCAAATTCAACCACTCATGTTAATGGAGCTTGCTGATTGGTTAATACCTCAAATTCAACCACTCATGTTAATGGAGCTTGCTGATTGGTTCATACCTCAAATTCAATCACTCATGTTAATGAAACTTTGCTGATTGGTTCAAATCTCAAATTCAACCACTCATGTTAATGGAGCTTGCTGATTGGTTCAAATCTCAAATTCAACCACTCATGTTAATAGAGCTTTGCTGATTGGATCAAATCTCAAATTCAACCACTCGTGTTAATGGAGCTTGCTGATTGGTTCATATCTCAAATTCAACCACTCATGTTAATGGAACTTGCTGATTGGTTCAAATCTCAAATTCAACCACTCATGTTAATGGAGCTTTGCTGATTGGTTCAAATCTCAAATTCAACCACTCCTATTAATAGAGCTTTGCTGATTGGTTCATATCTCAAAGTCAATCACTCATGTTAATGGTTGCTGATTGGTTCAAATCTCAAATTCAATCACTCATGTTAATGGAGCTTTGCTGATTGGTTCAAATCTCAAATTCAATCACTCATGTTAATGGAGCTTTGCTGATTGGTTCAAATCCCAAATTCAATCACTCATGTTAATGGAGCTTTGCTGATTGGTTCAAATCTCAAATTCAACCACTCATGTTAATAGAGCTTTGCTGATTGGTTCAAATCTCAAATTCAATCACTCATGTTAATAGAGCTTTGCTGATTGGTTCAAATCTCAAATTCAACCACTCATGTTAATGGAGCTTGCTGATTGGTTCATATCTCAAATTCAACCACTCATGTTAATGGAGCTTGCTGATTGGTTCATACCTCAAATTCAACCACTCATGTTAATGGAGCTTGCTGATTGGATCAAATCTCAAATTCAACCACTCATGTTAATAGAGCTTTGCTGATTGGTTCAAATCTCAAATTCAACCACTCATGTTAATAGAGCTTTGCTGATTGGATCAAATCTCAAATTCAACCACTCATGTTAATAGAGCTTTGCTGATTGGTTCAAACCTCAAATTCAACCACTCATGGTAATGGTTGCTGATTGGTTCAAATCTCAAAGTCAATCACTCATGTTAATGGTTGCTGATTGGTTCAAATCTCAAATTCAATCACTCATGTTAATGGAGCTTTGCTGATTGGTTCAAATCTCAAATTCAATCACTCATGTTAATAGAGCTTTGCTGATTGGTTCAAATCTCAAATTCAACCACTCATGTTAATGGTTGCTGATTGGTTCATACCTCAAATTCAACCACTCATGTTAATGGAGCTTGCTGATTGGTTCATACCTCAAATTCAACCACTCATGTTAATGGAGCTTGCTGATTGGTTCAAATCTCAAATCCAACCACTCATGTTAATGGAGCTTGCTGATTGATTCATATCTCAAATTCAACCACTCATTAATGGAACTTGCTGATTGGTTCAAATCTCAAATTCAATCACTCATGTTAATGGAGCTTTGCTGATTGGTTCAAATCTCAAATTCAATCACTCATGTTAATAGAGCTTTGCTGATTGGTTCAAATCTCAAATTCAACCACTCATGTTAATGGTTGCTGATTGGTTCATACCTCAAATTCAACCACTCATGTTAATGGAGCTTGCTGATTGGTTCAAATCTCAAATTCAACCACTCATGTTAATGGAGCTTGCTGATTGGTTCATACCTCAAATTCAACCACTCATGTTAATGGAGCTTGCTGATTGGTTCATACCTCAAATTCAACCACTCATGTTAATAGAGCTTTGCTGATTGGTTCATATCTCAAATTCAATCACTCATGTTAATGGTTGCTGATTGGTTCAAATCTCAAATTCAACCACTCATGTTAATAGAGCTTTGCTGATTGGTTCAAATCTCAAATTCAACCACTCATGTTAATAGAGCTTTGCTGATTGGTTCATATCTCAAAGTCAATCACTCATGTTAATGGTTGCTGATTGGTTCAAATCTCAAATTCAATCACTCATGTTAATGGAGCTTTGCTGATTGGTTCAAATCTCAAATTCAATCACTCATGTTAATGGAGCTTTGCTGATTGGTTCAAATCCCAAATTCAATCACTCATGTTAATGGAGCTTTACTGATTGGTTCAAATCTCAAATTCAACCACTCATGTTAATAGAGCTTGCTGATTGGTTCAAATCTCAAATTCAACCACTCATGTTAATGGAGCTTGCTGATTGGTTCAAATCTCAAATTCAATCACTCATGTTAATGGAGCTTGCTGATTGGTTCATATCTCAAATTCAACCACTCATGTTAATGGAACTTGCTGATTGGTTTAAATCTCAAATTCAATCACTCATGTTAATGGAGCTTGCTGATTGGTTCAAATCTCAAATTCAACCACTCATGTTAATGGAGCTTGCTGATTGGTTCAAATCTCAAATTCAACCACTCATGTTAATGGAGCTTGCTGATTGGTTCATACCTCAAATTCAACCACTCATGTTAATGGAGCTTGCTGATTGGTTCATACCTCAAATTCAACCACTCATGTTAATGGAGCTTGCTGATTGGTTCAAACCTCAAATTCAACCACTCATGTTAATGGAGCTTGCTGATTGGTTCAAATCTCAAATTCAACCACTCATGTTAATGGAGCTTGCTGATTGGTTCAAACCTCAAATTCAACCACTCATGTTAATGGTTGCTGATTGGTTCAAATCTCAAATTCAATCACTCATGTTAATAGAGCTTTGCTGATTGGTTCAAATCTCAAATTCAACCACTCATGTTAATGGAGCTTGCTGATTGGTTCAAATCTCAAATTCAACCACTCATGTTAATGGAGCTTGCTGATTGGTTCATATCTCAAATTCAACCACTCATGTTAATGGTTGCTGATTGGTTCAAATCTCAAATTCAATCACTCATGTTAATGGAGCTTTGCTGATTGGTTCAAATCTCAAATTCAATCACTCATGTTAATGGAGCTTTGCTGATTGGTTCAAATCCCAAATTCAATCACTCATGTTAATGGAGCTTTACTGATTGGTTCAAATCTCAAATTCAACCACTCATGTTAATAGAGCTTGCTGATTGGTTCAAATCTCAAATTCAACCACTCATGTTAATGGAGCTTGCTGATTGGTTCAAATCTCAAATTCAATCACTCATGTTAATGGAGCTTGCTGATTGGTTCATATCTCAAATTCAACCACTCATGTTAATGGAACTTGCTGATTGGTTTAAATCTCAAATTCAATCACTCATGTTAATGGAGCTTCGCTGATTGGTTCAAATCTCAAATTCAATCACTCATGTTAATAGAGCTTTGCTGATTGGTTCAAATCTCAAATTCAATCACTCATGTTAATGGTTGTTGATTGGTTCATACCTCAAATTCAACCACTCATGTTAATGGAGCTTGCTGATTGGTTCATACCTCAAATTCAACCACTCATGTTAATGGAGCTTGCTGATTGGTTCATACCTCAAATTCAACCACTCGTGTTAATGGAGCTTGCTGATTGGTTCAAATCTCAAATTCAACCACTCATGTTAATAGAGCTTTGCTGATTGGTTCATATCTCAAAGTCAATCACTCATGTTAATGGTTGCTGATTGGTTCAAATCTCAAATTCAATCACTCATGTTAATGGAGCTTTGCTGATTGGTTCAAATCTCAAATTCAATCACTCATGTTAATGGAGCTTTGCTGATTGGTTCAAATCCCAAATTCAATCACTCATGTTAATGGAGCTTTACTGATTGGTTCAAATCTCAAATTCAACCACTCATGTTAATAGAGCTTGCTGATTGGTTCAAATCTCAAATTCAACCACTCATATTAATGGAGCTTGCTGATTGGTTCAAATCTCAAATTCAACCACTCATGTTAATAGAGCTTTGCTGATTGGTTCAAATCTGAAATTCAATCACTCATGTTAATAGAGCTTTGCTGATTGGTTCATATCTCAAAGTCAATCACTCATGTTAATGGTTGCTGATTGGTTCAAATCTCAAATTCAATCACTCATGTTAATGGAGCTTTGCTGATTGGTTCAAATCCCAAATTCAATCACTCATGTTAATGGAGCTTGCTGATTGGTTCATATCTCAAATTCAACCACTCATGTTAATGGAACTTGCTGATTGGTTTAAATCTCAAATTCAATCACTCATGTTAATGGAGCTTCGCTGATTGGTTCAAATCTCAAATTCAACCACTCATGTTAATGGAACTTGCTGATTGGTTCAAATCTCAAATTCAACCACTCATGTTAATGGTTGCTGATTGGTTCATACCTCAAATTCAACCACTCATGTTAATGGAGCTTGCTGATTGGTTCATACCTCAAATTCAACCACTCATGTTAATGGAGCTTGCTGATTGGTTCATACCTCAAATTCAACCACTCGTGTTAATGGAGCTTGCTGATTGGTTCAAATCTCAAATTCAACCACTCATGTTAATGGAGCTTGCTGATTGGTTCATACCTCAAATTCAACCACTCATGTTAATAGAGCTTTGCTGATTGGTTCATATCTCAAAGTCAATCACTCATGTTAAAGGTTGCTGATTGGTTCAAATCTCAAATTCAACCACTCATGTTAATGGAGCTTGCTGATTGGTTCATACCTCAAATTCAACCACTCATGTTAATGGAGCTTGCTGATTGGTTCAAATCTCAAATTCACCCACTCATGTTAATGGAGCTTGCTGATTGGTTCATACCTCAAATTCAATCACTCATGTTAATGGAGCTTGCTGATTCGTTCATACCTCAAATTCAACCACTCATGTTAATGGAGCTTGCTGATTGGTTCAAATCTCAAATTCAACCACTCATGTTAATGGAGCTTGCTGATTGGTTCAAATCTCAAATTCAACCACTCATGTTAATAGAGCTTGCTGATTGGTTCAAACCTCAAATTCAACCACTCATGTTAATGGTTGCTGATTGGTTCAAATCTCAAATTCAATCACTCATGTTAATGGAGCTTGCTGATTGGTTCATACCTCAAATTCAACCACTCATGTTAATAGAGCTTTGCTGATTTGTTCATATCTCAAAGTCAATCACTCATGTTAATGGTTGCTGATTGGTTCAAATCTCAAATTCAACCACTCATGTTAATAGAGCTTTGCTGATTGGTTCAAATCTCAAATTCAATCACTCATGTTAATAGAGCTTTGCTGATTGGTTCAAATCTCAAATTCAACCACTCATGTTAATGGAGCTTTGCTGATTGGTTCAAATCTCAAATTCAACCACTCATGTTAATGGTTGCTGATTGGTTCATACCTCAAATTCAACCACTCATGTTAATGGAGCTTGCTGATTGGTTCATACCTCAAATTCAACCACTCATGTTAATGGAGCTTGCTGATTGGTTCATACCTCAAATTCAACCACTAATGTTAATGGAGCTTGCTGATTGGTTCATACCTCAAATTCAACCACTCATGTTAATGGAGCTTGCTGATTAGTTCATACCTCAAATTCAACCACTCATGTTAATAGAGCTTTGCTGATTGGTTCATATCTCAAAGTCAATCACTCATGTTAATGGTTGTTGATTGGTTCAAATCTCAAATTCAACCACTCATGTTAATAGAGCTTTGCTGATTGGTTCAAATCTCAAATTCAATCACTCATGTTACTAGAGCTTTGCTGATTGGTTCAAATCTCAAATTCAACCACCCATGGTAATGGTTGCTGATTAGTTCATACCTCAAATTCAACCACTCATGTTAATGGAGCTTGCTGATTGGTTCATACCTCAAATTCAACCACTCATGTTAATGGAGCTTGCTGATTGGTTCAAATCTCAAATTCAACCACTCATGTTAATGGAGCTTGCTGATTGGTTCATACCTCAAATTCAACCACTCATGTTAATGGAGCTTGCTGATTCGTTCATACCTCAAATTCAACCACTCATGTTAATGGAGCTTGCTGATTGGTTCAAATCTCAAATTCAACCACTCATGTTAATGGAGCTTGCTGATTGGTTCAAATCTCAAATTCAACCACTCATGTTAATGGAGCTTGCTGATTGGTTCAAACCTCAAATTCAACCACTCATGTTAATGGTTGCTGATTGGGTCAAATCTCAAATTCAATCACTCATGTTAATGGAGCTTTGCTGATTGGTTCAAATCTCAAATTCAACCACTCATGTTAATGGAGCTTGCTGATTGGTTCAAATCTCAAATTCAACCACTCGTGTTAATGGAGCTTGCTGATTGGTTCATATCTCAAATTCAACCACTCATGTTAATGGAGCTTGCTGATTGGTTCAAATCTCAAATTCAACCACTCATGTTAATGGAGCTTTGCTGATTGGTTCAAATCTCAAATTCAACCACTCCTGTTAATAGAGCTTTGCTGATTGGTTCAAATCCCAAATTCAATCACTCATGTTAATGGAGCTTTACTGATTGGTTCAAATCTCAAATTCAACCACTCATGTTAATAGAGCTTGCTGATTGGTTCAAATCTCAAATTCAACCACTCATGTTAATGGAGCTTGCTGATTGGCTCAAATCTCAAATTCAATCACTCATGTTAATGGAGCTTGCTGATTTGTTCATATCTCAAATTCAACCACTCATGTTAATGGAACTTGCTGATTGGTTTAAATCTCAAATTCAATCACTCATGTTAATGGAGCTTCGCTGATTGGTTCAAATCTCAAATTCAATCACTCATGTTAATAGAGCTTTGCTGATTGGTTCAAATCTCAAATTCAACCACTCATGTTAATGGTTGCTGATTGGTTCATACCTCAAATTCAACCACTCATGTTAATGGAGCTTGCTGATTGGTTCATACCTCAAATTCAACCACTCATGTTAATGGAGCTTGCTGATTGGTTCATACCTCAAATTCAACCACTCATGTTAATGGAGCTTGCTGATTGGTTCAAATCTCAAATTCAACCACTCATGTTAATGGAGCTTGCTGATTGGTTCATACCTCATATTCAACCACTCATGTTAATGGAGCTTGCTGATTGGTTCAAATCTCAAATTCAACCACTCATGTTAATGGAGCTTGCTGATTGGTTCATACCTCAAATTCAACCACTCATGTTAATGGAGCTTGCTGATTGGTTCAAATCTCAAATTCAACCACTCATGTTAATGGAACTTGCTGATTGGTTCAAATCTCAAATTCAATTGCTCATGTTAATGGAGCTTTGCTGATTGGTTCATATCTCAAATTCAATCACTCATGTTAATAGAGCTTTGCTGATTGGTTCAAATCTCAAATTCAACCACTCATGTTAATGGTTGCTGATTGGTTCATACCTCAAATTCAACCACTCATGTTAATGGAGCTTGCTGATTGGTTCATACCTCAAATTCAACCACTCATGTTAATGGAGCTTGCTGATTGGTTCAAATCTCAAATTCAACCACTCATGTTAATGGAGCTTTGCTGATTGGTTCAAATCTCAAATTCAATCACTCATGTTAATGGAGCTTGCTGATTGGTTCATATCTCAAATTCAACCACTCATGTTAATGGAACTTGCTGATTGGTTCAAATCTCAAATTCAATTGCTCATGTTAATGGAGCTTTGCTGATTGGTTCATATCTCAAATTCAATCACTCATGTTAATAGAGCTTTGCTGATTGGTTCAAATCTCAAATTCAACCACTCATGTTAATGGTTGCTGATTGGTTCATACCTCAAATTCAACCACTCATGTTAATGGAGCTTGCTGATTGGTTCATACCTCAAATTCAACCACTCATGTTAATGGAGCTTGCTGATTGGTTCAAATCTCAAATTCAACCACTCATGTTAATGGAGCTTGCTGATTTGTTCATACCTCAAATTCAACCACTCATGTTAATGGAGCTTGCTGATTTGTTCATACCTCAAATTCAACCACTCATGTTAATGGAGCTTGCTGATTGGTTTAAATCTCAAATTCAATCACTCATGCTAATGGAGCTTCGCTGATTGGTTCACATCTCAAATTCAATCACTCATGTTAATAGAGCTTTGCTGATTGGTTCAAATCTCAAATTCAACCACTCATGTTAATGGAGCTTGCTGATTTGTTCATACCTCAAATTCAACCACTCATGTTAATGGAGCTTGCTGATTTGTTCATACCTCAAATTCAACCACTCATGTTAATGGAGCTTGCTGATTGGTTCATACCTCAAATTCAACCACTCATGTTAATAGAGCTTTGCTGATTGGTTCATATCTCAAAGTCAATCACTCATGTTAATGGTTGCTGATTGGTTCAAATCTCAAATTCAACCACTCATGTTAATAGAGCTTTGCTGATTGGTTCAAATCTGAAATTCAATCACTCATGTTAATAGAGCTTTGCTGATTGGTTCAAATCTCAAATTCAACCACTCATGTTAATGGAGCTTGAGTTTGAGATACAAGTAGGGTTATATAACCTTCATGCAGACTTTCCAACAATTCACATTCTTTACAGATGGATCTGTTGTCCAGTGGTAACACGCTGGACTGGTAATCCAGGGATCACAGGTTTGATCCCCCGTCTGATCCTAATAAAATTAACAGTCTATCAGATGGGACATTAAACCGAGGTCTTGTGTCGGTGCTTTACACCGTGCACGTAAAAGAACCAGAGAAGACTCTGGAATGGGTCTCTGTATCATTGCACTATCCTCCAAAAATCTAAAATGACTAATCTCTTCAGGAGGCGTCGCTCATATGAGCCACCGGTAGCGACGATAAATAAACGTAAAACACACACCAACAATTCACATAGAGTCGGCCACCGACTGCTCTGAGAATGCCCTACCCCTCGGGCTACCCACCGCCCTGAACCTGTTTCGACAACCAACAACTGAATTGAGCAGTAGTTTAAGTGAAATATATACTTGTCTGTAATTTATGTACCATCATATATAATGATGAACAGATGCTGGGTAACAACAACAGAAGTTATGCCCCACTTCACTTGAGCCACATTCTTTATAATATTAACTATTTCTCTTCTAGATTACACATATTTTATCTCAACAGTTAACCATATTTTGTGGTCTGGTTGCAGCAAATTGAAGGAAACTATTATTTTTATAGAGTGGGATTTAACCTCATTTTACTTAATGGGAGTGATTTAGATATAGCAGAGAATGCTATTTGTTGGGTTAGTTTATGTAAATGTACATTTTAAAGAAAACAATATAGTTTTGTATGTTTTGTTGTATTTGTAAATTGTGAGTAGATTATGATTTTATCACATGTTATATTAGTTTATACAAATTTATTTTAGCTCGATTGCGAAACAAGTTCTTTCAACTTATATAAATCGCTCTCGAGACCTCATTCCTGATGGAATCCATCGCCACGAGGGAGAGAAGAGGCAACGTGGAATTTAAATGCCTTGCCTAAGGACACAATCGTATCGGCTCCAGCGGGGCTCGAACTCCGGACCTTTCGCACCTGAAGCGAACGCGCATCCACTGCGCTATCACGACATGTTATATTTGATGGATAGAGTGATGATATACTTTATTTCACTAAATTTAAACACACACAGCAGATTTACAGGTGTTATTTCAACCTTTATAAAAAGAACAGACAAAATTATAGGCAAACATTTTCTCTCTTGGCAAATATTTAAACCTGCTGTTTACAATAAATTTTATATAGCCTGCAAAATTTGTAGTAAAACATATATATAACATGCTGGGAACCAGTAGACATTTGAGATATACCTGTGTATATGGATAGATAACACAAAAGAAAAGCTATTTTATATATCTTCTAGATTTTCAGAAAGAGAACTGGTGAAAACCTTGGCAAGAGGCCTTTTCATGGGCTACAAAAAATGACGTCCGGAATTTGCAGCGTTTTGTTGTTTATTGTCATGATATAACATCCTCTACTGTAGCGAATCAGTTTTCCAGATTTCATAGAAATGGAATACATATCTTCGTGAATTCTGCGTGTGAAATGTCTGGATATACTGTTTCAAAATGCTTTAATTGTTGAAGGTTTTGAAGTTGTGTTAATTGTAACTAGGCGCTGTGTTGTAAAGTGAGAAACGTGAATATTGCGTGTGATTTTTAAAAAAAAAAGGTCGTTGGTGGGGAGGAAAAAGTATTCAAAGTGGCGCTGGAATTTAACGTAAGAGAAATCATGGATAAACTTGGAAGCACCAGTACAGGCTTGACAGGTATGCTCAATTATATTGTTTGATTTTATGTGCATGTGTTATGTTATATACCATTGCAAGCTCAGGAGTATTTGCTGTTATGTACATGTATAGGATATAAGCTGAAAACCATCCAATATGTAAAATATTGAACTGTGTGAGGCACTATGCACAGAAGATAATGCCAATATTATACATATTGGATCTGATTGATGCTTATATCTTACTTTACAACACACACTTATGATCGTACAAATTAAAATTGTTAATTTGTACCTTTACGCATAGGATTTAACATAATACTCTGGCCTTTTGAAAGCAGTCCAATATTAATAATAATGGACTGCAGATACAAAGGTATGACTTCACAACAGTGTTTTAGTTCAGCATAAATGTGCAGTGTACATTCAGTAACATCCCACACTGCCCGATACAACAGTGTTTTAGTTCAGCATAAATGTGCAGTGTACATTCAGTAACATCCCACACTGCCCGATACAACAGTGTTTTAGTTCAGCATAAATGTGCAGTGTACATTCAGTAACATCCCACACTGCCCGATACAACAGTGTTTTAGTTCAGCATAAATGTGCAGTGTACATTCAGTAACATCCCATACTGTCCGATACAACAAATTGTCTGCTTCAAAAAGTGGATGCAACTTCTAGAACACATAAAATCAGTCGATACAAATTTTGTGACACCGAAAATAGTTTTAAATAATTGTTTAGTTTCTAATAACTAATGGTAAATTATAGTTGTTCAGCCGATTACATGTTTAGGTTCGAAGAAAATATGGTAAACTAATTCAGAAATCACACATCAGGAAAGGGTTGTGAGTTGATTCAGCTGTAATATATGTGATTTAGGGGGTTGTGTGCTGGTTCAGACTGGTAATACTCTTTAATTCTGGGGTTGTGTGCTGGTTCAGTGGTCATACACTTCAATTTGGAGGTTGTTTGTTGGTCCAGTGGTAATACACTTCAATTTGGAGGTTGTTTGTTGGTTCAGTGGTAATATACTTCAATTTGGAGGTTGTGTGTTGGTTCAGTGGTAATATACTTCAATTTGGAGGTTGTTTGTTGGTCCAGTGGTAATATACTTCAATTTGGGGCTTGTGTGTTGGTCCAGTGGTAATACACTTCAATTTGGAGGTTGTTTGTTGGTTCAGTGGTAATATACTTCAATTTGGAGGTTGTGTGTTGGTTCAGTGGTAATATACTTCAATTTGGAGGTTGTTTGTTGGTCCAGTGGTAATATACTTCAATTTGGGGCTTGTGTGTTGGTCCAGTGGTAATACACTTCAATTTGGAGGTTGTTTGTTGGTTCAGTGGTAATATACTTCAATTTGGAGGTTGTGTGTTGGTTCAGTGGTAATATACTTCAATTTGGAGGTTGTTTGTTGGTCCAGTGGTAATATACTTCAATTTGGGGCTTGTGTGTTGGTCCAGTGGTAATACACTTCAATTTGGAGGTTGTTTGTTGGTCCAGTGGTAATATACTTCAATTTGGAGGTTGTGTGTTGGTTCAGTGGTAATATACTTCAATTTGGAGGTTGTTTGTTGGTTCAGTGGTCATACACTTCAATTTGGAGGTTGTGTGTTGGTCCAGTGGTCATACACTTCAATTTGGAGGTTGTGTGTTGGTCCAGTGGTCATACACTTCAATTCTGGGGGTTGTGTGTTGGTCCAGTGGTAATGCATCTAGAATGTATGGACCAGTACATTGTACATGCAGCATCGATAGCGATGTTTTCCATTTTTGGGTTTTTGCAATGCACACCTACCATAAAAATATCGGTCCATCTATCCTATGAGAAATGGAAGAAAAGACATGTGATGAATATCTAACCTCCAAATTGATTTAACCCTTTCCATCATAGAGATTTAGGTTAATATACTATTATATCTCCATACAAACGACAGATATTTAGCTAGCATGCAGTGGATAAGTAGTCGCCATATCTATCCCACCTCCATTGATATTACTTGGACTACATAAGATTCTGGCCTTAATTATGAACATTGGTTGGCTACTACATTGTCAATGTATGTCGTATTGGTAATGGCATCAAGAGGTGCTTCTATGGGGGAAAGGGTTTATGAACATTGGTTGGCTACTACATTGTCAAGTTATGTCATATTGGTAATAGCATCAAGAGGTGCTTCTATGAGGGAAAGGGTTTATGAACATTGGTTTGGCTACTACATTGTCAATGTATGTCGTTTTGGTAATAGCGTCAAGAGGTGCTTCTATGGGGGAAAGGGTTTATGAACATTGGTTGGCTACTACATTGTCAAGTTATGTCGTATTGGTAATAGCATCAAGAGGTGCTTCTATGAGGGAAAGGGTTAAATAATGGAAAGATAAATAGCCGTACCTAGAAGTCATGTAGCTATGGTATGTTTGTTTATTATACATGTATGTACAGAATAATAGCCATACCGTATTGTAAGTATGTATGGACTTTTTTCAAATTTCGCTGACGTTAGTTTAAAAGTCCAGATTCGTTTTAAGAATAAATGATCCTGTGCTCTCAGGTAGGTTCATATTTAGCATAATACAATACAAATTTAAACACAAATGTCATTTAAAAAATAGGAAAGTTAGTCCTCTGGGATATGTTTTAGGGGGGTAAAACCACATACCTACCCAAATTAATTCTGTAGTTACTTGTCGGAGACTATTTAGAAATAAAAATGCTGTACCTACTGGGTCAACAACCATCGCTATAGACACATAATATCTACTATATGATCAACCGTAGCAGACATCATCTATATGGTCAAAGATAATGTGCAAATGATGACTTCTGAAGATAATTTAATTCGATGAAAGGCTTCTTCTGAAATTAACCATTTTGTATGTACGGCTTTTGTGTGTGTGTTTTACGTTTATTTATCGTCGCTACCGGTTGCCCATATGAGCGACGCCTCCTGAAGAGATTAGTTATTTTAGATTTTGGAGGATAGTGCATGATACAGACAGAGACCCCCATTCCAGAATCTCCTCTGGTTCTTTTACGTGCACGGTGTAAAGCACCGACACGAGACCTCGGTTTTACGTCCAATCTGCAAGACTGTTAATTGTATTAGGGTCAGACGGGGGATCGAACCTGTGATCCCTGGATTACCAGTCTAGCATGTTACCACTGGACAACAGATCCGTCTGTAAAGAATGTGAATTGTTGGAAAGTCTGCATCAAGGTTATATAACCCTACTTGCATCTCAAACTCAAGCTCCATTAACATAAGTGGTTGAATTGAATTGAAATGAATATATTAAAATCAACAAGAGTAACTTTTATTGAAGGAAAATTAATGATGGTTCAAATTTATCAAATTTTGCAAACAACCAATTATGACTGCTGTTTGGCGTATGTACCGCTAATTATCATTGTTAATGTGTTGAGATTGACAAGTTTGACTAGGTGTTGACATGATGAAATTAAGTCACTTTAAATACTAGAACTTGTTGATATTTACTCACTCACTGACACATGTCAAACACACTATTATACTGATTTTATAAATGAAGTCATGAGCAGCTGATCATTTTAAACAGCCGGATCTGTAGTCCAGTGGAAACACGCTGCACTGGTAATCCAGGGATCGCAGGTTCGATCCCCCGTTTGACCCTAATAAAATTAACAGTCTTTCAGATGGGACCTTAAACCGAGGTCTCGTGTCGGTGCTTTACACTGTGCACGTAAAAGAACCAGAGGAGACTCTGGAATGGGTCTCTGTCTGTATCACATTGCACTATCCTCCAAAATCTAAAATGACTAATATCTTCAGGAGGCGTCGCTCATTTGGGTAACCAGTAGCGATGATAAATAAACGTAAAACACAGATTTTCGTATCATATTTGGAGTTGGGTACGACAGTTATATTTGATTTGGTACGGAATTTAGACATTACTGTCACTGGTGTATGTAACCAGTTATTTCATTGGCTGAATGACTTAAATTTATCCAATCAGAAGTGTTGTTATTTATCACTTCATCCCATGTTTAAAATATGTACCCAGTTATTTCATTGGCTGATGACGTAAAACACGATCATTTTAAACGTAAAACACACACATGATCATACCCAGCGATTATAAGAAGTTAGCCGCATAAGTCGAAGCACATGTGTACACAGAGCCGTGAGAGAGAATATGGCATATTAACGATTTAGTGGTCATACACCAGAGTCATTATCATGACTAGAAATGCTTACAAATCACATTCAGTTTATTATTAATTTTCGCGACATTTGGTCCTTTTCTTCAATGATGCGTTTTATACAGCAAATAATGGTTTTTCCCCCTGGAATTTCTCTGTTTTTTAACTGTGTCTTATACTCCAGTGCGACCTATACTCAAACGATTACGGTATAAACTATGCATCATTTTGGCAGCTAATTTTGAGTAAGATATCATGATTGTGAGCAGTTAGTATGCAGGCAAGTGGTGAAAATAACAGCAATTAAAGTGATCACACCTTCATGGCTGCGTAATAATGGTCAAAAACAGCCTGCCTAATAACAGAGTTCTGTCTGAATTTTTGTCAAAAAAACTCAATTTGAAAAACTTTTGAGTCGACTAAAAACCATATATCGGTAGTTCACAGATAAATATTTGAAGCATGTATTTTAGTGTTTCCCCCAGACTGAAAATGGGGCAGGGCGCAAGTAGACTTGTTCTCAAAAGGGCAGATTTAACTCAGTCACATTCATGCTATTATGAGTACAAAATGTTTTGAGGACGAATCAATTTTGCAACTTGCTGCGTATTACAATTCAAAACATATTATAGTTCATGACAATTGTGTGGTTTCCGAGATAATTATCTAAACAAAAATGTAAGCCACAAAGTTACAACAATAATGCATTTGCATTCATTTAAATAAGACACTTACATATAAACTATAATGGCGGCGCGGCATAATTGACATCTGTTGGCGGAATTTCTGACCGGTGCAATGGGAAATCCACATGCTGTGATATGCACATTGCATAGTACCCAGTAAAACTAAAGATGTGAGAGAATTGTTATATATTTACATCTGCGCGCCGATAATCCCCTACATTTGTTTTTACAACACTTGCTCAAATGGAAATTGGGATATAAATGTGCGAAAATTGACTGATTGGCACGTATCATGATTACCTGTCAAATTGGTTGAAACATATTTTATTGCCTCTTCAATATACATAGCACAAATTGACGCATGCAGACGACAAAAACTGGTTGCCCGATCATTACCTGTGCTAATATGATGTAGTAGCCCAGTTACACAGTATATAGGTGGACATTTCACAGCATATTGATCCTAAACCTGTGTATTCCAGATTATAGCAGCAGTCTAACACGGGAGTAGGGATTTCAGGCTATATTGCAATAATTATTATGAACTTTTATTGAGAATTTAGGCACACAAGGGCGAGCATTTTCGGAATTTCAGGCACAAGGGCGCCCCAAAAAGGGTAGGATGTGCAGCCGCCCTCCTGTTCCTGCTTAGTATTTGACCAAAAAATAAAAGTTGCGCCAAATATTTTCCCCAATTCACAAAATTTAGAACCAGTATTTGTTGTTTGTCGCAATTGGCGCCATTGGCGACCGACAACAGGAACCCTGAATAACCCTTTCTTGATGTCATAAAACTGCGTGTATGAGATGTCATAACTATGTTCACAGATGGTATGATCAAATTCAGGCCATTAATTCAGGTAATCTTTCTTCTCTAAAACTTCTGTTTTATCCAAGGACATCATAGGATAAATAGAATCCAAGATAATACAAGGCTCAGCAGACCCTCGCCTTGTATATTTTCTCCAATTTGCCTAATAAATTAAAATTTATAAGACAGTAATCTAATATTCTCTATTCTCTAATTTTGGCCAGTAAGATACACTGGCGCATTATAAAGCACTCTTTCTATTAAAATGTTGTATTTAATGGTCATACTGTGCATTTTAACCATATTTTGTTGAAATTTATTAAATAACACCATTTAAGGATGGTTCTCACTTCTCCCAAACATTCTGACCTAGAAAACCCAGGGTTGTCAATGGGAGTGATTTATATGAAGTTGTTATTTTTAACCCTGCTATGCATAGAAAGGACAGTGTACAATATTTATATGACGTTGTTATTTTTAACCCTGCTATGCATAGAAAGGACAGTGTACAATATTTATATGACGTTGTTATTTTTAACCCTGCTATGCATAGAAAGGACAGTGTACAATATTTATATGAAGTTGTTATTTTTAACCCTGCTATGCATAGAAAGGACAGTGTACAATATTTATATGACGTTGTTATTTTTAACCCTGCTATGCATAGAAAGGACAGTGTACAATATTTATATGACGTTGTTATTTTAACCCTGCTATGCATAGAAAGGACAGTGTACAATATTTATATGACGTTGTTATTTTTAACCCTGCTATGCATAGAAAGGACAGTGTACAATATTTATATGACGTTGTTATTTTTAACCCTGCTATGCATAGAAAGGACAGTGTACAATATTTATATGACGTTGTTATTTTTAACCCTGCTATGCATAGAAAGGACAGTGTACAATATTTATATGACGTTGTTATTTTTAACCCTGCTATGCATAGAAAGGACAGTGTACAATATATGACGTTGTTATTTTAACCCTGCTATGCATAGAAAGGACAGTGTACAATATTTATATGACGTTGTTATTTTTAACCCTGCTATGCATAGAAAGGACAGTGTACAATATTATATGACGTTGTTATTTTTAACCCTGCTAGCATAGAAAGGACAGTGTACAATATTTATATGACGTTGTTATTTTTAACCCTGCTATGCATAGAAAGGACAGTGTACAATATTTATATGACGTTGTTATTTTTAACCCTGCTATGCATAGAAAGGACAGTGTACAATATTTATATGACGTTGTTATTTTTAACCCTGCTATGCATAGAAAGGACAGTGTACAATATTTATATGACGTTGTTATTTTTAACCCTGCTATGCATAGAAAGGACAGTGTACAATATTTACAAGAATTTAATTACACAAGATATACTAAAGTAGTAGATATATATAGATGAGATGAATGAACACGCTGATTAAATTATTATGTGCACGCTCGTGTTTCCTAATGACTCTTCAATGTTGGAATTCATTTTAACCCTTTCAACCCCACAGGCCTCTAAATAGGCTTATGAAAAGTGTAGATCCAGATGAGCCGGCTCGTGACGAGCCGTCTCATCAGGATCTGCACTTTTTTGCCAGTAATAATTATTACTATTTTTAGATAAAATTACCCATTTTGATAAATGAACTGGTCCAAAGGTAATTTTCTTATTAATTTATTGGTCTGAAAATATCACGCACCAGTCCATGTCAGTTACTTGGGGTTGAATGGGTTAATTGACCAATCTATTTAAAACCCTTCGTTGGGGCTTCAAATGCAATTCCCCATTTTATAGAAGAGTGTTTCATTATCAACACACACATTCAAAGATACATGTATAGTTAATCATGTTAGTCTGCTTGTATTGTTATTATTTACGCCAAACTTCCATTTATGTTATATTGCGACATTTTAAAAAAGCTTCATAGTTCATTCAAATCAGCCAGTGTGCGTTTTACGTTTATTTATCGTCGCTACCGGTTACCCATATGAGCGACGCCTCTTGAAGAGATTAATCATTTTAGATTTTTGGAGGCTAGTGCAATGATACAGACAGAGACCCATTCCAGAGTCTCCTCTGGTTCTTTTACGTGCACAGTGTAAAGCACCGACACGAGACCTCGGGTTAACGCCCCATCTGAAAGACTGTTAATTTTAGTAGGGTCAGACGGGAGATCGAACCTGCGATCCCTGGATTACCAGTCCAGCGTGTTACCACTGGACTACAGATCAGTCAGGATAAAATAGTATGTTTTATTTGTTTGCTAACGATCGCCACAAAACAAACCACTTGCCAGAGCCACGCTATTGAACACTAAATAATCAGCTGATTTAATGTTCTTCTAAGTCCGTGTTTGTGTAGAGATAAAAGCTCAACACAATCTGGACATGTATCCCACATATAACAAGACTTTCAAGGGCGATTTAGGAAGCCACGTGTGTGTCGAAATAAATATATGAATGTTTGGAATCGCTCGCAACCGTGGGAGGTTGTTATTGTTATCCAGCAGAACAGATACTGCCAATGAATGGACCAGCGTAACCTGGGTTCCAGTCTGTCGATTTTTCACTTTTTTAACTTCTGGCAAAATGACAGCCTGGGGAAACTGGATTTCCGATTGTAGCGCCATCTACTTACACGCACTTTTATGAGGGTGTAGATTTGAAGAACGACAACTCTTCTCTACAAGATAAGTATCGCTAAATACATTTTCATTTACATTGCAAACATATAATGTCCTGTTTCTGTGTTATATCGACGAGATGGCGGGTTTTAAATATTACATTTAGATGGTAATGGATCAATTCGGCGTAATTGAACTAAGGACGACTTAAATATTGAGTAAATACGTCAAATCAGACGCACATTGTACTTCTTAAAACTATTTATCGTTCCGTTGACCCGTAAACAATGGCCGCCAATTATAAAGTTTTATCAACATTGCAGTGCCTCACCTTCGATTCAAGTACGTCATTAATTAAGTCACATGCTAATAGGCCTATTAATAGAATTAATGCGAGTCAATAATTACATGGACAATCCCCCACATTTCCCCAGGCGTATTGATATGATCAGAAACTCAATACGGCCCAATTAATAGTCTCGGTGTTAAAATATATTTATTTGACTGATCAGGCAAAATATATCGATGCCTGTTCCCAGGTTAGGACCAGCTGTCCACATATTCGCTTCATGGCCAATAACAAATTATTATTATATACCACACTTATATAGCGCTCTTTTCATCTAAATATAAAACGTTCAAAAGCGCTTTACAGCCTAAAATATCACAAATATTGATAAAAACTTCCACATACAATGAGATAAAACAAGACAAAATTAGCAAACACAATTACAATGGATTCTAAATATGCTATAAAATATTAGGATCTAAAATTATAACAATTAAAATATAGGTAATAATTAAATAAAATGTGTTCATTTGCAGTCTTAATCCTGATTGAGCACAGACACTGTTCGATATTTATGTTCCATATGAACATTTAAAAAGGTGTGTCTTCAAAGCCTTCTTGAAAGAACACACTGTTGTTGCACTTCTAAGATTTGATGGAAGAGAATTCCAAAGTTTTGGGGCAGCAGTCATGAAACTTCTATCTCCGTATGTGACAGTCCGACTTCTTGGTAACACAAGAGTAGCTGCTTCATTTTTAGACCGTAAGTCTCTCCTTGGTATATAAACCTCAAGCAAGTTTCTCAAATAAATCGGTGCTTCTCCATTCAATGCTTTATATGTGTGAGTCAGTATTTTATACTTTATTCTTTCTTGAACTGGTAGCCAATGAAGTTCTTTTAGAATGGGCGTTACATGACTGAAACGGGATGTTCTGGTTATGATGCGAGCTGCTGTGTTTTGAACAGTTTGTAATTTATTGGAAGTGTTTTTTGGCACGCCGTACAACAGTGAATTACAGTAGTCGAGCCTGGATGTAACGAGTGAGTTTATGAGAGTTTTCGTGGCGTCTGTTGTTAAATACTGCCGAATGTGTCCAATCCGCCGGATCTGTGCATAACATGATTTTGTCACGGAATTTACATGTTTGTCCATATCCATTCTTGAGTCTAGGAAAGCTCCTAGATTTCTCACACATGTTGATGGTTCTGTATTTGAGTCTCCTACTTTCACATTTATGTTTTCAATGTGTTGAAAATTTCGCTGACTAGAAAACATAATCATTTCAGTTTTATCAGTATTGAGTTTTAACATATTGGCATGCATCCAAGCAACAATGTCTTGTAGACAGTTTTCCACTCGAAGTAGTGTCTCTGCTTGTGAAGCTTGAACGGTTGGTTTGAATGAAAGGTAAAGCTGGGAATCGTCAGCATAAAAGTGATGGTTCAGTCCATGGTGTTTACAAATGGCTCCTACAGGCTTGGTATACATAGTGTAAAATTGCGGGCCTAAAACAGACCCCTGTGGAACACTGAAATTCATGAGCACTGAGTTGGATAGTTTTCCATCGATACATACTGCTTGATAACGGTCGGTAAGATAAGATGATATCCATTGGAGAGGTTTTCCAGTAATTCCAAAATGAAATTCGAGACGCTGTAAAAGTGTTCTATGGTCGATGGTATCAAATGCAGCAGATAGGTCCAAAAGCACAAGGATTGTAGCATTGTTCTGGTCCAGAGATTGGAGTATATCGTTTTGGACTTTCAGTAAGGCAGTTTCTGTGGAATGAAACGTCCTGTACGCAGACTGATGTACCTCGTGTAAGTTATTACTTGTCAAATGTTCATTAATTCGACTATTTACTACTTTTTCCAGAATCTTCGAGACATAAGGCAGGTTTGACACTGGCCTGTAGTTCTTCAAAGTGTTTTGATCAAGGCTTGGTTTTTTCAGCAAAGGTCTTACCCGGGAGATTTTGAATGACTTTGGTACATTTCCTGTTTCCAATGAAATATTTACAATTTTTGTCACTATTGGTAGGATTTCACTAAGACAAGATTTCAGTAGCCATGTCGGAATTGGATCAATTTCACAGGATTTATTTGGCCCTTTTTTAATGAATTGTTCGACTTCTTTCTCATATGATGGACAGAAATTGTTCAAGCAGCTTATGTGAGGGAGTTTCTCTGTTTCAATGTTCAATGGACCCAGTTCCGACTGGGAGTTTGAAGATATGTCATTTCTAATGCCTTCCACCTTAGAAATGAAGAAGTCACTGAATTAATCTAAACAATTCCATTGGTAAAGTGGAATAGTTCAATTGCAAGCCGGAAATAAAAGGAGTTACCACGTGGCAGGCAAACGACGAAACCAGCTTGACACATTAACCCATTTCATTCTGGATACATTTAAAGGCTTTTGCAAACAACATAGATCCAGATCAGCCGCAGCGTGACGCTGCGTGCTGATCAGGATCTATGTTGTTTGCTACATAGCCAAGTGTCTTAGCAAGATCATCTGAATAGCTAGCAAGATCATCTGAATAGCAAACAACATAGAGCCTGATCAGACGGCACGTTCCATGGCGCATGATCTGGCTCTATGTTCTTTGCAAATACTGTTTGAACGGTATCCAGAATGAAATGGGTTAAGCATAACATAGAAAATACAAAATTCACAGAATTATCGCCCGAGTGAAGCATCAGTAAATAACCTTTATTAACCCATTCAACCCCAAGTAACTGACATGGACTGGTCCATTCAACCCCAAGTAACTGACATGGACTGGTCCATTCAACCCCAAGTATCTGACATGGACTGGTCCATTCAACCCCAAGTAACTGACATGGACTGGTCCATTCAACCCCAAGTAACTGACATGGACTGGTCCATTCAACCCCAAGTAACTGACATGGACTGGTCCATTCAACCCCAAGTAACTGACATGGACTGGTCCATTCAACCCCAAGTAACTGACATGGACTGGTCCATTCAACCCCAAGTAACTGACATGGACTGGTCCATTCAACCCCAAGTAACTGACATGGACTGGTCCATTCAACCCCAAGTAACTGACATGGACTGGTCCATTCAACCCCAAGTAACTGACATGGACTGGTCCATTCAACCCCAAGTAACTGACATGGACTGGTCCATTCAACCCCAAGTAACTGACATGGACTGGTCCATTCAACCCCAAGTAACTGACATGGACTGGTCCATTCAACCCCAAGTAACTGACATGGACTGGTCCATTCAACCCCAAGTAACTGACATGGACTGGTCCATGACATGGACCCATTCAACCCCAAGTAACTGACATGGACTGGTCCATTCAACCCCAAGTAACTGACATGGACTGGTCCATTCAACCCCAAGTAACTGACATGGACTGGTGCGTGATATTTTCAGACCAATAAATTAATAAGAATTACTTTGGACCAGTTCATTTATCAAAATGGGTAATTTTATCTAAAAATAGTAATAATTATTACTGGCAAAAAAGTGCAGATCCTGATGAGACGGCTCATCACGAGCCGGCTCATCTGGATCTACACTTTTCATAAGCCTATTTAGAGGCCTGTGGGGTTGAAAGGGTTAAATGAAGTGATGTTGTGACACTCATTGTGTCTGTAGGATAACGGAAAAGTTGTTGATCCTTCTATCCAAAAAAGTTTTCTTTATAGTCGCCTCCGCCGAGGCATTTGGGCGACTGGTTTCTCTATGAAGTTTACGTTGTCATCTAAGTTGTTTATGTAGACAACTGGAAAGGCATCTTCGTTCTACTCAGCGTGACAAGTCCTTTATCATCTTTCGAAGGGGTCCCTTGTAGGGCCACATCCTCCCCGATTTGTCACCTCACAGCAGCAATAATGGTTCCGGTTTCTTCGCTTGGGTCATCACGCCATCAAGAAGTCTGCGTCCCACCGTCTTCCTTGAAGGCGATCGCTCCCCTTGAAGGAGCCGACTAAAAGAAAACCAGCTATCCGTTGTTGCCAGCGTATGGTACTCTATGTAAATGTATAGAGTCACACGATTCCGATGGCGCAGCTTCCGTCAGCGAAGTCCTTGAACCATATTCCTGTTGTGAGCTGTGCCTAGGTCATGACGTGCACGTAGTGGAGGAGAGACCTGGAATTCTTTTCTATGGTATAGTGGACACTTATATACAGGCATTTGACACTGTGGTATAAATTTATTCCTTATGTTTATTTAATAATAATTAAATAAAAATATATAAAAACAGGTGTGTGTGTGCATGTGCGCGGGCGGGCACGCTCGCGCTAATATTATAAAATGTATTTTGTTGTAGGCATATAAGTTGTAAATTATTTCTGTAATTTGCCAGATGGGCGATACCTCTTGTTTTTGTAAGTGGTAAAGTATTAAACGTAGAGCCTGTTAGTTTAAAAGTCAAGGTCAGTGTACCGCAACATGTTGATAGCATGATCTCTATTCACTTTAAGAGTGTGTCACTAGGTCAATGTAAGCTATGTAGGCCATATAATAGACCAAAGGCCAGCAAGCCTCACTGGGCCTGCCAAAACCTGTTCTTAAGTGGATTTAGATTGATATTGAAGTACATAATTATGTTGTATCTAACACTGCTGTTAGGTTTTCTACTTAAATATTTCTGGCTAGATACCGTATTTATTCTAATAAACGCCTGGGTGTTTATTAGAATCATCGCATCTTTCGATGTTCGGGGTGGGTATTTACTAGAGACAATTGTATTGACAGAATGAAAATTGTCAAAAATAAAAATAAAGAAAACGCATACAGTGTATAATAGCAAAGAAAGGAATGAATCCTCTATTTGTCTGAATCGTGGGTGTGCGTTTATTAGAATAATTACAGTATATAAAATATAAGTACATAGACATGAATTAGATTTCATCTTCTACAAATAAATAATTTGAATAATTTTACTGGGCAGGAAAGTTGCCTGGGCAACAAGTTGTTGGCTGATTCGTGGAATTAAATTACGGTTTCTGTCTTTATTGCTATTTTCTGAATGGTTACACTTTTTTTGGGCGTTTATCCCTATACGTTGCCATTTTCTGGGCGTTATCCCTATCCATTGCCATTTTCTGGGCGTTATCCCTATATGTTGCCATTTTCTGGGCATTTATCCCTATATGTTGCCATTTCTGGGTGAGAAATGTTTTATATTTGCTCTTCCCTTGAGTGTTACTTGCTATGTTTTTGTTGCTCTTTTCTGTGTGTTAATTTCTCTTTCTGTGTGTTAATTTCTCTTTCTGTGTTAATTTCTCTTTCTGTGTGTTAATTTCTCTTTCTGTGTGTTAATTTCTCTTTCTGTGTGTTAATTTCTCTTGTCTGTGTGTTAATTTCTCTTTTCTGTGTGTTAATTTCTCTTTTCTGTGTGTTAATTTCTCTTTCTGTGTGCTATTTCCCTGGATTAAATAAGTAGTTGTGATTGGCTATGATTTATCTTTCTTTACTTAGTGGACAGAGATCTTTTTCTTTGCAGACCTTAGCTTCTGTCAGACCTACAGTGTATACTACCTACTATATTGGTTGGTAGCAAATGATGGAGAATCCGTTCATACTCCTCCCCTATAAGGCGATATCGCCAATAAGACAACCCCCCCATATTGGGTCCTGAAATCTGTGGGTTTTAGCATGCACTTGCATATATAAGATTGGTTGATAAAATGGACACCAGACACAAATATAAATTGCATGTTTGGCCAGTGGAAGTTAAAGAAATTTTCAAACCAATGTTCATTAACCCTTTCCCACATAGAAGCCCCTCTTGACGCCATTACAATACGACATACATTGACAATGTAGTAGCCAAACCAATGTTCATAATAACCCTTTCCCTCATAGAAGCCCCTCTTGATGTCATTACAATACGACATACATTGACAATGTAGTAGCCAAACCAATGTTCATAATAACCCTTTCCCTCATAGAAGCCCCTCTTGACGCCATTACAATACGACATACATTGACAATGTAGTAGCCAAACCAATGTTCACAATAACCCTTTCCCTCATAGAAGCACCTCTTGATGCCATTACAATACAACATACATTGACAATGTAGTAGCCAAACCAATGTTCATAATAAAGGCCAAAATCTCATGTAGTCCCAGTAATATCTATGGAGGTGGGATAGATATGGCGACTACTTATCCACTGCATGATAGCTAAATGGCTGTCGTTTGTAGGGAGATATAATAGTATATTAACCTAAATCTATATGAAGGAATGGGTTAAATGGCTGTCATTTGCATGGAGATATAATAGAATATTAACCTAAATCTCTATGAAGGAAAGGGTTAAGACATATAAAAAGGAGTCCTTAGCGCCAAGAAGGCTTTTTGGATTTTGACTGAGTGAGATCACATAATAGAGTTAAACAATTTGAAAAATTAAATAACAAACATAATAATTTCGGTGTTGTAAATTAAAGAGAAAAATAAAAGTAGAGCATCAGAACACTATTATTTCCTGCCAGCGAGTCTTTAACCTGAACGAGTCTTTAACCTGAACAGTCTTTAACCTGAACCTTTTGCTCTATATTAGATCAATCTTTGAATCATTACATTCCAACAACAGATGTGGAAGCAGCAGCTGCCGATCAAGGTTGTCGTTGTACTTATAGAGGACATTCTTGCTGATCATTAAAGACAAAATGCACAATAAGTTCTCAGAAACCACTGCACGACAGAGCCTAATCACATACATTTCACTACTGATTCATTTTGGTCATCTTGCATCTTTAAAAACTATTTTCAAATTTTCGTCCTGTCAGCCAAGTCAGTTCAATTTTATGAATGTAGCATTGTTGTCACTAACAGTAGACAAAGTTGTTCTGACATGAAATCCATGATGGCTGACCTCGAAAATCTATAAATCTTCTCCACCCAAGCAAGATTATTCCTCTTAGTCCGCCTCCGTGGTTGAGTGGTTACGGTCGCTAACTTGTATACCACTGTAACCTATCATCACTGATGGTCACGGGTTCGAGCCCCGCTCAGACTGTGTTTCTTTATATGTAAAAGTTGGCAGTTTATTACAGAGTGACGTTAAATGAATTTAAAAAAATAAAAAATAAGATTATACCTCATAAACAGGTCAGTCACAATTCTGTGACCATTTACCAGGTAATTTTATAAAAGGAAAGAAAGTAAAACTTGTTTTGTTTACTGTCTAAAAACAGTGCGAGCCGGAGGATTAAATTAGTGTAGGGAAACCTCACTCTCCCAGCACAATGCCCTTTCATTACTCTATAATTATATTAGTATCTCTGTGTGAAGAGTGGGAAGACTTGTTCATTTCATATACCCCTCTACGGACATAATGAGTTGTCAAGCAGGGAACCAGTCCGAGTCATCCGATTCATTCTGATGGTATCGTATATCTGATACATGAATTTGGCCCGAAACATTCGGGTACAGTTAAACATGCACAGAACAAAATTATTTTTTTGTGCATTTTGAAAATTTAATCAAATCAGCACTTCAGAGCAAATTTATTTTAGCTCGATTGCGAAACAAGTTCTTTCAACTTATATTAGTCACTCACGAGACCTCATTCCTGATGGAATCTATCGCCATGAAGGAGAGACAAGAGGCAATGTGGAATTTAAATGCCTTGCCTAAGGGCACAATCGAGACTCGAACTCTGGGCCTTTCGCACCTGAAGTGAACACGCTACCACTGCGCTAGAACGACTTCCAGTGTAAATAATAAACAATGTGAAAATAACTGTTCCATGTCCTGTTTTAATTTTTCCAGTCTTAGACCAATCTCCAAGAAATTCAATCAATCAATCACTCAATCAATCTCTGGTTTTTGTGTTAAGTTTTAACAAATGAATGCAGATGATTTCCTGTTCTGAGTGAAATGATCACTGTAAAACTGCATCATCCTTAACCTGCCGAATAAATTGGACAGAATGTGCAAAGAACATAGATCCAGATTAGCTGTACTAATCTGGGTCAGTACCGAACAGAATTAATGGGGAAACTACTTAGTTCAATAGTTCAAAAGTGTGTATTTTATAATATCCCAAGACCATGCAGTGATATTTTTTTATTATTATTTTTTATTTAAGTTTATTTAACATCGCTCGGTCCAGCGGTTAACCAGTACTTGGTACACCAACCTCCGTATGAAACTGCCAACTTTTTCATATAAATGAGGCACGGTCTGAGCGGGGCTCGAACCCGTGACCATCAGAGATGATAGGTTACAGTGGTATACAAGTCAGCGACCTTAACCACCTGACCACGGAGGCGGTCTGGTGATATATTGAATGCCCCTTAACCCTTTTAACTCTATATACATCTAAATAGGCTTACAAAAAGTGTACATCCAGATGAACCGGCTTATGAGGATCTGCACCTTTTTGTCGGTAATATTACTATTTTTAGACAAAATTACCCATTTTGATAAATGAACTGGTCCAAATGTAATTTACTTAGTAATTTATTGGTCTAAAAATATCATGGACCAGTCCCTGTGAGTTACTTGGTGTTGAATGGGTTAGATTACATGAATACATGAGCTTGTTTAGACTTGAATGTGTTTCAAATCTTGACATACTGCAATATTATGTAGCCAGGTCTTGGAAAAAAAGACAGAAAGCATTTGATTTTGGAATTTGTATTGCTCCAGCAAGGAGTGATAAGCAGGTTTTCCTAATCTTGTTACCCATAATTTATCATCCACATGTTTTTGATACAAAATGCAGTCTAATCAAGAATGGACCTGGATATGTTAGATGCCGGAGGTTTTTTGTACATATTTGATAAAGAAATCATTTCAACAGACTTTGTAATGATTTAGGCTGCTTGTAAAATACAGATGGGTATGTAGTCAAATGGTAACACGCTGTACTGGTAATCCAGGGATCGCATGTTTGGTCCCCAGTCTGAGCCTAATAAATTAACAGTCTTTCAGATAGGACTTTAAAAACCGAGGTCTCGTGTCTGTACTGTACACTGTGCACGTAAAGGAACCAGAGGAGACTCTGGAATGGGTATCTGTCTGTATCATTGCACTATTCTCCAAAAATCTAAAATGACTAATCTCTTCAGGAGACGTCGCTCATATGGGCAACCGGTAGCGACGATAAGTAAACGTAAAACACACATGCTTGTAAAATATTGTATATTGAGAGAGAACCTTGATGAAGAGAATATCGGTTGAAATATAGCTTCAGAGGTAACAATTTGGCTATAGTTTCCAGGGCACATTCTGGAGGTCGACAATGGACGAAATAGTCACCCTAGAGACACTGGGGGCACGGCACCACTTCTCCCTAAAAATTATTTTATTTTTTGTACAATTTTCATACAAAGTTTTGTCCACTGGCCATTGTAAAATACTCCTTCTAATCACATAATAATAATAATAACTATTTTTAGATAAAATTACCCATTTTGATAAATGAACTGGTCCAAAGGTAATTAATTTTCTTATTAATTTATTGGTCTGAAAATATCATGCACCAGTCCATGTCAGTTACTTGGGGTTGAAAGGGTTAACCCTATTTTGTTGAAATTTATTCAATTATACCATTTAAGAATTCTTTTTCTTCTTCTTTTTTTCCCCATTTTTTTTGGGGGGGGGGGGCCCGGCCCCTATTGGGTAGCCTCATTTATTTTTCATACATACATGACATACATTTTTATATAATTATACATAGTATATTTAATTTAAGAGTTCTGACATAGGATGAGCCCCTGTTTCTATCATCACAATACAGAGTTAATATAAATACTATTTTATTATACTTGGCATTGTGCATAAACTGTACATGGAATTATTTGCTTATAAAAAGTTGTTTAAAATGAGTGGGCAACATCATGACTGAGTCACACACAAAAATCTTGAAAACAAAATTATTTTGAAAAACTAGGCGTATATTCATTTTGTAGCGATGGTATACATGTACATCGGGCATGTAAAAGAATTTAGACAAAGGGATGCTTCTGGAATTGGAGCAGCTCCTGTATCATGCTTTATCCTCCAAACGAATAAATTGACTCGTAAATCGCAAATTAATTCATCTCTATTTTTACCTGAAAGTGAATCTACTAATATTCAGTAATGTCAGTGAGTTTTGAGCTTCATCTAAGTTTATTGTTTAAACACATTTTATTTCCCTATGTTAGGACATGTTGATCAATCACGGTTCTTGGGACGGTTGATCAGTGAGTGATTCTTAGGACACGTTGATCAGTGAGTGATTCTTAGGACACATTGATCAGTGAGTGAATCTTAGGACATGTTGATCAGTGAGTGATTCTTGGGACGGTTGATCAGTGAGTGATTCTTAGGACATGTTGATCAGTGAGTGATTCTTAGGACATGTTGATCAGTGATTCTTAGGACACGTTGATCAGTGAGTGATTCTTAGGACATGTTGATCAGTGATTCTTAGGACATGTTGATCAGTGAGTGATTCTTAGGACATGTTGATCAGTGATTCTTAGGACACGTTGATCAGTGATTCTTAGGACATGTTGATCAGTGAGTGATTCTTAGGACATGTTGATCAGTGATTCTTAGGACATGTTGATCAGTGATTCTTAGGACATGTTGATCAGTGGTTCTTAGGACACGTTGATCAGTGATTCTTAGGACATGTTGATCAGTGAGTGATTCTTAGGACATGTTGATCAGTGATTCTTAGGACATATTGATCAGTGATTCTTAGGACACGTTGATCAGTGATTCTTAGGACACGTTGATCAGTGATTCTTAGGACATATTGATCAGTGATTCTTAGGACACGTTGATCAGTGATTCTTAGGACATGTTGATCAGTGATTCTTAGGACATGTTGATCAGTGATTCTTAGGACACGTTGATCAGTGATTCTTAGGACATATTGATAAGTGATTCTTAGGACACGTTGATCAGTGATTCTTAGGACATGTTAATCAGTGATTCTTAGGACATGTTGATCAGTGGTTCTTTGGAAATGTTGATCAGTGGTTCTTAGGGCATGTTGATCAGTGATTCTTAGGACATGTTGATCAGTGGTTCTTAGGACATGTTGATCAGTGGTTCTTAGGACATGTTGATCAGTGGTTCTTAGGGCATGTTGATCAGTGATTCTTTGGACAGGTTGATCAGTGGTTCTTAGGGCATGTTGATCAGTGATTCTTTGGACAGGTTGATCAGTGGTTCTTTGGACAGGTTGATCAGTGGTTCTTAGGACATGTTGATCAGTGATTCTTTGGACAGGTTGATCAGTGATTCTTTGGACAGGTTGATCAGTGGTTCTTAGGACATGTTGATCAGTGGTTCTTAGGACAGGTTGATCAGTGATTCTTTGGACAGGTTGATCAGTGAGTGATTCTTAGGACAGGTTAATCAGTGATTCTTAGGTATTGATAGTGATTTTTAGGACAGAATGATAAAGTGATTCTTAAGATAAGTCATTTGAGGACAGACTCATATTATAAGTGATTCTTAGGACAAGTTGTGTTTTAGGACAGGCTGATAAATGGTTCTAATCTGATTGTTTGACAAATGATTCTTGGAGAAATGTCTCTGTAATGTCTGTAAGTGATAAAAATGAAAACAAATCATAAACGATTAGTTTGTTTCTCACTTGCTTCTTGTTAGATTAGATAGATACCCACCCCACCCCCAACTGCATGGATCAATTATTCATTGCTTATCAGAGGTATATCATAAACATACGCATCAACATCTCATCTACCATTGGTCAGTTGTAGATCTGTCTGAAATACATGTGTTTTATATGAGTTTCTGACCGCAGTATGGAGTATTATCTGTGTGATATGTGATTGATTTTATGAATATTTTAACATAGTTATTGATGTTTCTACATGTGAATACCTGTGCATATTCCATAGATTGATCACCTCCTATATTGGCAGTATTTTTTATAAGAGTTTCTATTGGAATAACAAGAGATTTTTTAAAGGGATGATATATATTTCAATCCTGGTCTAATGTACCATGCAGCTCAAAGCTTGTGGAGAGTTAGTTACTGCTCTGTAATTTGAGTTATTTTTGTGCCTGTGTTTCTGGGTTGGAATGTTTGCATGTGCACAGTTCACATAGAAACAGGTATGTATAATTGGTAGATAATTGGTAGATTACTTTTGTATGGTTATGTCACCTGAAGATGAGAAAGTAAATTCTGACACATGTCTATAACATAATTCTGCAATATATATCTCTTTCTCTTTCTTGGAATTGTTACTCTTGCCGTTTCCCATGTGTCCTGTTTTCATGCACACTTATTTTGATCACATTCAGGTTTCCCCCCCCCGCCCCGCCCATCTACCTCTGTGTGGCATCCGTGGTCCAGTGGTAGAGCATCGGATCTGGAATATATCGTCCCAGGTTCGATACTCGATCAGGCCACGTATGTAGTGTCATTGAGCAAGCTAGGCACCTCACACACATTGCTTAGTACTGGTTAACCACTTAGGTCGGCTAAGCTTGTCTAGGAAATGTCTACGTCCCAACAAGGGGTTTGACATTAATGGAACATACATACATACATATCCCATCTAACACTAATAATATTAGTTTATACAAATTTATTTGAGCTTGATTGCGAAACAAGTTCTTACAACTTATATTAACCCTTTCAACCCCACAGGCCTCTAAATAGGCTTATGAAAAGTGTAGATCCAGATGAGCCGGCTCATAACGAGCCGTCTCATCAGGATCTGCACTTTTTTGCCAGTAATAATTATTACTATTTTTAGATAAAATTACCCATTTTGATAAATGAACTGGTCCAAATGTAATTTTCTTATTAATTTATTGGTCTAAAAATATCATGGACCAGTCCATGTCAGTTACTTGGGGTTGAAAGGGTTAATCACTCTCGAGACCTCATTCCTGATGGAATTAATCGCCACGAGGGAGAGAGAAGAGGCAATGTGGAATTTAAATGCCTTGCCTTAAGGGCACAATCGTAACGACTCCAGCGGGGCTCGAACTCCGGACCTTTCGCACCTGAAGCGAACGCTCGTCCACTGCGCTACCACGACTTCCACTAATAATATTAAGTCTCTCAGATGGGACTATGAACCAAGGTGTTGTCCATCTGTAGTATAATAATACCGGTCATGTACAAAAAAGCAGGGATGCCTCTGGAATTATCATTTTTCTCTATTACCTCCCTTGGTAGATTAAAATTCTGATTTATCCTGAATTGTATATTGGTCAGTTTTGTTGGAATCCTTTGTTAGACTCGTACCTGTTCTTCAGTTTGTGGGCTGTAGGTTTGCAGTCCTCCAGATATAAATTGTTATATTAAGTGGCCATTTCTTTGTTCTCTATATAGCCGCATAAACAGCATCAATATTTTATAAGCCACATAATATTTTTATAGCCACATAAACCCAAACCCTAGACCACTAGACAGTAAGCTATTGTTCTCCCAGCCACAAAAGTTCCTATCGTCTGGGTCCACTGTATGGGTACGGGTTGTCTGGGTCCACTGTACGGGTACGGGTTGTCTGGGTCCACTGTACGGGTACGGGTTGTCTGGGTCCACTGTACGGGTACGGGTTGTCTGGGTCCACTGACGGGTACGGGTTGTCTGGGTCCACTGTACGGGTACGGGTTGTCTGGGTCCACTGTACGGGTACGGGTTGTCTGGGTCCACTGTACGGGTACGGGTTGTCTGGGTCCACTGTACGGGTACGGGTTGTCTGGGTCCACTGTACGGGTACGGGTTGTCTGGGTCCACTGTACGGGTACGGTTGTCTGGTCCACTGTACGGGTACGGGTTGTCTGGGTCCACTGTACGGGTACGGGTTGTCTGGGTCCACTGTACGGGTACGGGTTGTCTGGGTCCACTGTACGGGTACGGGTTGTCTGGGTCCACTGTACGGGTACGGGTTGTCTGGGTCCACTGTACGGGTACGGGTTGTCTGGGTCCACTGTACGGGTACGGGTTGTCTGGGTCCACTGTACGGGTACGGGTTTCTGGTCCACTGAACGGTTCCACTATGGGTACGGGTTGTCTGGGTCCACTGTACGGGTACGGGGTCTGGGTCCACTGTATACCCCACACACCTGGGTCCACTGTATGGGTACGGGTTGTCTGGGTCCACTGTACGGGTACGGGTTGTCTGGGTCCACTGTACGGGTACGGGTTGTCTGGGTCCACTGTATGGGTACGGGTTGTCTGGGTCCACTGTACGGGTACGGGTTGTCTGGGTCCACTGTACGGGTACGGGTTGTCTGGTCCACTGTACGGGTACGGGTTGTCTGGGTCCACTGTACGGGTACGGGTTGTCCACACTGGGTCCACTGTATGGGTACGGGTTGTCTGGGTCCACTGTACGGGTACGGGTTGTCTGGGTCCACTGTATGGGTACGGGTTGTCTGGGTCCACTGTACGGGTATGGGTTGTCTGGGTCCACTGTATGGGTACGGGTTGTCTGGGTCCACTGTACGGGTACGGGTGTCTGGGTCCACTGTATGGGTACGGGTTGTCTGGGTCCACTGTATGGGTACGGGTTTCTGGGTCTGGGTACGGGTTGTCTGGGTCCACTGTACGGGTACGGGTTGTCTGGGTCCACTGTATGGGTACGGGTTGTCGGTCCACTGTACGGGTATGGGTTGTCTGGGTCCACTGTATGGGTACGGGTTTCTGGGTCCACTGTACGGTACTGGGTACGGGTCGTCTGGGTCCACGGGTACGGGTTGTCTGGGGTACGGGTTGTCTGGGTCCACTGTATGGGTACGGGTTGTCTGGGTCCACTGTATGGGTACGGGTTGTCTGGGTCCTGGGTCCACTGGGTACGGGTACGGGTGTCTGGGTCCACTGTATGGTACTGTACGGGTACGGTGTCTGGGTCCACTGTATGGGTACGGGTTGTCTGGGTCCACTGTACGGGTATGGGTGTCTGGGTCCTGTATGGGTACGGGTTGTCTGGGTCCACTGTATGGGTACGGGTCGTCTGGGTCCACTGTGTCTGGGTACTGTATGGGTTGTCTGGGTCCACTGTGGGTACGGGTCGTCTGGGTACGGGTACGGGTCTGGGTCCACTGTATGGTACTGGGGTACGGGTTGTCTGGGTCCACTGGGTATGGGGTACGGGTCGTCTGGGTCCACTGTATGGGTACTGGGGTACGGGTGTCTGGGTCCACTGTGGGTACGGGTTGTCTGGGTACGGGTTGTCTGGGTCCACTGTACGGGTACGGGTTGTCTGGGTCCACTGTGGGTACGGTCTGGGTCCACTGTATGGGTACGGGTTGTCTGGGTCCACTGTACGGGTGGGTCGTCTGGGTCCACTGTATGGGTACGGGTTGTCTGGGTCCACTGTACGGGTATGGGTTGTCTGGGTCCACTGTATGGGTACGGGTCGTCTGGGTCCACTGTTGGGTCTGGGTCCACTGGGTACTGGGTACTGGGTGTGTCTGGGTCCACTGTATGGGTACGGGTTGTCTGGGTCCACTGTATGGGTACGGGTTGTCTGGGTCCACTGTACGGGTACGGTTGTCTGGTCCACTGTATGGGTACGGGTTGTCTGGGTCCACTGTATGGGTACGGGTTTGTCTGGGTCCACGGTACTGGGTCCACTGGGTACGGGTTGTCTGGGTCCACTGTACGGGTACGGGTTGTCTGGGTCCACTGTATGGGTACGGGTTGTCTGGGTCCACTGTACGGGTACGGGTTGTCTGGGTCCACTGTATGGGTACGGGTTGTCTGGGTCCACTGTACGGGTACGGGTTGTCTGGGTCCACTGTACGGGTACGGGTTGTCTGGGTCCACTGTACGGGTACGGGTTGTCTGGGTCCACTGTATGGGTACGGGCGTACTTATGTCCATAATATTTATATATATCTGTCCGTCACACTTTCGTGTCCTACCTCAAAGCCTGACTTACGTTCCTACCTCAAAAGTTGATGTACATGTCCTACCTCAAAGGTTGACTTACGTGTCCTACTTCAAAGGTTGACTTACATGTCCTACTTCAAAGGTTGACTTACATGTCCTACCTCAAAGGTTGACTTACATGTCCTACCTCAAAGGTTGACTTACATGTCCTACCTCAAAGGTTGCCTTACATGTCCTACCTTAAATGTTGACTTACATGTCCTACCTCAAAGGTTGACTTACATGTCCTACCTCAAAGGTTGACTTACATGTCCTACCTCAAAGGTTGACTTACATGTCCTACCTCAAAGGTTGACTTACATGTCCTACCTCAAAGGTTGACTTACATGTCCTACCTTAAAGGTTGACTTACATGTCCTACCTCAAAGGTTGACTTACGTGTCTTACCTCAATGGTTGACTTACATGTCCTACCTCAAATATTGACTTTCGTATCCTACCTCAAAGGTTGAGGTCACGCTTCTCAACTCAAATATTCCTCATATGAACATGATGTGTTGCATCCAAGATCCGGGTCCCTACCTCACAGGTCGAGGTCACACTTGCTATATAATGGTCAAATATTGGTATGTTTCATGTCCAGTCTGTAGCTTACAGTAGTCATGCATTATTGACTTTTCAAATAACTACACCGATGTTGGCCACATGTAGATGATGTGTCATATTTAAGATCAGTGACCTACCTCAAAGGTCAAGGTCACACTTAGAAGATAATGGTCAAATATGATATAATATATCGTTATCTGCTCTGTTACTATGTCATGGATGAGGGGTTCACAAATGTTCTCCATATTAGTATGATGTGTCACGGCCATACTTCAAAGGTCAATGTCACTCTTTGAGGTTAAAGGTCTAATATTGCTTGCTATATTCCGTGTTCAGACTGTAGCTATGTCATACATTCGATATTTTTTTCAAATAACTACACACAAATATTCGCCACATGAAAATGATGTGTCGTGTCCAAGACCCATGACCCTATCTCAAAGGTCAAAGGTGACAAATATTGGTATAATATACCTAGAGGCATAACTATGTCCCTCGTTCGATACGTTATGTATCGTCGTTTTAACCATTCCTCTCATAGAAGCCATTGAAGCTTGATGCCATTACCAATATGACATACATTGACAATATAGTAGCCAAAGCAATGTTCATAATAAATCAGATCCTCATGAAGTCCCAGTAATATCTATTGAGGTGGGATAGATATGGTGACTACTTATCCACTGCATGATAGCTAAATGGCTGTCGTTTGTATGGAGAATATCTATGGAGGTGGGATAGATATGGTGACTACTTATCCACTGCATGATAGCTAAATGGCTGTCGTTTGTATGGAGAATATCTATGGAGGTGGGATAGATATGGTGACTACTTATCCACTGCATGATAGCTAAATGGCTGTCGTTTGTATGGAGATATTATAGTATATTAACCTAAATCTCCATGATGTCCCAGTAATATCTATGGAGGTGGGATATATATGGCGACTACTTATCCACTGCATAATAGCTAAATGACTGTCGTTTGTATGGAGATATAATAGTATATTAACCTAAATCTCTATGAAGGAAAGGGTTAAAAAAAAATACGATTTTTTTGATGCGATGCAACAGAAGAGCATATTAACGAAATATGATGCACCGTTAAACCAAATACTCACTTACTCATTAACGAAATATGATGCGCCGTTAAACCAAATACTCACTCATTAACGAAATATGATGCGCCGTTAAACCAAATACTCACTCACTCATTAACGAAATATGATGCGCCGTTAAACCAAATACTCACTCATTAACGAAATATGATGCGCCGTTAAACCAAATACTCACTCATTAACGAAATATGATGCGCCGTTAAACCAAATACTCACTCACTCATTAACGAAATAGATTTCACGACTTAACATTTAAAGAATAACTCTTCACAAATAATTAGCAAAATATCGAGCTAGAATAAATTGGGATAAATTGCTGACTGATCAAATACCAACAAGCTGCCATCTTACAAACACTCTAACATAACTACATGACATTGTATAACAAATTAAACTGAACCAGAAATTGAAGTCCTCATTTTGTCATTATCACTGATTAACATTTTGTATCTTCGATTGTGATCAAGTGTTTATGTCTCGGATATGTATGTGGCAATGTTTGACTTGTTACCTGCCTTGTAACTCACATTTGTGAAGCAAATTAACAGGTTGTCTGTTGTTTGTCATTGAAATTATCTCTGAATCCAAAATACTGCCACACAGATTATCTATACTTGGCAGGATGCATTTTTCAAATTGACAACTGAGATTCAGTGGCTCCCTACTCATGGTTCAGTGGGATGAAGTGATAGGTAACAACACTTCTGATTGGATAAGGATAAGTCATCAGCCAATGAAATAACTGGGTACATATTTTAAACATGGGATGAAGTGATAAATAACAACACTTCTGATTGGATAAATTTAAGTCATTCAGCCAATGAAATAACTGGTTACATATACCAGTGACAGTAATGTCTAAATTCCGTACCAAATCAAATATAACTGTCGTACCCAACTCCAAATTTGATACGAAAATCTGTGTTTTACGTTTATTTATCGTCGCTACCAGTTGCCCATCTGAGCTCCGCCTCCTGAAGAGATTAGTAATTTTAGAGTTTTGGAGGATAGTGCAATGATACAGACAGAGACCCATTCTAGAGTCTCCTCTGGTTCTTTTACATGCACCGACACGAGACGTCGGTTTAAAGTCCCATCTGAAAGATTGTTCATTTTATTAGGGTCAGACGGGGGATGGAACCTGCGATCCCTGGATTACCAGTCCAGCGTGTTAACCACTGGACTACAGATCCGTCCAGGCTTTCCTCCACCTGTCGCTGTATGACCTATACTGTTGGTGCGACATTAAGCCTCCAAAAACAAACTAACCAGATGACTTTGTTGTGGTATGATAAATGTTCTCTTTGCATTGAGTCGCTGACTTGTATACCACTGTAACCTATCATCTCTGATGGTCACGGGTTCGAGCCCCGCTCAGGCCGTGTCTCATTTATATGAAAAAGTTGGCAGTTTCTTACAGAGGTTGGTGCACCCAAGTACTGGTTAACCGCTGGAGCCTGCCCAGGAAAGGTGCTGTTAGGTAAACTGCCTGTCGCTCAAATGGGAAACCGGTAGCAACGTTAAATAAACTTAAATAAAAAAAATAAAAATTAAAAAAACAATCTTAATGATAGAATTTGTCATTTATACAATAAACTCTCAGATTCATTGTTCTATACCAGTAAGGCATTCAAATAATGCACACTTCTTAGCAATAAAAGCTATTATTATGAACTTGGTGGCCATCTTGGAATTTTCTTTGCGCATATACCATAAAAATAATCAATGACCACTTATAAACCATCACCAACAACAGTGTATCATAAGTGGACCAATCTCCAACATTTTAATAAGGGAAAATAAATATTTTGAGAAGTAGCATAACTTTGTCATATTGGCGGCCATCTTGGAATTTGGCGGCCATTTTATCAGTCATATCGGAATTTGTTTACCCGGATTCTAGCTAATTTTAAACCTTTATATAGTCATCCACCATTTACAACAATACAATTGCTTTTTACAGGACATGCACAATAATGCTGACGAAAGTCTTGCCTAAGAACATCACCACCATGGTTCTGCCGTGGCGAGGTTCAAACTCACAACCTCTTAATTACGAGGCTGACTCCGTATCCATGACACCACACGATCTGTCCTTCAAACACTGTCGTGACACCACACGATCTGTCCTTCAAACACTGTCGTGATACACCACACGATCTGTCCTTCAAACACTGTCGTTGCACCGCACGATCTGTCCTTAACCCTTTCCCTCATAGAAGCATCTCTTGATACCATTACCAATACGACATATATTGACAATGTAGTAGCCAAACCAATGTTCATAATTAAGGCCAGAATCTCATGTAGTCCCAGTAATATCTATGGAGGTGGGATAGGTATGGCAATTACTTATCCACTGCATGATATCTAAATGGCTGTCATTTGCATGGAGATATAACAGTATATTAACCTATGAAGGAAAGGGTTAAAACACTGTTGTTACACCACACGATCTGTCCTTCAAACACTGTCGTGACACCGCACGATCTGTCCTTCAAACACTGTCGTTACACCGCACGATCTGTCCTTAAAACACTGTTGTTACACCACACGATCTGTCCTTCAAACACTGGCGTGACACCGCACGATCTGTCCTTTTTCAAACACTGTTGTTACACCACACGATCTGTCCTTCAAACACTGTCGTGACACCACACGATCTGTCCTTTTTCAAACACTGTTATTACACCACACGATCTGTCCTTCAAACACTGTTGTTACACCACACAATCTGTCCTTAAAACACTGTCATGACACCACACGATCTGTCCTTCAAACACTGTTGTTACACCACACGATCTGTCCTTAAAACACTGTCGCGATACAGCACGATCTGTCCTTCAAACACTGTCGTGACACCACACAATCTGTCCTTCAAACACTGTCGTGACACCGCATGATCTGTCCTTCAAACACTGTCGTGACACCACACAATCTGTCCTTCAAACACTGTTGTGACACCACACAATCTATCCTTAAAACACTGTCTCGACACCGCATGATCTGTCCTTCAAACACTGTCGTGACACCACACGATCTGTCCTTAAAACATTGTCATGACACCACACGATTTGTCCTTAAAACACTATCGTGACACCACATGATCTGTCCTTCAAACACTGTCGTGACACCACACGATCTGTCCTTAAAACACTGTCATGACACCACACGATCTGTCCTTAAAACACTGTCGTGACACCGCACGATCTGTCCTTCAAACACTGTCATGACACCACACAATCTGTCCTTAAAACACTGTTGTTACACCACACAATCTGTCCTTAAAACACTGTCATGACACCACACGATCTGTCCTTCAAACACTGTCGTGACACCACACGATCTGTCCTTAAAACATTGTCATGACACCACACAATTTGTCCTTAAAACACTGTCGTGACACCACATGATCTGTCCTTCAAACACCGTCATGACACCACACGATCTGTCCTTAAAACACTGTCATGACACCACACGATCTGTCCTTAAAACACTGTTGTTACACCACACGATCTGTCCTTCAAACACTGTTGTTACACCACACAATCTGTCCGTCAAACACTGTCGTGACACCACACGATCTGTCCTTAAAACACTGTTGTTACACCACACGATCTGTCCTTCAAACACTGTCGTGACACCACATGATCTGTCCTTCAAACACCGTCGTGACACCACACGATCTGTCCTTAAAACACTGTCATGACACCACACGATCTGTCCTTAAAACACTGTTGTTACACCACACGATCTGTCCTTCAAACACTGTTGTGACACCACACGATCTGTCCTTCAAACACTGTTGTTACACCACACAATCTGTCCTTAAAACACTGTCATGACACCGCACGATCTGTCCTTCAAACACTGTCGTGATACACCACACGGTCTGTCCTTAAAACACTGTTGCGACACCACACGATCTGTCCTTCAAACACTGTCATGACACCACACGATCTGTCCTTAAAACACTGTCGTGACACCACACGATCTGTCCGTCAAACACTGTTGTGACACCACACGATCTGTCCGTCAAACACTGTTGTGACACCACACGATCTGTCCTTCAAACACTGTCATTACACCACACGATCTGTCCTTAAAACACTGTCGTTACACCACACGATCTGTCCTTAAAACACTGTCGTAACACCGCACGATCTGTCCTTAAAAAACTGTGGTAACGTTGTACCTTTGTACTTGCAGTCCATTATTATTAATATTGCACTGCTGTCAAAAGGTCAAAGTATTATATTAAATCATGTGCGTAAATGTACGAAATTAACAATTTTAATTAGTAGGATCTTGTTATATGTGTGTGTTTTAAGTAAGATATAAGCCGAAAACGGATCCAATATGAAAAATATTGGTACTGTCTTCGACACTACACGCCTCACACAGTCCAATATTTTACTTATTGGATCGTTTTCGGCTTATATTATATACATTAAGTAACTCCCTACTGGTTGATCATCTATCAATCATACACTGGCATGGTGGCCCAACAGGACATATGGTAATCTGAGTGTCATTCTTAATATTTAGAACCCAATTAAATCCTGTAAAATGTTAAATGAACATGTTATTTACTATACTGGTTGATAGTTTCGTGTAATTTCATTTGATTTATGGACATGGCCTGTTGATTGATGAAATTATGTTTAACAGTTTAATGATGCAGTATGCAAATGGTGTTATATTCCATGAACTCAGTGTGGTACAGGTGGAAAGTGTTGCATGTTATAGATTTACTATTAGCCAGTGGTTATAGTACCAATGCAACTTGAATTTATTCCTCAGACTGGGAATGTATGAGATTGTACGGTGGGCTTTCTCCGGGTATTCTGGTTTCCTCCTTCACAAATGACCACATATACGCTTTCATCTGCGTCAACGAGAGTGATTAGACTAACAATAAATCCCGGCTGAATTTTTTTATAAAATTTTGGGAAAAAATAAAATTCAAAATTTCCTTTTTCCCATTTTTCTGTGCCCAAGAGTAACTGACTGACCAACCTCTTTTTGTGCATGAAACAGTAAACATGGGGTATTTTGGCCTTAATATAAGATGTTCAAGCATGTTTTGTAATCATTAATCATTACAGTATTTTTTTTTGAGAGATGTGTAATGGTAATGAAGGGTTGTTTTTACAGTCAGTAACTCACTGCCTAAAGTACTAATAATTGGCTCAGTGCTTAGTGATTTCTCATTCTGTTATAATTTTCTATTTGAAGCAGATGTACACATGTTTGTTAATGCAATGAAATGGAGTTAATAATGGGGAAAACAAGATAGTCTAAAATGTAAAACAAGTCATGACTTAAAGATGCTTTATGGTGTATCCTGCATGACTAGGTTTATTGGTGTAATATACATGACTTTCTGGTGTATCCTACACAACTGGCTGGATTGCTGTAATATACATGACTTTCTGGTGTATCCTACACAACTGGCTGGATTGCTGTAAAATACATGACTTTCTGGTGTATCCTACACAACTGGCTGGATTGCTGTAATATACATGACTTTCTGGTGTATCCTACACAACTGGCTGGATTGCTGTAATATACATGACTTTCTGGTGTATCCTACACAACTGGCTGGATTGCTGTAATATACATGACTTTCTGGTGTATCCTACACAACTGGCTGGATTGCTGTAATATACATGACTTTCTGGTGTATCCTACACAACTGGCTGGATTGCTGTAATATACATGACTTTCTGGTGTATCCTACACAACTGGCTGGATTGCTGTAATATACATGACTTTCTGGTGTATCCTACACAACTGGCTGGATTGCTGTAATATACATGACTTTCTGGTGTATCCTACACAACTGGCTGGATTGCTGTAATATACATGACTTTCTGGTGTATCCTACACAACTGGCTGGATTGCTGTAATATACATGACTTTCTGGTATATCCTACATGACTGGCTGGATTGTTGTAATATACATGACTTTCTGGTGTATCCTACACAACTGGCTGGATTGCTGTAATATACATGACTTTCTGGTGTATCCTACACAACTGGCTGGATTGCTGTAATATACATGACTTTCTGGTGTATCCTACACAACTGGCTGGATTGCTGTAATATACATGACTTTCTGGTGTATCCTACACAACTGGCTGGATTGCTGTAATATACATGACTTTCTGGTGTATCCTACACAACTGGCTGGATTGTTGTAATATACATGACTTTCTGGTGTATCCTACACGACTTGCTGGATTGTTTTAATATACATGACTTTCTGGTGTATCCTACACGACTGGCTGGATTGTTGTAATATACATGACTTTCTGGTGTATCCTACACGACTGGCTGGATTGTTGTAATATACATGACTTTCTGGTGTATCCTACACGACTTGCTGGATTGTTGTAATATACATGACTTTCTGGTGTATCCTACATGACTGGCTGGATTGTTGTAATATACATGACTTTGTCGAGTGGATTTTTCAGGTCACGTTAAGTGTTACAGGGTGATTAGCTGTGAACAAATACTTTAACCCGTGTTTTAATATTTTGTGTATAAATGTATGCTTCTTTTATAGTTTGCAATGGCATCAAATGCAATGGGGTCATGCATGGCTATTGAAGAATATCCATTAAAAGTCAACAGTTTAATAAGGAAAACATTGCTTTTATTTAGCAACCAATGTTTATTTAATTATTTTCTCACACCTTGTACAGGACCCACTCTGGAACATTCTTGTACAAAGTCGAACTGTTGTTGTGAAGAAAACCACTAACGAGACATCGTTATTGAAGTCGTGATAGGCAGTTGTAGCGCGGTCGCTTCAGGTGTGAAAGGCCCTGTGTTTGCGCCCAGTTGTAGCTCGAGAGCGGCTTAGCTAATGTTATTGCTTCGCAATCAAGCTAAAATAAATTTGTATAAACTAACGAGGCAGTCTGTTGTGGTGGAGAAGACCACCCACATTTCCAGGGTAGAAACCATTACTGAATTCTCCACTATTTTTCTGACGTAACAAAGGGGAGATAATTCAGACTATTTATCTGACTTTTAACAAAGGGAGATAAATCACATTTTATTATTGTGTCTTTTGCACAGCATACTATCAAATTTCATCCACTTTTTCTCATACTATAATTATGTCTCCCCATAATGTGGGTGGGGGTGGTGGGGTGGACATATTGTTGTTGCCTTTGTCGTCTGTCCGTCCGTCTGTCCGCTTTAGTTTGATCGCGCTCTATAACCCTAGTTAGATTTTCACCAAACTTGACAGGAAGCATTGGTATTACAGTAAAAACAAAGGATTCCAATTAAAAGGATGCAATACATTACAGGATAAAACAGACTAATCTGCTAAGGGAGGAAATGTAAAAAAAACCCAGCACTGTGGCTCATTGGAGCGTGACCGTCATCTGTATGTTGCACTATCCTCCTGTGTGTGTTTTACGTTTATTTATCGTCGCTACCGGTTGCCCATATGAGCGACGTCTCCTGAAGAGATTAGTCATTTTAGATTTTTGGAGGATAGTGCAATGATACAGACAGAGACCCATTCCAGAGTCTCCTCAGGTTCTTTTACGTGCACGGTGTACTACATCACCGACTCGAGACCTCGGTTTAATAATGTCCCATCTGCAACACTGTTAATTTTATTAGGTTCAGACGGGGGATCGAACCTGCGATCCCTGGATTACCAGTCCAGCGTGTTACCACTGAGCTATAGATCCGTCTGCACTATCCTCCAAAACATTAAAATACTAATATACTTCTGGAGGTGTTGCTGCAAAGTTAGGGGGGTATGGGGTGGGGCTAGATTAATAAATGCTTGATTAATAAAATGCTGATGACAGGTTTAGTACAATATTAACTCTTTGCTATAAGGCTATAAGCACAGCGAGACCGTTTTTACAGCCTTCAAACTAAAACTGAATTTAAATTAAGTATGTTTCCAAACTATTCCTTTGTTGTAGTCTTCTGTTGATAAAGGGAGATAATTGTAAAAGCTTGCTGATAACAGATATTTACAGATATGTTGCTGTGTCTAATAAATATGTTTTTATCACTTCCATGCATCGCCGCCAAAGTAATAAATAAAATCATTTATTATATGCTTGCCAATGAGATATAGAAATTTAATTGCCAGTGAAATAATATGTGTTATTCTGGTGGTCTCACTGCTTTACACATGTTGTATCCAGCTGCTGCATGTTGTATCTAGCTGCTGCCTGTTGTATCCAGCTGCTGCATGTTGTATCCAGCTGCTGCATGATGTATCTAGCTGCTGCATGTTGTATCTAGCTGCTGCATGTTGTATCTAGCTGCTGCATGTTGTATCCAGCTGATGCATGTTGTATCTAGCTGCTGCATGTTGTATCTAGCTGCTGCATGATGTATCTAGCTGCTGCATGTTGTATCTAGCTGCTGCATGTTGTATCTAGCTTCTGCATGTTGTATCCAGCTGCTGCATGTTGTATCCAGCTGCTGCATGTTGTATACAGCTGCAGCATGTTGTATCTAGCTGCTGCATGTTGTATCTAGCTGCTGCATGTTGTATCTAGCTGCTGCATGTTGTATCTAGCTGTGGCATGTATCCAGCTGCTGCATGTTGTATCTAGCTGCTGCATGTTGTATCTAGCTGCTGTATGTTGTATCTAGCTGCAGCATGTTGTATCTAGCTGCTGCATGTTGTATCTAGCTGCTGTATGTTGTATCTAGCTGCTGCATGATGTATCTAGCTGCTGCATGTTGTATCTAGCTGTTGCATGTTGTATCTAGCTGCTGCATGTTGTATCCAGCTGCTGCATGTTGTATCTAGCTGCTGCATGATGTATCTAGCTGCTGCATGTTGTATCTAGCTGCTGTATGTTGTATCTAGCTGCTGCATGATGTATCTAGCTGCTGCATGTTGTATCTAGCTGCTGCATGTTGTATCCAGCTGCTGCATGTTGTATCTAGCTGATGCATGTTGTATCTAGCTGCTGCATGTTGTATCCAGCTGCTGCATGTTGTATCCAGCTGCTGCATGTTGTATCTAGCTGCAGCATGTTGTATCCAGCTGCTGCATGTTGTATCTAGCTGCTGCATGTTGTATCTAGCTGCTGCATGTTGTATCTAGCTGCTGCATGTTGTATCTAGCTGCTGCATGTTGCACCTAGCTGCTGCAGGTTGTATCTAGCTGCTGCATGTTGTATCTAGCTGCAGCATGTTGTATCCAGCTGCTGCATGTTGTATCTAGCTGCTGCATGTTGTACCTAGCTGCTGCAGGTTGTATCTAGCTGCTGCATGTTGTATTGCATGTTGTATCTAGCTGCTGCATGTTGTATCTAGCTGCTGCATGTTGTATCTAGCTGCTGTATGTTGTATCTAGCTGCTGCATGTTGTATCTAGCTGCTGATGTTGTATCTAGCTGCTGCATGTTGTATCTAGCTGCTGTATGTTGTATCTAGCTGCTGCATGTTGTATCTAGCTGCTGCAGGTTGTATATAGCTGCAGCATGTTGTATCTAGCTGCAGCATGTTGTATCTAGCTGCTGCATGTTGTATCTAGCTGCTGCATGTTGTATCCAACTGCTGCATGTTGTATCCAGCTGCTGCATGTTGTATCCAGCTGCAGCATGTTGTATCTAGCTGCTGCATGTTGTATCTAGCTGCTGCATGTTGTATCTAGCTGCTGCATGTTGTATCTAGCTGCGGCATGTATCCAGCTGCTGCATGTTGTATCTAGCTGCTGCATGTTGTATCTAGCTGCTGCATGTTGTATCTAGCTGCTGTATGTTGTATCTAGCTGCAGCATGTTGTATCTAGCTGCTGCATGTTGTATCTAGCTGCTGATGTTGTATCTAGCTGCTGCATGATGTATCTAGCTGCTGCATGTTGTATCTAGCTGTTGCATGTTGTATCTAGCTGCTGCATGTTGTATCCAGCTGCTGCATGTTGTATCTAGCTGCTGCATGATGTATCTAGCTGCTGCATGTTGTATCTAGCTGCTGTATGTTGTATCTAGCTGCTGCATGATGTATCTAGCTGCTGCATGTTGTATCTAGCTGCTGCATGTTGTATCCAGCTGCTGCATGTTGTATCTAGCTGATGCATGTTGTATCTAGCTGCTGCATGTTGTATCCAGCTGCTGCATGTTGTATCCAGCTGCTGCATGTTGTATCTAGCTGCAGCATGTTGTATCCAGCTGCTGCATGTTGTATCTAGCTGCTGCATGTTGTATCTAGCTGCTGCATGTTGTATCTAGCTGCTGCATGTTGCACCTAGCTGCTGCAGGTTGTATCTAGCTGCTGCATGTTGTATCTAGCTGCAGCATGTTGTATCCAGCTGCTGCATGTTGTATCTAGCTGCTGCATGTTGTACCTAGCTGCTGCAGGTTGTATCTAGCTGCTGCATGTTGTATTGCAGGTTGTATCTAGCTGATGCATGTTGTATTGCATGTTGTATCTAGCTGCTGTATGTTGTATCTAGCTGCTGCATGTTGTATCTAGCTGCTGTATGTTGTATCTAGCTGCTGCATGTTGTATCTAGCTGCTGTATGTTGTATCTAGCTGCTGCATGTTGTATCTAGCTGCTGCAGGTTGTATATAGCTGCAGCATGTTGTATCTAGCTGCAGCATGTTGTATCTAGCTGCTGCATGTTGTATCTAGCTGCTGCATGTTGTATCTAGCTGCTACTTATCTGTAAAATTGATCAGCAAATAATTAACATGATTTTGATTAAATATTATCCTACCGCAACATTGGGTATGAAACAACAGTAAAAACAAAGGATTCCAACTAAAAGGACTAACATACATTTACATTATCTGTGAAAGGAAGTAAATGGAAACACGCCATGAAGGTTATTCATTCCCTCTATTTGTAGCATAGGGGATATGTTTCTCTCCTTTGATGTCATATATTATTAGCCAAGCTAATTTGCAGCTTTAATGGAAATGTGATTTATTTCGCTAATTTTAATTTAGCTAAGCAGGCAAGGGGTAATAGATTGTTATCAGTTGTATGCCAGATTAAAAGAACAAGTAAATTGCATTTGCATTTTTTGTGCATGCACATGTAATTGAGGGGCTATGCATGTAATTGAGGGGCTGTTAAGCTGTACACTTGATGCATATCAGTTTACAGTTAATTAGTCGTTTGAAGTATGTGTCCACATCTGTATCTATCTACAAATCTAATTTTCGATTCTTCATCCTTTGCAAATTTTATTGTTAAAAAAGTAAGGTGTTTGTTTATTATAATGTCACCCCTTTGCATAACAATTTCTCACTTCCGAGCAGCCGCTTATGAATATGTATTATATTTTTAATTCAGTACTTCCTGAATCCTATCCTAGCTTGCAGGCCAGGAGCCAGTTTATAATCAGTAAACATTTATAACAGGAAGATGTCTTTCTTCAATTGATGTTATTTCGTTTTATTTCATGCTTTTCAATGAAATATAGAAACGTACCAGTGAAATAAAATGTGCTATTTCAATGGTTGAATAAGTGGAAATAACACATTTTATTTCTCTGGTTTCCAGCGACTGCAATTTGAAATATTGTAAACATGAATGTTTTGGGCTCAAGTCATCATTTATGACATCGTCGAAATGCAATTTCGAGCATGGTTGTATTGTTTTTAAAAACACCTAAAATAAAAAGAATATTTTAAAGCGACGACACTAGATCCGTGGAAATAGAAAATTTCTACAGAATGTGATTTCCAATTACATGGTATAACTTTTTCCAAATATTTGTAACATAATCGGAGTATTTCAACAAATAAACAAACGATGTATATGACGTTTGTTGACATAGCAAAATAATGTAAATAGTTTCAACATCCATGCATAATACTGCGTGTATCATGAATAACAACATTTATGGTTCAGATTTACAGTTTACAGTAACTCGCTCCCATTTGATCACATGCATATATGTAGACTAATCTGATTTAAATTATCTACACTATCACGCGTTTAGTATAGACTCCAATTAATAAACAAACGTCAATTCAGGAGCGTAGCTAACTGTTATATATGAATCCTACTTTCACTTTTGAGAGTTTGTAATACTACAAAAATACTGATTGTATGGAAAGTTGGTGTTCGAATTATTTCTGAAGAATTTGCAGTAGCAATGCTATTTATATATCTAATGCCACACACATGATAATATTGTATAAATTAAGTATTTATTATCACTTGTGGCTTGCCACACACATGATAATATTGTATAAATTAAGTATTTATTATCACTTGTGGCTTGCCACACACATGATAATATTGATTTCAATATTCATTTAGTGAAATATAATTCAATCATGAACTGAACAAACAAATATCCTCCACATATATAATTAACAGTCTTTCAGATGGGACGTTAAACCGAGGTCTCGTGTCGGTGCTTTACACCGTGCACGTAAAAGAACCAGAGGAGATTCTGGAATGGGTCTCTGTCTGTATCATGCACTATCCTCCAAAATCTAAAATAACTAATCTCTTTAGGAGGCGTCGCTCATATGGGCAACTGGTAGCGACGATAAATAAACGTAAAAACAATTATATAGGCAGTAGTGCAACATGACGTGGCGTCTACATTTGCAGTTTCTCTGGCCTTGATTCAATGTGACATCGGATGATCCATCACATCAGTTTCCATTTTATGATTAGAATTAGAATCTTTTATTTCAAAATGAGATGAAAAGAAAAATTTCTGCAGCCTTGAGAATCTACATATACTGATGTATTATTTAACTTTATACTGGAAGACACTTTATACTGGAAGACACTTGTCCATGCATGTGTATTATCTAACTATACTGGAAGACACTTGTCCATGCATGTGTATTATCTAACTATACTGGAAGACACTTGTCCATGCATGTGTATTATCTAACTATACTGGAAGACACTTGTCCATGCATGTGTATTATCTAACTATACTGGAAGACACTTGTCCATGCATGTGTATTATCTAACTATACTGGAAGACACTTGTCCATGCATGTGTATTATCTAACTATACTGGAAGACACTTGTCCATGCATGTGTATTATCTAACTATACTGGAAGACACTTGTCCATGCATGTGTATTATCTAACTATACTGGAAGACACTTGTCCATGCATGTGTATTATCTAACTATACTGGAAGACACTTGTCCATGCATGTGTATTATCTAACTATACTGGAAGACACTTATCCATGCATGTGTATTATCTAACTATACTGGAAGACACTTATCCATGCATGTAATTTGTTTAAACTTTTATCAATTTCTTTGAGTTCTTCATGGAATACATCTTTGCATTTAACATTCTTTGCTGATAATAATGTAGGTAAAGCTGCCAAACAGTTCTGTTAAATATTTTGTTTGGATGGTGCTTCGATTATAGAAAAGTTAGATGATGTGTTACCACACCATTATTAACCAGGTTATTGTTTTTGGCTGCGTCCAGGTGTGTGTCTATCCTGTGTGTGTGTGTGTCTGTCTGTCTGTCTGTCTGTGTGTGTCTGTCTGTCTGTCTGTCGCTGAATTGTATACCACTGTAACCTATCATCACTGATGGTCACGGATTCGAGCCCCGCTCAGGCCGTGTCTATTTATATGAAAATGTTGGCAGTTTCTTACGGAGGTTGGGGCACCAAATACTGGTTAACCGCTGGAGCCTGTCCAGGAAAGGTGGTTAGGTAAACTGACCGCCGGCGATATAACCCAAAATGGTGCTGAAGGCGTTAAGCCCGAACCAACAAACAAAGCTAGCTGCTGTCAGGGCAGTCAGTGATTTCTATGTTAACCCATTTCATTCTGGATATATTTAAAGGCTTTTGCAAACAACATAGATCCAGATCAGCCGCAGCATGATGCTGCATGCTGATCAGGATCTATATTGTTTGCTACATAGCCAATTGTCTTAGCAAGATCATCTGAATAGCAAACAGCGTAGAGCCTGAGACGGAACGTTACGTGGAAGCTGATATGGCTCTATGTTCTTTGCAAATACTGTTTGAGCGGTATCCAGAATCAAATGGGTTAAACAATTCATGCTTGTAACTGGAAAATGAAACAAGATAGACATATAGTTCCAATGGAGCACCTATAGGAAACTGCATAATGATCTATAAAATTAACCATATCCCTTGAGATTGACGTTTGAAGGTTAAAGCAAGGTCAAGTGAAATCAAGTATTTTGTTCTTGTGACAAGGGCATGCAGGTTTGTGGACAAGGTGGGTTTGAAGGGATAATGAATATCTTAATAACCCAGGTGTGCATGCTCACACATGCGTTATTTCTATTATATATAATTGTGTAAATCAATGGTAATTACAGGTGTACAAACAGTCATTATAGTATACTGTTTACGTATAACAATCTGGAGATAGGCATTATAATCCATAAATATTATGTAGATCAGAGCAAGTTGATACAGGCAGGGTTCTTTTCCGTCGTTTTGGAAGCATGACCCATGGAAATGGATTTTCGCGACGTTTTTACAATTGGGAAAAATAACCAACATTATAAGTCAGTTTTAAATGCGTTAATCATCATCCTTTGAACAAATAATAATGCAACTGCTGGGAGTTCTAATGCTACTGCTGGGAGTTCTAATACAACTGCTGGGAGTTCTCTACTACTGCTGGGAGTTCTATGCTACTGCTGGGAGTTCTACATTACTGCTGGGAGATCTACATTACTGCTGGGAGTTCTACATTTCATTTATGGTGGACTTTGGTTGTCCAATACTAGGTGAAAGTGAAATGTTTTTTAACAAATTGCAAAGATTTGGTCTTTTTCTCTCTTTTTGAGATTTGGGGGGGAAAAGATAAGGTTTTCAATTTGGAACATAGCCATAAAATTGGTAAAAACAAGGCTGTACAGCCCTGAAGTCATATTTCTGTCAATTAACTGGCTCAAGCAGACACATGCAGCCAGTAATATAAACACAGATAACCTGCTCAGGCTTAAAATATAATAGAATAAATGTTTGCTGTCTGACCCACGGAAGCAATTTCCGCTGATCCCAAATAAATGAGATTTTTGTGTTTAAGTTTTAAAAACAAAAAGTTACTTCTCTCCATTTGCCTCATCTACGATCTTTTGGTTCCATTACGTGGCTTAGGTACATTAGCTAAAGTCGTTCAGATGCTTGGAAATTATAATTCATGCAGGGGAGTGTTAAATACAAGCATCTATTTATTGTGATGATCTGACAGCAACAAGAAAATTGCTTAATAGATGAAAATGCGATGGTTTTGCGCTGCTCCCTGACCGATGTCGCTGGAGGAAGCCTATATCCCTATAATTTGCTATAAATACGGACCCTTATCTCTAGCCTATATCCCTATAATTTGCTATAAATACGGACCCGTATCTCTAGCCTATATCCCTATAATTTGCTATTAATACGGACCCTTATCTCTAGCCTATATCCCTATGATTTGCTATAAATACGGACCCATATCTCTAGCCTATATCCCTATGATTTGCTATTAATACGGACCCGTATCTCTAGCCTATATCCCTATGATTTGCTATACATACAGACCCTTATCTCTAGCCTATATCACTATAATTTGCTATAAATACGGACCCATATCTCCAGCCTATATCCCTATTATTTGCTATAAATACGGACCCTCATCTCTAGCCTATAATTTGCTATAAATACAGACCCGTATCTCTAGCCTATATTCCTATAATTTGCTATAAATACGGACCCTTATCTCTAGCCTATATCCCTATGATTTACTATAAATACGGACCCATATCTCTAGCCTATATTCCTATAATTTGCTATAAATACGGACCCGTATCTCTAGCCTATATCCCTATGATTTGCTATAAATATGGACCCATATCTCTAGCCTATATCCCTATGATTTGCTATAAATACGGACCCTTATATCTAGCCTACATCCCTATGATTTGCTATAAATACGGACCCGTATCTCTAGCCTATATCCCTATGATTTGCTATAAATACGGACCTGTATCTCTAGCCTATATCCCTACGATTTGCTATAAATACGGACCCGTACCTCTAGCCTATATCCCTATGATTTGCTATAAATACGGACCCATATCTCTCGCCTATATCCCTATGATTTGCTATAAATACGAACCCATACCTCTAGCCTATATCCCTATGATTTGCTATAAATACGGACCCATATCTCTAGCCTATATCCCTATGATTTGCTATAAATACGGACCCATATCTCTAGCCTATATCCCTATGATTTACTATAAATACGGACACGTATCTCTAGCCTATATCCCTATGATTTGCTATAAATACGGACACGTATCTCTAGCCTATATCCCTATGATTTGCTATAAATACGGACCCATACCTCTAGCCTATATCCCTATGATTTGCTATAAATATGGACCCGTATCTCTAGCCTATATCCCTATGATTTGTCATAAATATTGTACATACCCGTCCATAAGATGAGTTTTTACCACCAGATTATGGCCGAAAACATTTATGGTTCATATTTACAGTTATTAGCTCCCATTTGTGCACATGTACATTTATACGAATCTGATTAAAATTATCTTTTAACATCAGTATCACACACTTAGTATAGACTCCAATAATAAACAAACGTCAATTCACTAGACAGGAAATGAAGGATCTGGCATGTAAACTAGATGGGAAGTGAAGGATCTGGTATGTGGACTAGATGGGAAGTGAAGGATGTGGCATGTGGACTAGAAGGGAAGTGAATGATGTGGTATGTGGACTAGATGGAAAGTGAAGGATGTGGTATGTGGACTAGATGGGAAGTGAAGGATGTGGCATGTGAACTAGATGGGATGTGAAGGATGTGGTATGTGGACTAGACGGGAAGTGAAGGATGTGGGATGTGGACTAGAAGGGAAGTGAAGGATGGGGCATGTGGACTAGAAGGGAAGTGAAGGATGTGGCATGTGGACTAGATAGGAAGTGAAGGATGTGGCATGTGGACTAGAAGGGAAGTCAAGGATGTGGTATGTGGACTAGAAGGGAAGTGAAGGATATGGCATGTGAACTAGATGGGAAGTGAAGGATGTGGCATGTGGACTAGAAGGGAAGTGAAGGATGTGGCATGTGGACTAGAAGGGAAGTGAAGGATGTGGCATGTGGACTAGATAGGAAGTGAAGGATGTGGTATATGAACTAGACGGAGAATGAGGTTGTGTGTGGACTAGGCAGGGAATGATGGAGGTTGTGTGTGGACTAGGCACGGAATGGTGGAGGTTGTGTGTGGACTAGGCAGGGAATGATGGAGGTGTGTGTGGACTAGGTGGGGAATGATGGAGGTTGTGTGTGGACTAGGCAGGGAATGATGGAGGTTGTGTGTGGACTAGGCGGGGAATGATGGAGGTTGTGTGTGGACTAGGCGGGGAATGATGGAGGTTGTATGTGGACTAGGCGGGGAATGATGGAGGTTGTGTGTGGACTAGGCAGGGAATGATGGAGGTTGTGTGTGGACTAGGCGGGGAATGATGGAGGTTGTGTGTGGACTAGGCGGGGAATGATGGAGGTTGTATGTGGACTAGGCAGGGAATGATGGAGGTTGTGTGTGGACTAAGCAGGGAATGATGGAGGTTGTGTGTGGACTAGGTGGGGAATGATGGAGGTTGTGTGTGGACTAGGCAGGGAATGATGGAGGTTGTGTGTGGACTAGGTGCAGGGAATGATGGAGGTTGTGTGTGGACTAGGCAGGGAATGATGGAGGTTGTGTGTGGACTAGGTGGGGAATGATGGAGGTTGTGTGTGGACTAGGCAGGGAATGATGGAGGTTGTGTGTGGACTAGTCGGGGAATGGTGGAGTAGGTAGGTGTGTGGAGAGTAGAAGCTGGGAATTGCGTGATTACAGTGGGGGGTTAATAAGCCACTAGATACTGTAAATAGTTCAGGAGCGGGTTTTCATATACCACTATTTAGAAATGAGGGGGTTAAATGTATGGAAGGGAGAAATTACAAAGAGGGTTACAAAAACATGCGGGAGATTAAGCTGGTATTATATTATTTATGGGGAAAACAGAATACCTGGCAATCAATCCTTTATGGTATAGCAAAATATGTTGAATCTTGAAGAAGTTTAACAGATGGTAATGTAAGACCTACAACAGACAGTTTGGCAGTGGAAGATATTATACAAAGCATGAACATGAGAAGCATGCAGTGTATTATTGTATATAGTGTGTGTGCTCCATGCGTGCATTTTTTCTACTGCATTAGTGACATTATGTAGCTACAAAGTATTGGCATACTTAGCAGAAAAACATAGTGTGGGGAGATCATTTGACTTGAAGGATTATAACACTTAATTGTTTTAAATGTTTTTTGGTAAGTTTAGCTCTCTAATTAGCCTCTTTAGCATTTCTGAAACTTAAACTCTGTAATTAGTCTCTTTAACATTTCTGAAAGTTTAAGTTTGTGGGGACAGATGTATGATGGCATGCAAGGCTGTAGGACTTGTCATTTTATAAACTACAAAGTGTGAATTGAATGTTTGTTAAATTGTGTGACCAAATTGCAATTAATTGGTATGTAACATTGTAATGTATATATATATATTGTGTTTATGTACTCTTTTCAGTAGATGTGTAGCATGACCTTTAGAGTTTTTGTGTAGCATAAACTTTTAGAGTTGGTGTGTGACATGACCTTTGTAGTTGGTGTGTGGCATGATCTTTGTAGTTGGTGTGTGGCATGACCTTTGTAGTTGGTGTGTGACATGACCTTTGTAGTTGGTGTGTGGCATGACCTTTGTAGTTGGTGTGTGGCATGACCTTTGTAGTTGGTGTGTGACATGACCTTTGTAGTTGGTGTGTGGCATGATCTTTGTAGTGTGTGTGTGGCATGACCTTTGTAGTTGGTGTGTGACATGACCTTTGTAGTTGGTGTGTGGCATGATCTTTGTAGTTGGTATGTGGCATGACCTTTGTAGTTGGTGTGTGACATGACCTTTGTAGTTGGTGTGTGGCATGACCTTTGTAGTTGGTGTGTGGCATGACCTTTGTAGTTGGTGTGTGGCATGACCTTTGTAGTTGGTGTGTGGCATGACCTTTGTAGTTGGTGTGTGGCATGACCTTTGTAGTTGGTGTGTGGCATGACCTTTGTAGTTGGTGTGTGGCATGACCTTTGTAGTTGGTGTGTGGCATGACCTTTGTAGTTGGTGTGTGACATGACCTTTGGAGTTGATGTGTGGCATGACCTTTGTAGTTGGTGTGTGACATGACCTTTGTAGTTGGTGTGTGACATGACCTTTAGAGTTGGTGTGTGGCATGATCTTTAGAGTTGGTGTGCGACATGACCTTTAGAGTTTTTGTGTGACATGACCTTTGTAGTTGGTGTGTGACGTGACCTTTGTAGTTGGTGTGTGGCATGATCTTTAGAGTTGGTGTGTGGCATGATCTTTGGAGTTGGTGTGTGGCATGATCTTTAGAGTTGGTGTGTGACATGACCTTTGGAGTTGGTGTGTGGCATGATCTTTAGAGTTGGTGTGCGACATGACCTTTGGAGTTGGTGTGTGGCATGATCTTTAGAGTTGGTGTGCGACATGACCTTTAGAGTTTTTGTGTAGCATAAACTTTTAGAGTTGGTGTGTGGCATGATCTTTGTAGTTGGTATGTGGCATGACCTTTGTAGTTGGTGAGTAGCATGACCTTTGGAGTTGGTGTGTGGCATGACCTTTGTAGTTGGTGTGGCATGACCTTTGTAGTTGGTGTGGCATGACCTTTGTTTAGATGGTTTTGTTTATTCTTCTTGTCGTTCATTCCTACAGCACAAGGGGGTCAACACAACTTTCTTAGGGGGTTCTGGTATTGAGGGATCCACTGTATATGAAATCAACCTTGACCTTATTGGGAAAGACATTTACTGTATATGAAATCAACCTTGACCTTATTGGGAAAGACATTTACTGTATATGAAATCAACCTTGACCTTATTGGGAAAGACATTTACTGTATATGAAATCAACCTTGACCTTATTGGGAAAGACATTTACTGTATATGAAATCAACCTTGACCTTATTGGGAAAGACATTTACTGTATATGAAATCAACCTTGACCTTATTGGGAAAGACATTTACTGTAATTTTTCTAATAAAATTCCAGTCACTAATAATCGTACATCACCGACTTCCTCTTAAAAAACTACATTTTTGAGTATTTTTCAAGTAATGGAAGTAATAAACATCAAGGCTGAATTTCAAACAAATTTGTAATAGACCTACTTTTCACACAGCAAGTTTCTATTAAAGTATTATTTTCTCTCATTTCTTCCATTTACTCTATCTATATATGAATATGCTAATTATTTATCATTAATCCGAATATCAGTTGTCGCAAATTGATTGTAGATTAGACAACGACTAAGTCACATGGTCCAATGAAAAAGCCATATTTCTCGCTTCTAAATCATATATAGACGCGGCCTACTTATGTACTTTGTCTAAGTCAGATAGAACAACTCATTGGCCCGTCTTAATGAAATTAAATTATATTTCGTTAAGACGGGCCAATGAGTCGATCTATCCTATACATATTACGACATTGTGGTAATCTTATCACACATTTTCTCTGAAAGAATTGCACATTCTTATTGGTAATGGTTGACAGCTGCACGGCCTCCTGACCCAATAATAGTAGGAGTCTTTCATGTGGGAATATAAAGTGCCGGCTCTATAGTGGCGCAGCTTGAACTTGATATAGGTGTAGGCATCATTGGGCTAGGGGGGTGGGGGCTGGGTGGGAGTGTCCTCTGATATCACTCCCAGATGATATTGAAAGTGTATTTCATAGCAGTCTCATTTTGAAGTATGTATTTACGAGAAATAGAGTAAAGCACCGACATTGGGCTAGGGGGGTGGGGGCTGGGTGGGAGTGTCCTCTGATATCACTCCCAGATGATATTGAAAGTGTATTTCATAGCAGCCTCATTCTGAAGTATGTATTTACGAGAAATAGGGAACAATTCTGAAAATCTTATTTTCATATTCGATTGGCTTGCTGCGTATCATGCACCTTTACCCCTTATCCTTATTTTTATTTATAACATTTTGAAGTCACGTAAAACGAAATGACATGACACCAACATCCCAGTTTATTTAGTTTGTGCATAGACCCATGATGTCATGCTGTGATTGTGGTGTAAATGGAGTTTATTGGCAAATCTTTCATTCCGAGACAGTGAGTAAACTCAAGCGTCAGGACTACCTACATGATTCATTGTGGCGTTCTTCCAGCATACAGGTACTAGTTCAGATGTCGCCCAGATAATGTTTGCATACAAATACGATCTCTGTCTGGTACGGTCTAGTCGGTAATGGGTTCGCTTATGGTGTCGATGGTTCGAACCGTGTCAGGATTCATTCTTATATGGCTGGTTGGTGAGCCGCCAGCTACAGTCAATTAAACTTTAATATTTTACAACGATTGTGAAGCAAGTTCTAACAACTTATATTAATCACTCTCGTTGACGAGGTTGAAAGCATATATGTGGTCATTCGTGTGGGAGGAAACCGTAATACCCGGAGAAAACCCACCTGTCCGATCTGGCGACCACCGTACCATCTCACATACAGTCAAACCTGTCTTTATCAGCCAGCCAATGGACTCGCATAAAGTGGCTTCTTAGCGCAGGTGGATGCTTAATAGAGGTAAAATGTATAATTAAACAACATATTTGGAAACTGGCTCCTTAATATAGGTTGACTGCTTAATGGAGGTGACCACTAACACAGGTTTCACTGTAGTTGAAATTATTGTTACGGTGAATCTTAGACTGGTGCCTGGCCTGCAAGGATAGAATTTGGGAAGTACTGATGCTCATAAGTCAGAAATGACTGGCTCTTTCAATAGGGTGACTATAAGAGTAGGGTTAATCCTGGCTCTTTCAATAGGGTGACTATAAGAGTAGAGTTAATCCTGTCTTAAGTAGCCAGCCATGGTAATCACAAAAAGTGGCTGTTACACACAGTTGGCTGCTTAATAGAGGCCAAATGTATAATAAAACAACATATTGGGAATCGGGAAACTGGCTACATAATGCCAGTTGGTTGTTTAACCCTTTCATGTGGAAGTCGTGATAGCGCAGTGGATGAGCGTTCGCTTCAGGTGCGAAAGGTCTGGAGTTCGAGCCCCGCTGGAGCCGTTACGATTGTGCCCTTAGGCAAGGCATTTAAATTCCACATTGCCTCTTCTCTCTCCTACATGGCGATGGATTCCATCATGAATGAGGTCTCGAGAGTGATTAAGATAAGTTGAAAGAACTTGTTTCGCAATCAAGCTAAAATAAATTTGTATAAACTAAACCCTTTCAACACTACAGACCTCTAAATAGGCTTACAAAAAGTGTACATCCAGATGAGCCGCATCATAATGAGCCGTCGCATCAGGATCTGCACTTTTTGCCAGTAATTATACTATATTTAGTACCCCATTACCCATTTTGATAAATGAACTGGTTCAAATGTAATTTTCTGATAAATTTATTGTTCTAAAAATATCATGCACCAGTCCATGTCAGTTACTTCAAGTGTTGAATGGGTTAACAGAGGTCATCGCTAGCACCGGTTGGACTGTATGGTAGCCTGGTCAGTACGGACAATCGAATGGTGAATGATTGAGCAAGGCCTCCTAGACAATTTAAATTATTAAAATATGGAAAGTTATGTGAACAAATGTTATTCAACCCAAATAAAGCATTTCCCTACTCATGGACACTCATGGAAATAACTTAAATAATGATATTAATAATACAAATTTGAACATAAGCTGTGATCAATTTAAATGTCAAAATTCTTTGAATGTAATTTATATACAGTCAAACCTGTGTTAGTAGTCACCTCTATTAAGCAGTCAACCTGTATTAAGCAGCCAGTTTCCAGATTCCCAATATGTAGGTTTATTATTCATTTAACCTCTATTAAGCAGCCACCTGTGCTAAGCAGCCACTTTATGAGATTCTCTTGATTGGCTGCTGAAGACAGGTTTGACTGTATCTACATGTATACACGGCTCATTCTAGGTCAGAATTGTTGGTAGAAGTGAGAAAGCGGGTGATTGTGTCTTTAAATAAATGGTATTATTTAATATATTTCATCAAAATAGGGTTAAAATACACATCACCATGTCTGTGTGTTTTTACGTTTATTTATCATCGCTACCGGTTGCCCATATGAGCGACGCCTCCTGAAGTGATTAGTTATTTTAGATTTTGGATGATAGTGCAATGATACAGACAGAGACCCATTCCAGAATCTCCTCACCATTAAATAGAAGCAGTACTTTATAATGGGTCACGGTATCTTTACTGGACAACATTTTGTATGAAATTTGTAAAAAAAAAATTGATAACATTGTTTTACAAATAACATTGCATTATACTGTAGGAGATCTGTCGAGATCATTATCATAAGAAGCGATAGTGGAATAAAATTGCTAGCATGTTGTGCAAAGGAAACAATGATAAAAACAGAGGAAAATAGGACCTTAATGTAAAATAGGACCTATCTATTTTTGGGGGGTATTCAGGGGCAGTAACTCACTGATGTTTCTGATATATTCTGTGGGACACGGTTATGTTCATGCCTTTTCTATAGAGAGCAATCCGTTTCTATAATACATGTATAGACAATTCAATCTCGATATTACTGCAAGCACGTATTATGGCTAAGGCCCGGGTGAGCTCCCTATAATCAATTGCATCGGTTCAGGTGAGCTCCCTATAATCAATTGCATCGGTTCAGGTGAGCTCCCTATAATCTATTGCATCGGCCCCGGTGAGCTCCCTATAATCAATTGCATCGGCCCCGGTGAGCTCCCTATAATCAATTGCATCGGTTCAGGTGAGCTCCCTATAATCAATTGCATCGGTTCAGGTGAGCTCCCTATAATCAATTGCATCGGCCCCGGTGAGCTCCCTATAATCTATTGCATCGGCCCCGGTGAGCTCCCTATAATCAATTGCATCGGCCCCGGTGAGCTCCCTATAATCAATTGCATCGGCCCCGGTGAGCTCCCTATAATCAATTGCATCGGCCCGGTGAGCTCCCTATAATCAATTGCATCGGCCCCGGTGAGCTCCCTATAATCAATTGCATCGGCCCCGGTGAGCTCCCTATAATCAATTGCATCGGCCCCGGTGAGCTCCCTATAATCAATTGCATCGGCCCCGGTGAGCTCCCTATAATCAATTGCATCAGCCCAGGTGAGCTCCCTATAATCAATTGCATCGGTTCAGGTGAGCTCCCTATAATCAATTGCATCGGTTCAGGTGAGCTCCCTATAATCAATTGCATCGGTTCAGGTGAGCTCCCTATAATCAATTGCATCGGTTCAGGTGAGCTCCCTATAATCAATTGCATCGGTTCAGGTGAGCTCCCTATAATCAATTGCATCGGTTCAGGTGAGCTCCCTATAATCTATTGCATCGGCCCGGTGAGCTCCCTATAATCAATTGCATCGGCCCCGGTGAGCTCCCTATAATCAATTGCATCAGCCCCGGTGAGCTCCCTATAATCAATTGCATCGGTTCAGATGAGCTCCCTATAATCAATTGCATCAGCCCCGGTGAGCTCCCTATAATCAATTGCATCGGCCCCGGTGAGCTCCCTATAATCAATTGCATCGGTTCAGGTGAGCTCCCTATAATCAATTGCATCGGTTCAGGTGAGCTCCCTATAATCAATTGCATCGGTTCTTGTTGTTATTCCTAATATAGCTAGAATATGATTGTGGTGGAATCATGTTATTCCTAATTTAGCTAGAAGATGATTGTGGTGGAATCATGTTATTCCTAATTTAGCTAGTAGATGATTGTGGTGGAGAGAAGTCTGACAAACCTGACTCCTATGTATTCTCTTAAGATCTACTGAGATAAGAATATTGTCCTGCAGATGGTACAGGAAGTGCCTTGTCATTGCTGTTGATCTGCATGCAGCACCCTGCATAGTGCCAAGTGGATTAAGTCTGCTTGCAAGGTTGCTTATCAAGCAAGATTAATGCCATCCAAGGCCATTAACTGTCTCAAGATTCATGTTGTTTATAGACGTAAGGCTTTGTCTCCGTTCTGGGTCTTTCCTAATATGGCTTCTTTATTCTATGTATTGGACCGTTATGTGCCTCTTTATGTGCCTCTTTATGTGCCTCTTTATGTGCCTCTTTATGTGCCTCTTTATGTGCCTCTTTAGGCCTCTTTAGTTTATATTTTAAATCTGCTGTTTGGACGTCCCAGTCTACTTATATCTTCCATTTGTCATGGTTTATTAGCATCTCGGAGTGACAATCTTATTCTTTGGGTTTATTTGAGTACAAGGCAAGGCTCCACATGTCCAGGGCACCCGCTACAGTTAGACTGCGATATGCAGCCAGAGTATAGCGCATGGTCCATACTAACCCGTGTGGCCTCTAGAGTTAGACTGCGATATGCAGCCAGAGTATAGCGCATGGTCCATACTAACCAGTGTGGCCGCTACAGTTAGACTGCGATATGCAGCCAGAGTATAGCGCATGGTCCATACTAACCAGTGTGGCCTCTAGAGTTAGACTGCAATATGCAGCCAGAGTATAGTGCATGGTCCATACTAACCAGTGTGGCCGCTACAGTTAGACTGCGATATGCAGCCAGAGTATAGCGCATGGTCCATACTAACCAGTGTGGCCGCTACAGTTAGACTGTGTTATGCAGCCAGAGTATAGTGCATGGTCCATACTAACCAGTGTGGCCGCTACAGTTAGACTGTGTTATGCAGCCAGAGTATAGCGCATGGTCCATACTAACCAGTGTGGCCGCTACAGTTAGACTGCAATATATTTTCCACCATCTCAGCTTCTACAGGTCTCATTATATCCCTCCATTTACCCATACCTATGGTGGACTGCTCCCTACTATATGTGCCAGTGCAATGTATAATGCCAGTCATGTTGTTATGGATGCCGGCAAACAATGCCAGTCATGTTGTTAAGGATGTTGGCAAACAATGCCAGTCATGTTGTTATGGATGTCTGCAAACAATGCCAGTCATGTTGTTATGGATGTCTGCAAACAATGCCAGTCATGTTGTTATGGATGTTGGCAAACAATGCCAGTCATGTTGTTATGGATGTCGGCAAACAATGCCAGTCATGTTGTTATGGATGCCGGCAAACAATGCCAGTCATGTTGTTATGGATGTCTGCAAACAATGCCAGTCATGTTGTTAAGGATGTCGGCAAACAATGCCAGTCATGTTGTTATGGATGTCGGCAAACAATGCCAGTCATGTTGTTAAGGATGTCGGCAAACAATGCCAGTCATGTTGTTAAGGATGTCGGCAAACAATGCCAGTCTTGTTGTTAAGGATGTCGGCAAACAATGCCAGTCATGTTGTTAAGGATGTCGGCAAACAATGCCAGTCATGTTGTTATGGATGCCGGCAAACAATGCCAGTCTTGTTGTTAAGGATGTCGGCAAACAATGCCAGTCTTGCTGTTATGGATGTCGGCAAACAATGCCAGTCATGATGTTATGGATGCCGGCAAATGATGTGAATCCTGCGTTATGGTGGCTTGCTACAGATACCTTCCACCTGAGCAAACAAACTGAACCTGTTTATGCACATGCACGTACATCAATTGACCGCAAATATCTGTTTATTGGGTGTTGGTTCTGTTTATTGGGTGTTGGTTCTGTATATTGGGTGTTGGTTCTGTATATTGGGTGTTGGTTCTGTATATTGGGTGTTGGTTCTGTTTATTGGGTGTTGGTTCTGTATATTGGGTGTTGGTTCTGTATATTGGGTGTTGGTTCTGTATATTGGGTGTTGGTTCTGTTTATTGGGTGTTGGTTCTGTATATTGGGTGTTGGTTCTGTATATTGGGTGTTGGTTCTGTATATTGGGTGTTGGTTCTGTATATTGGGTGTTGGTTCTGTATATTGGGTGTTGGTTCTGTTTATTGGGTGTTGGTTCTGTATATTGGGTGTTGGTTCTGTATATTGGGTGTTGGTTCTGTTTATTGGGTGTTGGTTCTGTTTATTGGGTGTTGGTTCTGTATATTGGGTGTTGGTTCTGTATATTGGGTGTTGGTTCTGTATATTGGGTGTTGGTTCTGTTTATTGGGTGTTGGTTCTGTATATTGGGTGTTGGTTCTGTTTATTGGGTGTTGGTTCTGTTTATTGGGTGTTGGTTCTGTATATTGGGTGTTGGTTCTGTTTATTGGGTGTTGGTTCTGTTTATTGGGTGTTGGTTCTGTATATTGGGTGTTGGTTCTGTTTATTGGGTGTTGGTTCTGTATATTGGGTGTTGGTTCTGTTTATTGGGTGTTGGTTCTGTATATTGGGTGTTGGTTCTGTATATTGGGTGTTGGTTCTGTATATTGGGTGTTGGTTCTGTATATTGGGTGTTGGTTCTGTTTATTGGGTGTTGGTTCTGTATATTGGGTGTTGGTTCTGTATATTGGGTGTTGGTTCTGTTTATTGGGTGTTGGTTCTGTTTATTGGGTGTTGGTTCTGTATATTGGGTGTTGGTTCTGTATATTGGGTGTTGGTTCTGTATATTGGGTGTTGGTTCTGTTTATTGGGTGTTGGTTCTGTATATTGGGTGTTGGTTCTGTATATTGGGTGTTGGTTCTGTATATTGGGTGTTGGTTCTGTATATTGGGTGTTGGTTCTGTATATTGGGTGTTGGTTCTGTATATTGGGTGTTGGTTCTGTATATTGGGTGTTGGTTCTGTATATTGGGTGTTGGTTCTGTTATTGGGTGTTGGTTCTGTTTATTGGGTGTTGGTTCTGTTTATTGGGTGTTGGTTCTGTTTATTGGGTGTTGGTTCTGTTATTGGTGTTGGTTCTGTTATTGGGTTTGGTCTGTTTATTGGGTGTTGGTTCTGTATATTGGGTGTTGGTTCTGTTTATTGGGTGTTGGTTCTGTATATTGGGTGTTGGTTCTGTATATTGGGTGTTGGTTCTGTATATTGGGTGTTGGTTCTGTATATTGGGTGTTGGTTCTGTTTATTGGGTGTTGGTTCTGTTTATTGGGTGTTGGTTCTGTTATTGGGTGTTGTTCTGTATATGGGTTGGTTCTGTATATTGGGTGTTGGTTCTGTTTATTGGGTGTTGGTTCTGTATATTGGGTGTTGGTTCTGTTTATTGGGTGTTGGTTCTGTTTATTGGGTGTTGGTTCTGTATATTGGGTGTTGGTTCTGTTTATTGGGTGTTGGTTCTGTATATTGGGTGTTGGTTCAGTTTATAGTGTGTTGGTTCGGTTTATAGTGTGTTGGTTCGGTTTATAGTGTGTTGGTTCGGTTTATAGTGTGTTGGTTCGGTTTATAGTGTGTTGGTTCGGTTTATAGTGTGTCGGTTCGGTTTATAGTGTGTTGGTTCGGTTTATAGTGTGTTGGTTCGGTTTATAGTGTGTTGGTTCGGTTTATAGTGTGTTGGTTCGGTTTATAGTGTGTTGTCAGGTTTTTGTTTTCAAACATTGTCAAAATATATTTTTGACAAAATTTATGTTTCAACTTTAGTATGCAAAACAAGAAGCTGGACATATATATGTTAGAGAGTGGATGCTTATTAGAACCATTACGGTCTGCGCTTCACCATTAATTTGCCATGAACAGAAAATGCCTTATGTTATGATGCATACCTCAAAGGGTTGTTATGAGCAATCAAATTCAAGCATCTAAGAATTAAGGCATTCAGTTGTTTCTCTGGAAGATGTAGTAAATTTAGCAGCCAAACAAGCTTGCCAAGATAGAAATATTATTTCCTATGTTTAGTGTATGTTGATTAGCTGCTTATAGAATATATTTATATCATTTGGCTAATAATGCCCTGTTAACCCATTCAACACCAAGTAACTCACATGGACTGGTCCATGATATTCATAAACCAATAAATGAATCAGAAAATCACATTTGGACAAGTTCATTTATCAAAATGGGTAATTATGTCTAAAAATAGTAATATCACTGGCAAAAAGTGCAGATCCTGATGAGACGACTCGTGACGAGCCGGCTCATCTGGATCTACACTTTTTGTAAGCCTATTTAGAGGTATGTGGTGTTGAAAGGGTTAATTCTTGCCTTGCTCAACTATGCACAGAATACGGAGAGCTTATATTGTTCTACTTGCCCAGATGTTACTGCAGGTATTAGTGTTACATATAGTGGTTTAAGAATTGTGTGCAGATTCATATCTTGTATAAAAACCAGTATAAATTATAAAGACTTGATTGTCTGCATTCAAAATAACTAAACTATTATACTTAAGTTAGATAGTGGGTAAGTCCTAAGTTAGATGGTGGGTAAGTCCTAAGTTAGATAGTGGGTAAGTCCTAAGTTAGATGGTGGGTAAGTCCTAAGTTAGATGGTGGGTAAGGTCTAAGTTAGATAGTGGGTAAGTCCTAAGTTAGATAGTGGGTAAGTCCTAAGTTAGATAGTGGGTAAGACAGCCAAATGAGATGAATTGAGAACATGAAAAAGGTGATATCTCAAGACAATGCTCGTTAACCCATTCAATACCAAGTAACTGACATGGACTGGTCCATGATATTTTTAGACCAATAAATTAATAAGAACATTGCATTTGGACCAGTTCATTTATCAAAATAGGTAATTTTGTTTAAAAGTAGTAATATTACTGGCAAAAGGTGCAGATCCTGATGAGACAACTCGGCTCATCTGGATGTACACTTTTTGTAAGCCTATTTAGAGGTCTGTAGAGTTGAAAAGGTTAATAAATAATCTTAGCATGTTCAGTGTAGGTACGAGCTTGCTTGCCTAAAAATGGGACACTTAGATACAGAGTAATCGCAAACTTGACTTCATAGGTATAATTAATGATAACTACATATGTAAAGTAACCTTGTGTTTGTCAGTATTAATTGATTAAATGTATTGTTGTGTTACTAATGTTTTGTCAATGTTGCACTATAGTTTACACATCAATCAACGTGATGATCACATTACTTGTTACATCACTCATTACATCGCTTGGTTAATCACTCGTTACAACACTCATTACATCACTCATAACATCACTCGTTACATCACTCGTTACATCACTCGTTACATCACTCGTTACATCACTCATTACATCACTCGTTACATCACTCGTTACATCACTCGTTACATCACTCATTACATCACTCGTTACATCACTCATTACATCACTCGTTACATCACTCACTACATCACTTGTTACATTACTCGTTACATCACTCATAACATCACTCATTACATCACTTGCTACATCATTCATTACATCACTCATAACATCACTCACTACATCACTCACTACATCACTCATAACATCACTCATCACATCACTCACTACATCACTCACTACATCACTCATAACATCACTCAATACATCACTCACTACATCACTTGTTACATTACTCGTTACATCATTCACTACAACACTCGTTACAACAACACTCGTTACATCACTCGCTACATCACTCATTACATAACTCGTTACATCACTCGTTACATCACTCGCTACATCACTCATTACATAACTCGTTACATCACTCGCTACATCACTCATTACATAACTCGTTACATCACTCGCTACATCACTCGCTACATCACTCGCTACATCACTCGCTACATCACTCGTTACATCACTCGCTACACTTGGACAGTACTTATATACCTCCTACAACATCAGTAGATAAGTTCCTGGGACTATCCATAATATTGTGATAAGAATAAAGTTCTGGAATAGTTTCAAAATTGAATCACTTTGAATCTATGTATATCTTGCTGGATTTTTGTGAGAAGAAATAAAGTATTCACATTTTTCTTGTCTGTTCATTTATATTACAAAGCTTCTAAATTTCATGATATTGTTAATAAATGTAAACATGCCAGGCAGGATGGAACACTTAAGGCGAGTATGTACGACTTGCCGACAAAGAATTAATTAATTATTCATTTTAGCTGAGTATATTAATAAATTCCACAGGAGTTTACACACTGTTGTTTGCAACACACAAATAAGTAATCATAACTTGAGATATTTATGGATTTAAAGTATTATTAATTAACTTAGTTGATACAAATTTATTTTAGCTTGATTGCGAAACAAGTTCTTTCAACTTATATTAATCACTCACTCATTGAGGAATCCATCGCCATGAAAGAGAAGAGGCATATGCAATTTAAATGCCTTGCCTAATGGCACAATCGTAACGGCTCCAGCGAGGCTCGAACTCCGGACCTTTCGCACCTGAAGTGAATGTGCATCCACTGCGCTATCACGACTTCCAATTAATTTGCAGTACCTGTTTTACCTTATAGGGAATCAATCGCATTTTGAATAAATGAAGTTAACTGCACTGCACCTTCTCAATATTTCTTGACATTAAAAATTTCATTAAAATGATCAAATTTACAAATTCTAAGAGGAAGAGATTCATTTAAGGAATCGTGTGTTAATAGTTTCTATCGGCGTATGAACTACTTTTGGGCGTGTTAATAGTTTCTATCGGCGTATGAACTACTTTTGGGCGTGTTAATAGTTTCTATCGGCGTATGAACTACTTTTGGGCGTGTTAATAGTTTCTATCGGCGTATGAACTACTTTTGGGCGTGTTAATAGTTTCTATCGGCGTATGAACTACTTTTGGGCGTGTTAATAGTTTCTATCGGCGTATGAACTACTTTTGGGCGTGTTAATAGTTTCTATCGGCGTATGAAATACTTTTGGGCGTGTTAATAGTTTCTATCGGCGTATGAACTACTTTTGGGCGTGTTTAAAGTGTGTGGAGGCCGATTTTACATGAATTATTTTTTTCAATGACACAAAGAAATTGTAGCACATTTTGCATTTAAAATGTTTTTAGTCCAGATTTGCAACTTTTGTGCCGGACCATGTAAATAGATCATCCTTGGAACAGCGTATGCTGTAAGACACGCCTTTTCTCACGTAGAATGCTGCGAATGTGCATGCACGTAACTTCGAGTGTGCATGTCAGCTGCATATCATTAGTTGGGAACTCTTATACGAAAATGTATGCAATCTGGAGACATACGTTCATCGAAGGAAAATGCAATAGCGATGTAAATATTAACCATTAGCACACTGTAGGCGAAATGAGCAGATAACAAATGTGTAATACGTTTCTTATTTTTCCTAAAAAATAATACTTGAATGAAATGTCAAGCCCAACTTTCTAGGAAAAATATTACACATTTGTTATCTGCTCTTTTCTTCTACAGCGTGCTAAACGTTAAGGACATGAAGACACGTACACTTGCATTGTATTTGTTTCGGGATTTCAAGTTGATCTGTGGGAGGTAAATGAGGGAGGAAATAGAAACAAACATATTTTGTATTGATTCCCTTAGCCTAGAAACAGGCGTCCATATATTTTGCCTGGTCAGTCAAATAAATATATTTTAACACAGACTATTAATTGGGCCGTATTGAGCTTCTGATAATATCAACGCCTGGGGAAACTGGACGGATTGTCCGTGTAATTATTGACTAGCATTAATCCTATTAATAGGCCTATTAGCACATGACTTAATTAATGATGTCGAGTCGAAAGCGATAATGTTTATAAAACTTTATAATTGGCGGCCATTGTTTACGGGACAACAGAATGATAAATAGTTTTAAAAAGTACAATGTGCGTCTGATTTGACATATTTACTCAATATTTAAGTCGTCCTTAGTTCAATTACGCCGAATCGACCCATTACCACTTAAACTAAATAGTTAAAATCCGCCATCTCGTCGATATAACACAGAAACGGGAAATTATATGTTTGCGATGTAAATGAGGCTACGGAATCATTCGTGTATATTCGGAAATGATCATGTATTATTGTGTCTGTTCGGCAATTTCCAATTGAATTCTGTTTCTATATTTAGCGATAGTATCTTGTAGAGAAGAGTTGTCGTTCTTCAAATCTCATTTTATGCGAGTGTAAGTAGATGACGCTACGATTGGAAATCAAGTTTCCCCAGGCTGTCATTTTGCCAGAAGTTAAAAAGTTAAAAATCAACAGACTGGAACCCATGCTAGGATTCCCTGTGAAGAGTCACATAATTTACAATCTGGTCATGATATGGTAAAACCATTCATGTTGTGGCATATATATTGTCAGCTTTCATTTTCTGAGGAAATGTCCAGATCGCGGGGTAGATTGTGAGAATATAATCCAGAAGTTGTTTCCATCACTGTCTTGATCGTAGCAGTTAGGTCATCAATTTCCATCTATCTAGTCGTCGGAATTTTCTGCCAACGTAGCAAAATTCAAATTGTTTTGCTGTTTTAAATATAGCGCAAGATATTTGAAAACTTGCCCGGATGCTAGCTATAGAGATTATTTATTTTTTGCTAACTCATTTTTCATAGGTTTCTGTTGAAACTTTAGAAAATGAACTACGATGTTACCGGTATACAGCTTTGCTCGGAATTTATACAATAATACACCATTGATATTCGGCTCTCGGGAAGTTGAGATATAGCCGCCGATCAACGCCATCGTTTGACGTTTCAAAGGATGATTGAGTTTAAATCGGTGTTTGACTAGTAATTATTCATCCCAACTTTGGAGCTGACCATGGATTTGATAAATGCACTGGCGTTGTTATCGTAATTTACAAAATTGACTTTTAGAAATCTTTTATTTAAAATTCAATTACAAGGTGTTACCTTGATTATCATCTCTGCCTGCAACCCCCCCCCCCCCCTCTCGTCGCTTTCCCACACGGCTATGCCCTCTTGTCCACCAGCCTGTCTCGTCTCATCTATGCTCTCGTCCCCACATAGCCCCTCTCATTCCCACCCTGTCCTCTCATCTTCGCCCGCCCTACCTCCCTCTCACCCGTGTCCTCCCTCTTGTCCTTGCTCTCCCACATTGCCTCTCTGCCTCCCTGACACCCCTTCTCATCGTTATTCACCCTCTCTGCTAGAGACTGATCTTAATGTGATAGAGTAAAACATGCAATAAACAAATAAGCGAACGACAGTCAGTAGGGGGGGGGGGGCTAATTCTTCATACTTTTATTTATCCTTTAACCCTTTCAACCCCAAGTAACTGACATGGACTGGTCCATGATATTTTCAGACCAATAAATTAATAACAAAATTACATTTGGATCAGTTCATTTATCAAAATGGGTACTTTTATCTAAAAATAGTAATAATTATTACTGGCAAAAAAGTGCAGATCCTGATGAGACGGCTCGTCACGAGCCTGCTCATCTGGATCTACACTTTTCACAAGCCTATTTAGAGGCCTGTGGGGTTGAAAGGGTTAATATCAAGCAATAAGATTATAAAATATGATAACATTTGAAATTGTAAGTTGTAACCATACCACACATTCTTCCTTTATTGTTTGAATAATGATTTTCAATCAGTAAACTGTGCTTTTTGCAAAATATAACAAACTGTCTAACAAGTATGACTTGTGAATCGGTGCACCACGTCCTGTGTACATTCGGAACGCATCGCTCTCCATCAACAATCAAATATACATCTACGACACCTGTTCAATATCGGTTGTTGCATCACGCATGCTCACTATAAGTATTATTTACATACGTTTGTTGATAAACAATTCGCATTATGCGACAGTGCCATAATTTATTTTTTCGTTCCTGCTCGACAATTTGGATTTTTGTAAATACAGTTATTGGAAATTATGTTCTTTAAATATTTGTACTACTTACCAAAATACATCTTTCATTGCTTTCAGAGCATGATTGCAACAAATGGTCTCAGTTAGACGATGTGTTTAGTATATCTCTCCCCCCCCCCCCCCCTACTGACAATGTCACAGTCGTACTGATAGTCCAATATCTGGGCTATCTATCTAGTGTCTTCAGTGTCAAATCCCTGCTAGGGACCTAGACTTTTGTGTGTGGTGTATCCGACATGACTGTTTACCCTTACAGCACTACAGATCTCTAAATAGGCTTGCAAAAAGTGTATATCCAGATGAGCCGGCTCGTGATGATCCGGCTCATCAGGATCTCCATTTTTGCCTGTAATATTACTATTTTTAGACAAAATTACCCATTTTTATAAATGAACTGGTCCAAATGTAATTTTCTTATTAATTGATTGGTCTAAAAATATCATGGACCAGTCCATGTCAGTTACTTGATGTTGAATGGGTGGGTTAATGAAGTAAAAGATAAGAGAACAGAATATATTAATACTAGCAGAGAGAATGTTAACACCAGATAACAGCAGAACAGACACTCTATTGGGAGACATATTCAACCTGGTTGACTTCAAGGCTGAACTCAGGGAGGGGAAGTACCACTGTTGAAGGGGGGAAGGGAGTTCCAGCAGACTATGGACTTCTGGGGGTAAATGTAATACTTGTTTCAGTCCGAGGTGGATTGGATAGTACAATCGGCCATTAGATGGGCGTAGAATTTGAGTTACATACTTGGGCATAGAATGGCAACGAGGGAACCATGCTATCCCATGATGCACTGCAGTACGAGATTCCACTACAGCAGGAACAGCGCATCATTACAATACTCGACCGGAGTAGCTATTCCATATCGATAAATATAGCTAACTCAGAGCTGGAACCATTGCCTCAAACTGCTGAGAACCAGCCAACCCTGGAATGCTTCCAGTCGGTTCTGGTGAACTGAGAAACATTCTAGACCACCTTTATCATCTTTTAATTGCCTGTAAAACGAGGGAATTGTTGCAGTTGTGTGCATGTACAGTATTTAACACAATTGCGAGAGTATACTCTCCTAGAGGTCTGTAATTACTGATGATGATGATGATGATATTGATGATAATGATGATATTGATGATATTGATGGCGATGATATTGATTATGATGATGATGATGATGATGATGATGATGATGATGATGATGATGATGATGATATTGATGATATTGATGATGATGATGAGATATTGATGATGATGATATTGATGGTGATGTATTTGATGATGATGATGATGATATGATGATATGATGATGATGATTGATTGATGATATGTGATATGAGATGATGAATATTGATGATGATGATGATATGATGATGATGATGATGATGGTGATGATATTGATGATGATGATGATGATATTGATGATATTGATGATGGCGATGATATTGATGATGATGATATTGATGATGATGATATTGATGATGGCGATGATATTGATGATGATGATGATGATGATATTGATGATGATATTGATGATATTGATGGTGATGATATTGATGATGATGATGATATTGATGATGGCGATGATATTGATATGCTAATTAATTCAAGGTAACTTAACATTCAGTGACTCAAAACCTGATTTTGAAATAAGAAAAAAAACAATCCTCATTCACTTAGACCTATTGCTGATGTTTGTTTGAAAAATATGTCTCCAGGCAAGTTTGTAAACAGTGAAAGTTTCCTGATAACATAGAATCCGTCTGTCCACAATTGCGCGCATGTCCCCATTTTGATAAAAGCTAAAATGAGGTCAGGTCTTGTTCTCAGGTGATTTCAGCAATATGGCTAAAACTGATCTACGTAGTTTATATTTGGAAAGTTGTTGAATTTTGTTTGACTTAAAAGCATATTCGAGTGATTTTTGTGAACCGGTTTCCTGTTAAGTGTAATCTGATAGATAAAACATCCTTCTGAATTCATGGAACTGGATTTTGCCGATGTGTTTGTGGGTATGTATTTATTTGGGAAAGGGAGGTAATCATCAAGGTTGATATCATCTGACAATGCAGTAGAAGGGAGATAATATCACCATCAAGCTTTATAGCATATGTGACACACAATACATATAAAATAGTCCATGCTGTACTGTGCTTGTGGGTTTGTATACATATATTTGGGAAAGGTAGGTAATTAGCAAGGTCTATGTCATCCAACAACACAGTAAAAGGGAATAATCTAATCAGCAAGTGTTATAGCTTGGAAACAGGTTGATATATTTGAGCTGGTCAGTCATATAAATATATTTTAATACTGAGACCATTAATTGAACAGACAGATCTGTAGTTCAGTGGTAACACGCTGGACTGGTAATCCAGGGATCGTAGGTTTGATCCCCCCCTCCCGTACATCTGTGTAAAATGAACAGTCTTTTCAGATGGGACGTTAAACCGAGGTCTTGCGTCGGTGCTTTACACCGTGCACATAAAAGAACCAGAGGAGACTCTGGAATGGGTCTCTGTCTGTATCATTGCACTATCCTCCAAAATCTAAAATGACTAATCTCTTCAGGAGGCGTCGCTCATATGGGAAACCGGTAGCGACGATAAATAAAAGTAAAACACACACCATTAATTGAGCTGTATTGAGTTTCTGATAATATCAACGCCTGGGGAAACTGGGTATTCTGTGTAATTATTGATTATCATTAATCCTATTAATAAGCCTGTTAGCACATGACTTAATTAATGACGAACTTGAATCGAAAGCGAGGCACTGCAATGTTGATAAAACTGTATAATTGTCATTTTTTACGAGTCGACGAAACTGTAAATAGTTTGGAAATGTAGTGTGCATCTGTTTTGACATATTTACCCTAAGATTTAAGTCGTCCTTATTACGCTGAATCGTTACCACATAAACGTAATAGTTAAAATTCGCCATCTCATCGAAATTATATGTTGACACAATTATGCAATGTAAATGAGGCTATGGGAGCATTCGTGTATTTTCGGAATTGATCGCGTATAACCGTGCGTGCCTGTTCGGTGATTTCCGAAAAAAAATCCGTTTCTATTTTTAGCGATCATATCTTGCAGATAAGAGTTGTCGTTCTTCAATCAATACCCTAGAAAACACAGGTGTAATGTAGGTGGCGCTGATAGGAAATTAAGTTTCCCCAGGCTGCCAGAAGTAAATTAGTGATAAATCGGCAGACTGTAACCCAGGCTACAAGTTTTATAGCTTATGACAGAATACTTGTAAAACAATCTACACTATACTGTGCTTGTTCATATTTGGGGAAGGGAAGTAGTCATCACACAACCTGCAGTATATACTGTATTGTACTGGAGTAAATTCTCTTATTTAGTTAATTTAATTAACATTAAATTAGACCCAGGGTTAGTTCTGTGGGCCAGGGGGGGGGATTTGTGAAATAAAATGGGTAGATTTAAGCCTTATTATTTTAGTGAGTATTTACAGATGGATCTGTAGTCCAGTGGTAACACGCTGGACTGGTAATCCAGGGATCGCAGGTTCGATCCCCCGTCTGACCCTAATAAAATTAACAGTCTTTCAGATGGGACGTTAAACCGAGGTCTCGTGTCGGTGCTTTACACCGTGCACATAAAAGAACCAGAGGAGACTCTGGAATGGGTCTCTGTCTGTATTATGCACTATCCTCCAAAATCTAAAATAACTAATCTCTTCAGGAGGCGTCGCTCATATGGGCAACCGGTAGCGACGATAAATAAAACGAAATAAAACAATAGTGAGTATTTATGTGATTTGTAGATTGCATGTAGAATCATAATATATAATGGTTAACTGACATATGCTGGCTACATGAGCAATATGGAAGACAAATAATCGTGTGACTTTTAGCGAAATATTTGAACTGTGCTGAGTAAGCATATTTTCACCACTAAATTTGAAAAAAGATCCGTCTTGTCGGGTGACACTTCTTGTATCAGATTTAAGTATGTACTGTACAACATTGTCTGTACTGCGTGTGCTTTAAGTTTATTTATCGTCGTTAATCGTTGCCCATATTAGTGAGATTAGTAAATTAAGATTTTGGAGGATAGTGCAATGATACAGACAGATTTATTCCAGAGTCTCCTCTGGTTCTTTTACGTGCACAGTGTAAAGCTCACGCCTCCTGAAATGATTAGTAAATTAGGATTTTGGGGGATAGTGCAATGATACAGACAGAAGAGACCTATTCCAGAGTCTCATCTGGTTCTTTTACGTGCACAGTGTAAAGCACCGACACAAGATCTCAGTTTTAAACCCCGTCTGAAAGAATGTTGATATTATTACGGTCAGATGGGGGATCAAACATGCGATCCATGGATTCGCCGTCCAACATGTTAACCACTGGACTACAGATCCGTCTGACCGGCTGCCATGCAGTACTAGTGCTGTATTTGCACATTTTCTTATCCTTGTTCATTAATTAGAACCAGAAAGATTAGGTGTACATCCCTAATGTGTAATCACTGGGAATAGATAATGGTGGACAGTGGCTGGCTATATGTGGCAAGTGATAAAGGTGCTGTACACCATTTATGTGAAGTAAAAAAGGATTCAGGACATGTTTTCGGGGACAATAGTGATACTATTGTTGGTGGAATAACACATTTTATTTCTCACTGTTTTAACCGTAACCGAATAAATTGGTCGAATGTGAAACAACATAGATCCAGCGTAACGCTACATCTGATCTGGATCTATATTGTTTGCTATTGTTTGACTATCTGAATAGCAAACAGCATAGAGTCTGATCAAACAAAACAGAACGTATGTACATGCCGTCTGATTAGGCTCTATGCTGTTTGGTAGGTTACGGGTTAATTCATATGGTTCCTAGCTGCCGCGTGTTGAAATGTTGTCAATGCAAAGGTGTTCGGTGTCGAACCGTTATTGACGTCATTTATGGTCATCTAAGCACAACGTTCTAGTGCAATTTAACGCACAACACACAAATGCAAGACTATCACAGAAGCACTTTTCAGCCTAAAATTTAAAAAAATTGTTTTCTTAACCCTTTCCCTCATGGAAGCACCTCTTGACGCCATTACCAATACGACATACATTGACCAATGTTCATGTTCAGCCAAACAAACCAATGTTCATAATTAAGGCCAGAATCTCATGTAGTCCAAGTTACTATGGAGGTGGGATAGATATTGTGACTACTTATCCACTGCATGATAGCTAAATGACTGTCGTTTGTATGGAAATATAATAGTATATTAACCTAAATCTCTATGAAGGATAGGGTTAAGTGAATGATCGAATTATATTTCACTCATGAACATAGAAAATTAATATTACCACTTTAATGCTACTCATGACAATAATGGTTTCAGTATTGATTCCTATAATTTGTGTTGATTCGGTGAATTAGCCTATAATTTGTGTTGATTCGGTGAAATAGCCTATAATTTGTGTTGATTCTGTGAAATAGCCTATAATTTGTGTTGATTCGGTGAAATAGCCTATAATTTGTGTTGATTCAGTGAATTAGCCTATAATTTGTGTTGATTCAATGAAATAGCCTATAATTTGTGTTGATTTGGTGAAATAGCCTATAATTTGTGTTGATTCGGTGAAATAGCCTATAATTTGTGTTGATTCGGTGAAATAGCCTATAATTTGTGTTGATTCGGTGAAATAGCCTATAATTTGTGTTGATTCGGTGAATTGGCCTATAATTTGTGTTGATTCGATGAAATAGCCTATAATTTGTGTTGATTCGATGAAATAGCCTATAATTTGTGTTGATTGGAAGTAAACAAATATCATCAGAAAATATTGTTTGAGCTAAGAGATTGAATATACACATTGATTGAATATACACATTGATTGAATATATACATTGATTGAATATATACATTGATTGAATATATACATTGATTGAATATATACATTGATTGAATATATACATTGATTGGAATATACACATTGATTGATTATGCACATTGATTGAATATACACATTGATTGAATATATACATTGATTGATTGAATATATACATTAATAATTCATTGAATATACACATTGATTGAATATACACATTGATTGATTGATTGATTGATTGAATATACACATTGATTGAATATAGAGAGAAATTACACATTTGTTTATCTACTCTACTTTCAGACAGTGTCACCCTGGATTTACAGGACGACAAGCTGGATTTAGATGGCAGTGTGGTATGTACAATTGTTTATTATTGTCCACAATAGTATATATCTTGGCTTGGGTATTCTCCCTTTAATTACACTGTATATTAATTAGTAATTATATGAATGTTTATACACTGTGTCTAATGTAAGTAATGGTATGCATGTGAATACACTGTGTCTAATGTAAGTAATGGTATGAATGTGTATACACTCTGTCCAATGTAAGTAATGGTATGAATGTGTATATACTATGTCTAATGTAAGTAATGGTATGAATGTGTATATACTATGTCTAATGCAAGTAATGGTATGAATGTGTATACACTCTGTCCAATGTAAATAATGGTATGAATGTGTATATACCCTGTCCAATGTAAATAATGGTATGAATGTGTATACACTCTGTCCAATGTCAGTAATGGTATGAATGTGTATACACTGTGTATAATGGTATGAATGTGTATATACTATGTCTAATGTAAGTAATGGTATGAATGTGTATACACTGTGTATAATGGTATGCATGTGTATATACTATGTCTAATGTAAGTAATGGTATGAATGGGTATAGTAGATTGTTTGGTAGATCGTACAACACACCTGGGATATATCCCTTGTTTACAGAATTGTTTGAGCCAGTGCACACTGTGGGCAACCCACATTATGTAGGCAAGATAATGAAAACCAGATCATTTGTAAATGGCAAAATGCAATATAATGCAGGTTAATTATGCCAATATACTTGGAAACGTGCACAATCATGCAAGTTATGCAAACTAACTGCAAAGCAGGTGTCTGTGATTTAGAAATTGGTGATGTTTGGCAATATACCCCTGAGATTGATTACCTGGATTAACAGTCTTAACCCGTAACCTGCCAATCACATCAAGTCGCTTTTGCAAACAGCATAGATCAGGCTCTATACTGTTTTATATTCAAATAGTGGAGCTAAAGCACTTGTCTGAATAGCAAACAACATAGACCCTGATCATGTGTGTAGTTACACAGCGGCTGATCTATTGTGTTTGCGCATTCCGTCCAATTTATTCGGCAGGTTAAGGGTTAATCTATCATTACCAGATCACAAGTTATGTGATTTCTGTCCATTATGTTAGTTTTCCTACAGAGAGACTCTTGGTTTCAATGGCATATATTTGTTATTTTTCTGCTTTTCTGCTCTACAGATATTAACCCTTTCCCTCATAGAAGCACCTCTTGACACCATTACCAGTATGACATACATTGACAATGTAGTAGCCAAGCCAATGTTCATAAACCCTTTCCCTCATAGAAGCACCTCTTGACGCCATTACCAATATGACATACATTGACCAATGTTCATGTTCAGCCAAACCAATGTTCATAATTAAGGCCAGAATCTCATGTAGTCCAAGTAATATCTATGGAGGTGGGATAGATATTGTAACTACTTATCCACTGCATGATAGCTAAATGGCTGTCGTTTGTATGGAGATATAACTGTATATTAACCTAAATCTCTATGAAGGAAAGTGTTAAATGGCTGTCGTTTGTATGGAGATATAATAGTATATTAACCTAAATCTCTATGAAGGAAAGCTAAATGGCCGTCATTTGTATGGAGATATAATAGTATATTAACCTAAATCTCTATGTAGTCCCAGTAATATCTATGGAGGTGGGATAGATATGGCGACTACTTATCCACTGCATGATAGCTAAACGGCTGTCGTTTGTATGGAGATATAATTGTATATTAACCTTAATCTCTATGAAGGAAAGGGTTAAATGGCTGTCGTTTGTATGGAGATATAACTGTATATTAACCTAAATCTCTATGAAGGAAAGGGTTAAATGGCTGTCGTTTGTATGGCGATATAATAGTATATTAACCTAAATCTCTATGAAGGAAAGGGTTAAGTGAAGTGCCATTGTGATGCAGCTAACTACATGTATATATAAATACAAGTGTGGGTCATTTCCCAACTTAGCTTGTTACCTTTTGCCGGAGAGCTACAACTGGAGATGCAAATACTGATTCCATATTAGTAATCAAACTATAATCAAGATCACAACAATGTCATAAATCCAAGCATTAATTATTTCCAGTTATGAAACTGGGGTAGAGAAGTAGATCATTTTGTTTGCTAAAGTTGTGTATAGGGAATATATGACTACTATTTAGATATTATATGAATTTTAGCCTTTTTAAACATTATTTGCCTACCATAATACTGTCTACCACCCAGGTTGATACGCTGTGGTTGCCAGTATGATATCACGTTTTCTGGTTTGATATCACATTTTCTGGTTTGATATCACATTTTTCTGGTTTGATATCACATTTTCTGGTTTGATATCATATTTTGATATCACATTTTCTGGTTTGATATCATGTTTTCTGGTTTGATACGGCACATGGCCGTATTTAACCACCTCCTGAAAATTTAAATGTATGCACACTCAGTACTAGTTTGTTTACTTCCTGTAGCATCTCTGTGTGTCTAGTTTGATAGATAACAAAATGATGTTTGTAGTTTCATGGTAATATTTCAATGGTTTTCGTGTATCTAATTAATATCAAAAGTAATAAAGATCTGCAGTGTGTTACGTGAGGGTTCAATTTCATATGTAATAAAGACGTTATACCGTGGCTAGTTTCATATCAGCCTAGGTATCAACCCTTGGTATCAAAGGCTGATATCAAGTTACCTACCATACCTCTAAATATACAGTATTTAATATGTTCTAACATTATGTTCTATAGAATACAAACAGTTGCATATATATCTATGTAATTTTATTCAATATATATAACAAGCCGAAGTAGATCTCTCTTTTTTTCTCTCTCTTGCGATATTTAGACAAGACTATTATTTTTCTATTTTTTGTGTTAATTTTTCTCTTCTTTTTCACATGCTTTGTCTAAACATAACATTCTTATATATTGAATTATGTAATGTATTGTATACATATGTAAATGTAACTGTTTTGTACAAATTTCATTACTATGTTCTTTGTAAGGTACAAGTGGGATGGCCTCGACCCGCTTGCTACCTACGACGAGGCAAATAAACGGACCTTAAACGTGGCTCCAAAAAAAACAAAAAAAACAAACAGTTGCATATATATCATACAGTAACAATTATCTGTTAACAGTTCTTGGAAAACGTAAATAAATTCATTTTCTCGGGTGTTAAAAAAAAAAATTGATGAAAGCATAAATGTGGTCATTCGTGTGGGAGGAAACCGGAGTACCTGAAGAAAACCCACATGTCCGATCTGGCGACCACTGTACCATCTCACATACCTCCCGGTCCGAGGATCAAACCCGGGATGCATTGGTGAGAAGCGAGTAAAAGTAAGATGGTGGTTCATAAATAGGAAAGCATATATATCTAAATCTTATTATTATATTGCTGCAGCAAAAATTACTCGGGTTTTCATTACAGTGAAACCCCTATAAACCTAACCGCCTCCGGACTAGAGGAGAAGTTTGGTATGGAGGGATTTTCGGTTTAGAGGGATTTTTAGGGGAGGGGGTAGGTCAAAATTTCAGGTACAACAATAAATGACACTAATAAAAAAATATGTATGCATCAGCGTATACCAAATCTATTGATTTTACTATACTGTACAGCTAACGGCCCATAGAAAATCTTTTTATCGAGCGCATTCAACTGGAGAAAACACTGTATAATAATTCTAATTAAACCTCTTTTATCATGCCTTTTTATTCTCACCACTGGTAAACAAAATGCTGTCTGATTACCTGCAGTTGAATTTTGAAATCACCACAGATGTTAAGCTTACAGCGAGAATAAGACCGTTCGGATCAACATTTTCGCTGCTGGGTGTTTGGTTTTCCGGTGTAATTTGCAATAGATTGTGCAGAAATGGTTCATAAAACTTGTCCGGTATTCAGAAAAGTGGGGTTTCGGTATTTTTGCAATGAACAGAAGGAAGGAAAGATATCGGGACTCGGAAAATCGTCCGGTTTGGAGTGAATTCCGCTTTAGATGGTTCATGTTTAAGGTGTTCCACTGTATCATGTTAAATGGTTCCGGTTTAAGTTGTTCCACTGTATCATGTTAAATGGTTCAGGTTTAAGGTGTTCCACTGTATCATGTTAGGTGGTTCTGGTTTAAGGTGTTCCACTGTATCATGTTAGATGGTTCCGGTTTAAGGTGTTCCACTGTATCATGTTAGATGGTTCCGGTTTAAGGTGTTCCACTGTATCATGTTAAGTGGTTCAGGTTTAAGGTGTTCCACTGTATCATGTTAGGTGGTTCCGGTTTAAGGTGTTCCACTGTATCATGTTAGATGGTTCCGGTTTAAGGTGTTCCACTGTATCATGTTAGATGGTTCCGGTTTAAGGTGTTCCACTGTATCATGTTAAGTAGATTGATATGAGAAATATGAATGTTAACATTCCGTGGAAATTCCCCCAGGCCTAGTCCCCAACAACCATGACATGCAACATCTATTGGCGGCGGCGTTGCACTAATGTATCCAGCTTAGTCTTATGCTTTTAGAATAATTAGAAATATTGGGTGAACAAGTTCATTGACTTCAAATCACTGGCCTCTCAGGGTGTCAAATTCGTTCATGTGAGGAAGGTCGGTGGCTAAACCTGGATGTATGCTCGGAGGAGTCTGCCTCCGTGGTCGAGTGGTTACGGTCGCTGACTTGTATACCACTGTAACCTATCATCACTGATGGTCACGGGTTCGAGCCCCGCTCAGGCCGTGTCTCGTTTATATGAAAACGTTTGCAGTTTCTTATGGAGGTTGGTGCACCCAAGTACTGGAGCATGCCCAGGAAAGGTGTTGTTAGGTAAACTGCCCGCCGGCGATATAGCCCAAAATGGTGCTGATGCAGGCGTAAACCCCGAAATATAATAATAACACTGCTCGGAGGAACACCTGGGATCGTCTTCCACCAATAATAGCTGGAGAGTCACCATAGCTGTTAGTGTGACATTAAACCTCAAAAACTGAAGAATTAGAAACATTTAGTCGATGTCATATAACTGATATATCTCAGCTGCTGGGAGTAAGCTGTTTCTTAGACTTCCTGTATTGTGAAAATATGTTCTGATTTCTTTGTGTTACAAGAAAGGAAATATATAATCCACTGACAGTCTGGCTCCGTGTATTGTCGAGATGTCAGAGACTTCTACATGTCAAAAGGATGAATTGGAAACCAGTATTAATAGGAAAGAGGTAACCATATAAGCAAGTTGCTTTCTCCTCAATCCTACATGTATATATGTATATTATGTATACGAGTCTATGTATATTTAAAGAAATAAAATATTGTTTAACTAAGAGCTGTATTGATAATTGGTGCTATTTGTGGCTGATATTGAAACTCATGGAGGATTGTGCAATGATACAGACAGAGACCCATTCCAGAGTCTCCTCTGCATCCTCTGGTTCTTTTACGTGCCCGGTGTAAAGCACCGACACGAGAACTCGGTTTAACGTCCCATCTGAAAGACTTAATTTTATTAGGGTCAGACGGGGATGGAACCTGCGATCCCTGGATTGTGCCACAAGCTTTAGCACCTTGCATTATAATCACCCTGGCTGGCTCTAATATACTGACTGATATTCATCTACCGGTTGTTGGGTACTAGAAATGCCTAGGTGTATATATAGCTGTTCTAACCATGACACTTGTATGCATATTGTACATTATATGTTTATAACTGGAAATAAAAGGGGTTACCCGATATGGGCCTCAAAATGAAAAACCAAGAAAGATGGCCGAATTGGTACTTGTTACTTTAAATAGATCATGTTTCCGTTGAAAGATGATCTATTTATTGTGTATATTCAGCATGTTAATTGGTTATAGCCACTGAAGTATTTATTATAAGATCAAATTCATGGTTTGTGGTGTATATCAAAGTATAAATGCTGTGTAATACTGCACACATTGGATCCCTCTGGGCTTTAATTATGTTAATATATGTGCCTTATTAAGCAGTGTTTGCACTTTGATAAACACCAGTATATGGAAGTGTATCGACTGCCTTATGATTTAAGTCGTATTAAATGGTGCTGTCAATTGTGGTTTTGTTTGTTTAACCCATTTCATTCTGGATACATTTAAAGGCCTTTGCAAACAACATAGATCCAGATCATCCGTAGTGTAACACTGCGTGCTGATCAGGATCTATGTTGTTTGCTACATAGCCAAGTGTCTTAGCAAGATCATCTGAATAGCAAACAGCATAGAGCCTGATCAGATGGAACATTCTGTGGCAGCTGATCTGGTTCTATGTTAGCCTAAATCTATATGTGGTATGTATGGAGATATAGTAGTATATTAGCCTAAATCTATCTGTTGTATGTATGGAGATATAGTAGTATATTAGCCTAAATCTATATGTGGTATGTATGGAGATATAGTAGTATATTAGCCTAAATCTATCTGTCATATGTATGGAGATATAGTAGTATATTAGCCTAAATCTATATGTGGTATGTATGGAGATATAGTAGTATATTAGCCTAAATCTATATGTGGTATGTATGGAGATATAGTAGTATATTAGCCTAAATCTATCTGTCATATGTATGGAGATATAGTAGTATATTAGCCTAAATCTATATGTGGTATGTATGGAGATATAGTAGTATATTAGCCTAAATCTATCTGTCGTATGTATGGAGATATAGTAGTATATTAGCCTAAATCTATCTGTCATATGTATGGAGATATAGTAGTATATTAGCCTAAATCTATCTGTCATATGTATGGAGATATAGTAGTATATTAGCCTAAATCTATCTGTGGTATGTATGGAGATATAGTAGTATATTAGCCTAAATCTATCTGTGGTATGTATGGAGATATAGTAGTATATTAGCCTAAATCTATCTGTCATATGTATGGAGATATAGTAGTATATTAGCCTAAATCTATCTGTGGTATGTATGGAGATATAGTAGTATATTAGCCTAAATCTATCTGTGGTATGTATGGAGATATAGTAGTATATTAGCCTAAATCTATCTGTGGTATGTATGGAGATATAGTAGTATATTAGCCTAAATCTATCTGTGTCAAAGGGTTAACAACAAACAGAAATTCCTCCACCAATAATAGCTGGAATCATTAATTGAAGGATGCTAGCCGTCTAAATAATTTTAGCTGTCCAATTAGCGCAATGGTTAGCGCGCTTGCTTCTCATCAATGCAACCCGGGTTTGATCCTCGGACCAGGAAGTATGTGAGATGGTACGGTGGTTGCCAGATCGGACTGGTGGGTTTTCTCTGGGTACTCCTGTTTCCTCCCACACGAATGACCACATGTACGCTTTCATCCGTGCCAATGAGAGTGATTAATATACGTTGTTAAAACTTGTTTCACAATCGTTGTAAAATAAATAAAGTTTAAATTAAAACAAAAAATTAAATAATTTTAGAACACAAATTTGCAAATATACTACAATATCTACCTCAGATGACCATGCCATACTTCTTGATTGTGAAGCTTTGAAGACGAAATTACAATCGTGCACATAATTTTTTCTTTTGTTTTTTTGGTCCCATAAAGGGTCACATAGTAATGTAGACTTTTATAGGAACATTTTTCAAAATGTTCTTGTCTACATCATGTGAAATTTTCTTCCCAGTTTTTACTGAGGTCAGCCATCTTGACCCTCTTGTTTGGCTGTGTATCATGTAACATCAAGTGGAAAGCAGGGTTCCCCGCTGTCGGTCACCAATGGTGGCAATTACGACAATGAACAAAAATATTGGCGCTAAATTGTGTGAATTGACGAAAATATTTGGCACAACTTTTTTTTTAACTTTTTTTTTTGGCAACTTACAAATATTTATCCGGCTCTTAGTTGGCACCAAGTTTTTCAAATAGTCTCCAGTTTTTTTCCAGTTGGCGACAGAATTGGCGCAGAGTATAATTCAGACAGAGGGAACCCTGGGGAAGGGTTCATAGTCATTAGTGGCCCATTGTCTTGTCTGTCTGGGGATTTCACTAGGATTAACCGAGTATATTTGAAGTCAAGTAAGATGTCTGCTACAAACCATGTACATCGTTCATTACTGTTCCAGCTTGTTCAGCGGTCAAGGATGTGTCACAGTTTCTGTCCGCTATTCAAACTTGGCAATATAACCAATTGGCTGCTATGGATATTTTGGAATTACTTGAAGCTAGACTTCATCGCCAAACACAATTACAAAGTGTACTGATTTAGGGATGGGTTTGATCGGTTATTTATATGTATTTCTGCTTGACAGGAAGATGAATTCTGTTTCTGACATGCTGTTATGAAATGTTATTTTGTCATTGAGAACTTACTACTGTTAATCATTAGGGATATAGGAATTATTACTCTACTGGTCCCTGGCTGCTAGGATATAGGAGCTATTACTCTACTGGTCCCTGGCTGCTAGGATATAGGAGCTATTACTCTACTGGTCCCTGGCTGCTAGGATATAGGAGCTATTACTCTACTGGTCCCTGGCTGCTAGGATATAGGAATTATTACTCTACTGGTCCCTGGCTGCTAGGATATAGGAATTATTACTCTACTGGTCCCTAGCCAGTATGGATATAGGAGCCATTAATCTACTGGTCCCTGGCTGATAGGGATATACGTCATTAATCTACTGGTCCCTGGCTAATAGGGATATAAGAGTCATTAATCTACTGATCCCTGGCTGATAGGGATATAGGAGCCATTAATCTACTGGTCCCTGGCTAATAGGGATATAAGAGCCATTAATATACTGGTCCCTGGCTAATTTGGATATAGGAGCCATTAATCTACTGGTCTCTGGCTAATAGGGATATAAGAGCCATTAATCTATTGGTCCCTGGCTAATAGGGATATAGGAGCCATTAATCTACTGGTCCCTGGCTGATAGGGATATAGGAGCCATTAATCTACAGGTCCCTGGCTAATAGCGATATAGGAGCCATTAATCTACTGGTCCCTGGCTAATAGGGATATAGGAGCCATTAATCTACTGGTCCCTGGCTAATAGGGATATAGGAGCCATTAATCTACTTGTCCCTGGCTAATTGCGATATTTGCTATTAATATACTCGTCTCTTGTTTCATGAAAATCCGTCCATAACTTTTTGCATTTTCCTGCTAACAGATAAACTCCTTTGTGGAGGTACAGTTAATATTGAATTAAAAGCCCATCCCTTATGTAACCCCCCTCCCCTCATTTTATCAAAAATTAAAACGAAAGTAACTCACTGATGTGTTTAAAATAATAATCAACTGTCAACTTGTTATTAACCTTGAAACTGAAATGTAAACAAGTGGAAGTCGTGATAGCGCAGTGGATGCGCGTTCGCTTCAGGTGAGAAAGGTTCAGAGTTCGAGCCCCACTGGAGCCGTTACGATTGTGCCCGTAGGCAAGGCATTTAAATTCCACGTTGCCTCTTCTCTCTCTCCCTCGTGGCGATGGATTCCATCAGGAATGAGGTCTCGAGAGTGACTAATATAAGTTGTAAGAACTTGTTTCGCAATCGAGCTAAGATAAATGTGTATAAACTAAGAACTAAACAAGCTGTATAATACTGTACAGTATGTCCTTAGTTACAAGGCCTATCATAGACCGATGCATCACTCGTATCAGTAGAACTATGTTGGTCCGAGTCAGACAGTGACAATTAGCAATCGGTTCTGCTGGTATTATCAATATTATCCCTCACTTGTTCAGCCATTTCAACATCAGCCGGGTCAAACCATTCAAAATCACTCGTAGCGCTGTCATCATCTAAGTCCTGGAAAAATAAATGGTCCTCCGACCCATCTATTGCGCCCGGGATGCCACACTTCTTAAACGGACCATTTCCGGGGTTACTGAGTCCCACAAAGTTTTAAACTGTTCATACGAACCAACCCATCTGTGATTGTTACAGACTTTTGCGCTATATGCGTGGAGCGACGGCAAGGAATATTATGATGACGCTTGAAACTTGCGAACCATGCTTTGAATGACTGAGAACTATTCTCTCTATGCTATGCAATGCTTCATGTTTGAGACCTTTGCCAGTCACTCGCACACCCGCTTCACGTGTCCGTAAACCAGCATATCAAAGTTTCATCAATGGCTGGAAAACTTAGTTCTCCCCACCCGCTAATTACCACAGTAAATTTAATTGCAGGACCTCCATGACGAGTTGTTACTGTCGTTGACTTCAAATCACTTGCCCCTCACGCTGTATGTTCGATTCCCAATGGGGATGTCGAATTCTTTCAATCTAGGATAGGAAGCTATCCATTTGGCTTGCAGTAGGTCGGTGGTTCTACCCTTGCTCGGAGTTGCCATATGACCTAAGATGTTGGTGTGACGTTAAGCCCGAAATATAAACAAAACCACAATTTAATTGTGACTTTGTGGCTCTGTAACAGTTGGTTGTGCAAGGGACCATTTGTAACAATTTAATTGTGACGTTGTGGCTCGGTGACAATTGGTTGTGCAAGGGACCATCTGTAACAATTTAATTGTGACTTTGTGGCTCTGTGACAATTGGTTGTGCAAGGGACCATCTGTAACAATTGGTTGTGCAAGGGACCATCAGTGACAATTGGTTGTACAAGGGACCATCAGTAACAATTGGTTGTACAAGGGACCATCAGTAACAATTGGTTGTACAAGGGACCATCAGTAACAATTGGTTGTACAAGGGACCATCAGTGACAATTGGTTGTACAAGGGACCATCTGTAACAATTGGTTGTACAAGGGACCATCAGTAACAATTGGTTGTACAAGGGATCATCAGTAACAATTGGTTGTGCAAGGGACCATCAGTAACAATTGGTTGTGCAAGGGACCATCAGTACAATTGGTTGTGCAAGGGACCATCAGTAACAATTGGTTGTGCAAGGGACCATCAGTAACAATTGGTTGTACAAGGGACCATCTGTGACAATTGGTTGTGCAAGGGACCATCAGTAACAATTCGTTGTGCAAGGGACCGACCATCAGTAACAGTTGGTTGTGCAAGGGACCATCAATGACAATTGGTTGTACAAGGGACCATCTGTAACAATTGGTTGTGCAAGGGACCATCAGTAACAATTGGTTGTACAAGGGACCATCAGTAACAATTGGTTGTACAATGGACCATCTGTAACAATTGGTTGTACAAGGGACCATCAGTAACTATTGGTTGTGCAAGGGACCGACCATCAGTAACAGTTGGTTGTGCAAGGGACCATCAATGACAATTGGTTGTACAAGGGACCATCTGTAACAATTGGTTGTGCAAGGGACCATCAGTAACAATTGGTTGTGCAAGGGACCATCAGTAACAATTGGTTGTGCAAGGGACCATCAGTAACAATTGGTTGTGCAAGGGACCATCGTAACAATTGGTTGTACAAGGGACCATCTGTAACAATTGGTTGTGCAAGGGACCATCAGTAACAATTGGTTGTGCAAGGGACCATCGGTAACAATTGGTTGTACAAGGGACCATCTGTAACAATTGGTTGTGCAAGGGACCATCAGTAACAATTGGTTGTGCAAGGAATCATCAGTAACAATTGGTTGTGCAAGGGACCATCAGTACAGTTGGGTACAAGGGACCATCTGTAACATTGGTTGTGCAAGGGACCATCAGTAACAATTGGTTGTGCAAGGGACCATCAGTAACAATTGGTTGTGCAAGGGACCATCAGTAACAATTGGTTGTGCAAGGGACCATCAGTAACAGTTGGGTACAAGGGACCATCTGTAACAATTGGTTGTGCAAGGGATCATCAGTAACAATTGGTTGTGCAAGGGACCATCAGTAACAGTTGGGTACAAGGGACCATCAGTAACAATTGGTTGTACAAGGGACCATCAGTAACAATTGGTTGTACAAGGGACCATCAGTAACAGTTGGGTACAAGGGACCATCAGTAACAATTGGTTGTACAAGGGACCATCAGTAACAGTTGGTTGTACAAGGGACCATCTGTAACAATTGGTTGTACAAGGGACCATCAGTGACAATTGGTTGTACAAGGGATCATCAGTAACAATTGGTTGTACAAGGGACCATCAGTAACAATTGGTTGTGCAAGGGACCATCAATAACAATTGGTTGTACAAGGGACCATCTGTAACAATTGGTTGTGCAAGGGACCATCAGTGACAATTGGTTGTGCAAGGGACCATCAGTGACAATTGGTTGTACAAGGGACCATCAGTGACAATTGGTTGTACAAGGGACCATCAGTAACAATTGGTTGTACAAGGGACCATCTGTAACAATTGGTTGTACAAGGGACCATCAGTAACAATTGGTTGTACAAGGGACCATCTGTAACAATTGGTTGTACAAGGGACCATCAGTAACAGTTGGGTACAAGGGACCATCAGTAACAATTGGTTGTACAAGGGACCATCAGTAACAATTGGTTGTACAAGGGACCATCAGTAACAGTTGGGTACAAGGGACCATCAGTAACAATTGGTTGTACAAGGGACCATCAGTAACAGTTGGTTGTACAAGGGACCATCTGTAACAATTGGTTGTACAAGGGACCATCAGTAACAATTGGTTGTACAAGGGACCATCAGTAACAATTGGTTGTACAAGGGACCATCTGTAACAATTGGTTGTACAAGGGACCATCAGTAACAATTGGTTGTACAAGGGACCATCTGTAACAATTGGTTGTACAAGGGACCATCAGTAACAATTGGTTGTACAAGGGACCATCTGTAACAATTGGTTGTACAAGGGACCATCTAACAATTGGTTGTACAAGGGACCATCAGTAACAATTGGTTGTACAAGGGACCATCAGTAACAATTGGTTGTACAGGGACATCAGTAACATTGGGTACAAGGGACCATCAGTAACAATTGGTTGTACAAGGGACCATCAGTAACAATTGGTTGTACAAGGGACCATCAGTAACAGTTGGTTGTACAAGGGACCATCAGTAACAATTGGTTGTACAAGGGACCATCAGTAACAGTTGGTTGTACAAGGGACCATCAGTAACAATTGGTTGTACAAGGGACCATCAGTAACAATTGGTTGTACAAGGGACCATCATAACAATTGTTGTACAAGGGACCATCAGTAAATGTTGTACAAGGGACCATCAGTAACAATTGGTTGTACAAGGGACCATCAGTAACAATTGGTTGTACAAGGGACCATCAGTAACAATTGGTTGTACAAGGGACCATCTGTAACAATTGGTTGTACAAGGGACCATCAGTAACAATTGGTTGTACAAGGGACCATCAGTAACAATTGGTTGTACAAGGGACCATCAGTAACAATTGGTTGTACAAGGGACCATCAGTAACAGTTGGTTGTACAAGGGACCATCAGTAACAGTTGGTTGTACAAGGGACCATCAGTAACAGTTGGTTGTACAAGGGACCATCAGTAACAGTTGGTTGTACAAGGGACCATCAGTAACAGTTGGTTGTACAAGGGACCATCAGTAACAATTGGTTGTACAAGGGACCATCAGTAACAGTTGGTTGTACACGGGACCATCAGTAACAATTGGTTGTACAAGGGACCATCAGTAACAGTTGGGTACAAGGGACCATCAGTAACAATTGGTTGTACAAGGGACCATCAGTAACAATTGGTTGTACAAGGGACCATCAGTAACAATTGGTTGTACAAGGGACCATCAGTAACAATTGGTTGTACAAGGGACCATCAGTAACAGTTGGTTGTACAAGGGACCATCAGTAACAGTTGGTTGTACAAGGGACCATCAGTAACAGTTGGTTGTACAAGGGACCATCGGTAACAATTGGTTGTGCAAGGGACCATGAGTCTAGCTATTAAGATTTATCTTCTAAGTCACTCACCTAAAGTTTTAAAATCTAATCAATGTGTAGGATTTAAATTAATTAAACCTTGTACCGCAACCATCATCGTGAATGACAATTTTAACAATTGCATGAACTAATTGTATCATTTACCCACAAATGGACTATTTGTCATACCTTTACAGGGTTTTGTTTTATATTCAAATTCCACTTAGGCACCTGAAATTCAATATCTATGCTGAGTGGTTGCCAGGTATGGACTTATCCAAAGATCTTATGGCCTAGCCATATGATCTTAGACTTAAGAAACTATAGGGCAACAAAAACCTAATTGTATAAAACTGACACAAACAGAACAAATATGATCCTTCCGTATCAGCCGTCCCATCTGTGTGTCACAAAAATATTGTTTTACCTGACTTTGTGGTCTGTCATGGCATGTTTGGCTAGAAGGAATTTAGCTTCCAACTTTTGAAAGATCTATTTTCTTTGAGTTGGTTTTAAAAGTTTACAGATTTGTCATGCAAGGTGGTATACGAGTATAATGCAACATTAAAGTTTATTCGGATCTGTTGTTAAACCCCTGACTGTGGAAGTCGTGATAGTGCAGTGGATGCGCGTTCGCTTCAGGTGCGAAAGGTCCGGAGTTCGAGCCCCGCTGGAGCCGTTACGATTGTGCCCTTAGGCAAGGCATTTAAATTCCACATTGCCTCTTCTCTCTCCTTCATGGCGATGGATTCCATCAGGAATGAGGTCTCGAGAGTGAATAAAATATAAGTTGAAAGAACTTGTTTCGCAATCGAGCTAAAATAAATTTGTATAAAAAACCCCCTGACCGGACTTCACCAACATTTTCGGAGAATGATCAGTTATAAGTCTTGGGTTGAGCCCATGTTTTGTCGCGTTCTGCTTAATTATTGAAGGTCCATTAGTATTTTGTACATTAGTACATTGTATATACATATATGTACACATTTATTTTAGCTTGATTGCGAAACAAGTTCTTACAACTTATATTAATCACTCTCGAGACCTCATTCCTGTTGGAATCCATCGCCATGAAGGAGAGAGAAGAGTCAATGTGGATTTAAATGCCTTGCCTAAGGGCACAATCGTAACGGCTCCAGCGGGGCTCAAACTCTGGGCCTTTCATACCATTCATCCATGTATATGGTCAATCGTGTGGGAGGAAACCGGGGTACCCGGAGAAAACCGTAGTGTAACCTGTCTGATCTGGTGACCACCTCTCACATAAATGCTGTTTTGAAGATGCTAACCATTGTGCTAATCAGATAGCCATGAAAAGGAACTTGGGAAAATAGTGCGACTACGGTAGTTAACCCTTTCAACACCACAGGCCTCTAAATAGGCTTATGAAAAGTGTAGATCCAGATGAGCCGGCTCGTGACGAGCCGTCTCATCAGGATCTGCACTTTTTGTCAGTAATAATTATTACTATTTTTAGATAAAATTACCCATTTTTATCAATGAACTGGTCCAAAGGTAATTTTCTTATTCATTTATTGGTCTAAAAATATCATGCACCAGTCCATGTCAGTTACTTGGTGTTGAATGGGTTAAATTAAGAAGAGCTATAACTCCCGAGTCAAATAACATGATATAACTATCTGTGGATATGCCAATTTGTCAATATATAGATGGGTCTGTGGTCCAGTGGTTGACACATTGTACTAGGCATTCAGGGAATGCAGGTTCGATCTCCTGTCTGACCATAATAATATTAACAGTCTTTCAGATGGGATAATAAACCATGGTGTCACTGGGCATGTACAAGAACCAGGGATGTTTCTGGAAATGGTGTCACTGGGCATGTACAAGAACCAGGGATGTTTCTGGAAATGGTGTCACTGGGCATGTACAAGAACCAGGGATGTTTCTGGAAATGGTGTCACTGGGCATGTACAAGAACCAGGGATGTTTCTGGAAATGGTGTCACTGGGCATGTACAAGAACCAGGGATGTTTCTGGAAATGGTGTCACTGGGCATGTACAAGAACCAGGGATGTTTCTGGAAATGGTGTCACTGGGCATGTACAAGAACCAGGGATGTTTCTGGAAATGGTGTCACTGGGCATGTACAAGAACCAGGGATGTTTCTGGAAATGGTGTCACTGGGCATGTACAAGAACCAGGGATGTTTCTGGGGGCATGTACAAGAACCATGGATGTTTCTGGAAATGGAGAGTCATCACTATACTCCAAAATATAAAATATACATATAATACACTACTGGAAGCATCACCCTGACTAACCAGGTGGATCACCATAGATAAACCTCTCCAGAGCAAACCTCTCCAGAGCAAACCTCTCCAGAGCAAACCTCTCCAGAGCAAACCTCTCCAGAGCAAACCTCCTCCAGAGCAAACCTCTCTAGAGCAAAGCAAACCTCTCCAGAGCAAACCTCTCCAGAGCAAACCTCTCCTCCAGAGCAAACCTCCAGAGCAAACCTCTCCAAAGCAAACCTCTCCAGAGCAAACCTCTCCTCCAGAGCAAACCTCCAGAGCAAACCTCTCCAAAGCAAACCTCTCCAGAGCAAACCTCTCCTCCAGAGCAAACCTCTCCAGAGCAAACCTCTCCAGAGCAAACACCATCCGGATACACCCAAGATTGGTTATTGTAGAGAGGTTGTTGTTCCAGAGCAAACACTTTCCGGATACACCCACGATTGGTTGTTGTAGAGAGGTTGTTGTTCCAGAGCAAACACTATCCGGATACACCCACGATTGGTTGTTGTAGAGAGGTTGTTGTTCCAGAGCAAACACTATCCGGATACACCCACGATTGGTTGTTGTAGAGAGGTTGTTGTTCCAGAGCAAACACCATCCGGATACACCCACGATTGGTTGTTGTAGAGAGGTTGTTGTTCCAGAGCAAACACCATCCGGATACACCCACGATTGGTTGTTGTAGAGAGGTTGTTGTTCCAGAGCAAACACCATCCGGATACACCCACGATTGGTTATTGTAGAGAGGTTGTTGTTCTAGGGAAGTTCAACTTTTTGAAGTTTGGAAATGCGGGAATAGTCAGTTTCGACAGTTATGATTGTTCATACCGATTTGAATATAGAGTATACAGAATGTGGGTACAACTTTATGTACAGACTGTTTTTTTCCCCGGCAAAACTTTGTCTGTTCTTGGGAGGTTTTCTGCATCGCTAGATGGAAAATTGACTGTCGTTGTGTGTTGTTGGGAGGTGTCGTTCATGAGAGGCGAAATTGTATTAAAACGCAACGGGCGGGATTAAAGGTGACGTTATAAAGAGGGTGTCGCTCATGGGAGGTGACGTTTGGGGAGGTGGGACGACTGTATGTCAATATCATAATGGGGGAAAAAGACCAATATTTATTTCTTGAGCCAATTGCCCAGACTGATGACTGATTAAAGTAAGAACACTCGTATATGTGTCAGCCCTGCCAGAAAATGTTCCAAACGCTATAAACTTGTCAATGATACGACCAATATCATAATGATTTTCGTGTCAAAAGTACATTTCCGAAGCCCTTATGAGCTTTAAATATGTCCTTGGTGATATTAAACACCCACAGTTTATGAACCATGCAAACTGGGCATTATTGAAGGCCTGAATCATTTCTCGTATGATCTGTAAATAAATTTCAAACTGTTAATTTAGGAGCCTCTGATGCACAGAAAGTATCAATAGATAATAAAAGCAGTGAGATTCATAGAAAAGTTGTTTTATGTACGATATTGGTGTATCATTAAAGCTGATTCGACAGCACCCATGGATGGAAGTGATAATAGGAGGAGCATCTTGCAAAGAAAGAGTTCAGAAAATATTTAAATAATATTGAATATTATGTATGGTATGTCGGTGATAATTCTTTTTCAAATCATTCTGTTTGTTGATCAATCAAATGGTCCGCCTCCGTGGTCGAGTGGTTACGGTCGCTGACTTGTATACCACTGTAACCTATCATCACTGATGGTCACTGGTTCGAGCCCCGCTCAGGCCGTGTCTAATTCATATGAAAAAGTTGGCAGTTTCTTACGGAGGTTGTTGCACCCAAGTACTGGTTAACCGCTAGAGCCTGCCCAGGAAAGGTGTTGTTAGCTAGGTAAACTGCCCGCCGGCGATATAGCCCAAAATGGTGCTGATGCAGGCGTAAAACTCGAAATATAACATATAACTGATCAATCAAATGCAGAACGTATGTCAATATTTGCAATTGGAAGGAAATGTATAATGAATTGAATGCCTTACAATAGAGTCTTATCTAGTCAGTTGAATGGGCCTTTCTTTATCTATTGTTCAGAATTACATGAAAAAGTACAATCACTGTAGAAAATCTAAGATTTTTCTGTATGGGGAAAGACAAGATTATTGGGTTTATTGTGGCACTGAATTGTTATGTCTAATAGGTTTGTTTATGCATTAACTGCTATATTTTATTTTAAAGGATATAATAACAAGAAGTAATTTATGTTTTAATCACTTATTATACCCGTGTACATGTACACCTGTCTATGATACTATCAAGCGGATACTATCAAGCGGATCTTCTAAAATTTGAATACCATAATCGGTTGGGGGCCAAAACCGGTCACCAACACCCACCCACACACATCTTTTTGACACGTTTGTGCTTGCCCCTAATCCCAAGCAAATGCCATCCTAAGAGTATGGCATGTTATATGCACAAAAAAGCATTTAACTTCATTAGTAATATGACCAGGAATTCATCCACCCACCTACATTCCCAGCAATGCTTCCTCCACCCACCTACATACCCAGCAATGCTTCCTCCATCCACCTACATTCCCAGCAATGCTTCCTCCATCCACCTACATTCCAAGCAATGCTTCCTCCACCCACCTACATTCCAAGCAATGCTTCCTCCACCCACCTACATTCCTAGCAATGCTTCCTCCACCCACCTACATTCCTAGCAATGCTTCCTCCACCCACCTGCATTCCCAGCAATGCTTCCTCCATCCACCTACATTTCCCCAGCAATGCTTCCTCCATCCACCTACATTCACAGCAATGCTTCCTCCACCCACTACATTCCCAGCAATGCTTCCTCCATCCACCTACATTCCAAGCAATGCTTCCTCCACCCACCTACATTCCCAGCAATGCTTCCTCCATCCACTACATTCCAAGCATGCTTCCTCCACCCACCTACATTCCAAGCAATGCTTCCTCCCCCACCTACATTCCAAGCAATGCTTCCTCCACCCACCTACATTCCCAGCAATGCTTCCTCCACCCACCTACATTCCAAGCAATGCTTCCTCCATCCACATACATTTCCCCAGCAATGCTTCCTCCACCCACCTACATTCCAAGCAATGCTTCCTCCATCCACCTACATTCCAAGCAATACTTCCACACACCTACATTCCAGGCAATGCTTCCTACATCCACCTACATTCCCAGCAATGCTTCCTCCATCCACCTACATTCCCAGCAATGCTTCCTCCATCCACCTACATTCCCAGCAATGCTTCCTCCATCCACCTACATTCCAAGCAATACTTCCACACACCTACATTCCAAGCAATGCTTCCTCCATCCACCTACATCCCAGCAATGCTTCCTCCATCCACCTACATTCCCAGCAATACTTCCTCCACCCACCTACATTCCAGCAATGCTTCCTCCACCCACCTACATTCCCAGCAATGCTTCCTCCATCCACCTACATTTCCCCAGCAATGCTTCCTCCACCCCACCTACATTGCCTGCAATGCTTCCTCCATCCACATACATTCCAAGCAATGCTTCCTCCATCCACCTACATTCCCCCCCAGCAATGCTTCCTCCACCCACCTGCATTCCCAGCAATGCTTCCTCCATCCACCTACATTCCCAGTAATGCTTCCTCTATCTACCTACATTCCAAGCAATGCTTCCTCCATCCACCTACATTCCCACAGCAATGCTTCCTCCACCCACCTACATTCCCAGCAATACTTCCTCCATCCATCTACATTTCCCCAGCAATGCTTCCTCCACCCACCTACATTGCCAGCAATGCTTCCTCTATCCACCTACATTCCCAGCAATGCTTCCTCCATCCACCTACATTCCAAGCAATACTTCCACACACCTACATTCCAAGCAATGCTTCCTCCATCCACCTACATTCCCAGCAATGCTTCCTCCATCCACCTACATTCCCAGCAATGCTTCCTCCATCCACCTACATTCCCAGCAATGCTTCCTCCATCCACCTACATCCCCATCAATGCTTCCTCCATCCACCTACATTCCCAGAAATGCTTCCTCCATCCACCTACATTCCCAGCAATGCTTCCTCCACCCACCTACATTCCCAGTAATGCTTCATCCATCTACCTACATTCCAAGCAATGCTTCCTCAATCTACCTACATTCCTAGCACTGCTTCCTCCATCCACCTACATTCCTAGCAATACTTCCTCCATTTACCTACATTCCCAGCAATGCTTCCTCCATCCACCTACATTCCTAGCAATACTTCCTCCATACACCTACATTCCTAGCAATGCTTCCTCCATCCACCTACATTCCTAGCAATGCTTCCTCCATCTACCTACATTCCCAGCAATGCTTCCTCCATCCACCTACATTCCTAGCAATGCTTCCTCCATACACCTACATTCCTAGCAATACTTCCTCCATCTACCTACATTCCTAGCAATGCTTCCTCCATCCACCTACATTCCTAGCAATACTTCCTCCATACACCTACATTCCTAGCAATGCTTCCTCCATCCACCTACATTCCTAGCAATGCTTCCTCCATCTACCTACATTCCCAGCAATGCTTCCTCCATCCACCTACATTCCTAGCAATGCTTCCTCCATACACCTACATTCCTAGCAATACTTCCTCCATCTACCTACATTCCTAGCAATGCTTCCTCCATCCACCTACATTCCCAGCAATACTTCCTCCATCCACCTACATTCCCAGCAATACTTCCTCCATACACCTACATTTCCAGCAATGCTTCCTCCATCCACCTACATTCCCAGCAATGCTTCCTCCATCCACCTACATTCCCAGCAATGCTTCCTCCATCCACCTACATTCCCAGCAATGTTTCCCATCCACCTACATTCCTAGCAATGCATCCTCCATCCACCTACATTCCCAGCAATGCTCCTCCATCCACCTACATTCCCAGCAATGCTTCCTCCATCCACCTACATTCCCAGCAATGCATCCTCCATCCACCTACATTCCCAGCAATGCTTCCTCCATACACCTACATTCCCAGCAATGCTTCCTCCATACACCTACATTCCCAGCAATGCTTCCTCCATACACCTACATTCTCAGCAATGCTTCCTCCATCTACCTACATTCCCAGCAATGCTTCCTCCATCCACCTACATTCCAGCAATGCTTCCTCCATACACCTACATTCCCAGCAATGCTTCCTCCATACACCTACATTTCCCAGCAATGCTTCCTCCATCTACCTACATTCCCAGCAATGCTTCCTCCATCCACCTACATTCCCAGCAATGCTTCCTCCATCTACCTACATTCCTAGCAATACTTCCTCCATCCACCTACATTGCCAGCAATGCTTCCTCCATACACATACATTTCCCAGCAATGCTTCCTCCATCCACAGCAATGCTTCCTCCATACACCTACATTTCCCAGCAATGCTTCCTCCATCTACCTACATTCCTAGCAATACTTCCTCCATCCACCTACATTGCCAGCAATGCTTCCTCCATACACATACATTTCCCAGCAATGCTTCCTCCATCCACAGCAATGCTTCCTCCATACACCTACATTTCCCAGCAATGCTTCCTCCATCTACCTACATTCCCAGCAATGCTTCCTCAATCCACCTACATTCCTAGCAATACTTCCTCCATCTACCTACATTCCTAGCAATACTTCCTCCATCTACCTACATTTCCAGCAATGCTTCCTCCATCCACCTACATTCCCAGCAATGCTTCCTCCATCCACCTACATTCCCAGCAATGCTTCCTCCATCCACCTACAGTCCCAGCAATGCTTCCTCCATCCACCTACATTCCCAGCAATGCTTCCTCCATCCACCTACATTCCCAGCAATGCTTCCTCCAGCCACCTACATTCCCAGCAATGCTTCCTCCATCCACCTACATTCCTAGCAATACTTCCTCCATCCACCTACATTCCCAGCAATACTTCCTCCATCCACCTACATTCCCAGCAATGCTTCCTCCATCCACCTACATTCCCAGCAATGCTTCCTCCATCCACATACAGTCCTAGCAATGCTTCCTCCATCCACCTACAGTCCCAGCAATGCTTCCTCCATCCACCTACATTCCCAGCAATGCTTCCTCCATCCACCTACATTCCTAGCAATACTTCCTCCATACACCTACATTCCTAGCAATACTTCCTCCATCCACCTACATATTTTTGCCTCTGTGAATGAATGACTAAGGATAAGGTTTTATAGCTGCTCACAGATATTGATTGTTAAATTGATTTCTCTGCTTTTAATACTTTTGTTTCATGTTGTGTGTGTTTCCTTTAGGACAAGGCCATCCGAGGCCTAATGGAAATTCTGCAATCAGTGTATCGGATTATGACATGATTCTTAAAAAATAATTGACAATTAACATGAGAACATAATTTAATTAGAACAGATAGAATGCAGGTACTTTCAGTTGCACACCTGTTTTTTCTGTTGAAATTTAATTTTCTTATTAATATATGAATGGCTCTATGAATTGATAGCTTTATGCTTGATGGAGTGCGGTATTTAAAGTGACACTGTAAAATAATCACATTTCTACATAATGCAATTTCCTATTATATATGCTAAGATTTTGTGGCCAAATATTTAATTGCCACTAATAAAGAACCGTGATATAGATTTACCATTATGTCTCACATTTGTGACTATGCATAATTATTTTAGAATAATTTGATTTAGACTCCAATAATAAACATCAATTCATGAGCGTGGCTGACCACTATATTAAATCCAACATTTGAGAGCTTATCTGGGTACCAGGAGAGATAACTGTATTGGTAGTTTATCTGGGTACCAGGAGAGATAACTGTATTGGGAGTTTATCTGGGTACCAGGAGAGATAACTGTATTGGGAGTTTATCTGGGTACCAGGAGAGATAACTGTATTGGTAGTTTATCTGGGTACCAGGAGAGATAACTGTATTGGGAGTTTATCTGGGTACCAGGAGATCTAACTGTATTGGGAGTTTATCTGGGTACCAGGAGATATAACTATATATTCTTTATTTATCCTCCAGTATTGAAGAGCATACAATTCACATATTACAAGAACAATTACAACAGTGAAATATATTACAATGTTATTAGGAAATTAAGTAACAGAAATAAACGCTTATATACATATTCTATATATAATCGCAACAGGCGATGTGTAGTACCATATAATAACACACACGTATACATATATACACACACCAAGCATATGTATATATACATAATACACGCATACACACACGTGTATATATATACATACATACATATACATACATACGTATACATACACACATGCGTATACATATATTATACCAATACAAACATATACATATCACTGTAATATTGTATTACTCGCTTATACTACATGTATAAAGCATACCGAAAATAAATTCAATTGTTACAGTATCTCTTACATTACTGCAAGTGTTACCCCCTTACCGAAACGAAACTATAAGAGAGGTATGTGCAGAGTAGCGTAGATAGGGATGCTGGTACATATATTTGCTTTAGTACTGTCTCATAACCAATTCATGTAATAGGCAGATTGTAAAAACACTTTAAAGCTTGCTACTCTCTGATCGTCTGTCAATTGAAATGCTGTAAAGCCACAGAACATTTCAATGAGTTGCAGATCTGGTGAGAGTGAGCAGAGACTTTTAAAGGTACTGGTACCTAGAGACTTAGAGAGTCTGGGTACCTGGAGATATAACTGTATTGGAAGTTTATCCGGGTACCATGATATATAACTGTATTGGGAGTTTATCTGGGTACCAGGAGATATAACTGTATTGGGAGTTTATCTGGGGACCAGGAGATATAACTGTATTGGGTGTTTATCTGGGGACCAGGAGATCTAACTGTATTGGGAGTTTATCTGGGTACCAGGAGATATAACTGTATTGGGAGTTTATCTGGGGACCAGGAGATATAACTGTATTGGAGCTGGGTACCAGGAGAGATATCTGTATTGGAATTGATCTGGGTACCAGGATAGATAACTGTATTGGAGCTGGGTACCAGGAGAGATATCTGTATTGGAATTGATCTGGGTACTAGGAGAGATAACTGTATTGGAGCTTGGGATGTTTGCATAAGAATCATATTGATATCCCTACCCAATAAATATTGATGATAATGTATAAATAAATTGAAGTTGATTGTGTTCCGTTAACATGGAATATAGCAGGATTAGTGGAGGAGTAACTCGGTGTGCATCGGTTAACACACTCGGTGTGCATCGGTTAACACACTTGGTGTGCATCGGTTAACACTCTCGGTGTTGCATCGGTTACCCCTTTGTATTCTGGACCCCTTTCAGATAAGGACCTCTGAATATCTGGACATTTTATCAGAAATCTGTTAATCCACTTTTGTTTTGATGGTAGTTACATTTAAATGCATATGCTGTTTATTATGCTTCATAAACACCCATATAACTATATATTTTTGGAAAGGTAATAAAATTCTTCATATCATGCATATAACATAACAAAATTTTGCATGCACAATAAAAAGGAATATTAGTAAAAACATTGGGTAAAATTAAATTTGGGCCACAACGAAAATGCTACCCCCGTCTTCAGGCTTTATTACTGGTATTACCATACAACATAAAGAATATAATCCAATGTATGGATTATGCACAATTTTAAGCATTACAAAAGCACCCAAAAATAAATTAAATTATTCCATATATTTCCAAAGATATGAATTTTTGAATAAAACCACTGCCTCTCCAATTTGGAAAGAACTTCTGAGATAAAAAAACAACACAAAACACTACACTGGTATTCACACTATATACACAGGTCTTCTTCTGTTTATTCTGCTGGTATTCCATATTTTATAATATATAATAGCTGGGTTAGTGTCCAAATGAAATTATTTTATTTAAAACTTAAATATCATTGAATTTTTTTAAAAATTGTATTGTTTTTTTGTTGGTATTTTTGATTTGTTCCTGAACTATACATGTCTACATCTGTTTGATTGTTGTCTGTTTGTCGTAATCACTGTCAGACTGCACTAAGTATGTGTTCAGCAACACACTTGGTACACACTGGTACCTGGCACTGGGTACAGCCACTGTGGTAGGCACATCAACAGGCGTGCGTCCACTTCGGTGCAAAAGGTGGAGGCGGGTTTCTGGTCCTTTCCTGTTCGGCATAACGGGTTGGTCTCTGTTCCATTCCCAACAAAATCGTCGATAGTCTCATCAAAATCCACCTCTACATAGCTCCCATCACTAATCAAGTCAGATCCCACCGCCATTATTATTCTACGATCGAAATTTCTGAAAATATCGCTTCGAAAAATGCTTTTTTTTTCACTTCCTGACTGTTTTAAAATTCGCGGTGAGTACCTGTCTAACTGCGCAAAACGTTGCGCAGTGAAAACGAAACCGGAAGAGCTATTATTTACGACAAATTTGACAAAAATCAGCTGTGTACATGTCACCTCTCCAAAATACACATGAATGTGTATCCCGAATGGAAAGGGTAATTACACACGGATGTGTATCCCAAATATAAAGGGTTAACACACTCGGTGTGCATCGGTTAACACACTCGGTGTTGCATCGGTTAACACACTCGGTGTTACATCGGTTAACACACTCGGTGTTACATTGGTTAACACACTCAGTGCTACATCGGTTCCCTTATGCTCGGTTTAGTGGAAGATTAACACACTCAGTGCAACATCGGTTCCCTTATGCTCGGTTTAGTGGAAGATTAACACTCAGTGCAACATCGGTTCCCTTATGCTCGGTTTAGTGGAAGATTAACACACTCAGTGTTACAGCAGTTCCCTTATGCTCGGTTTAGTGGAGGATTAACACACTTAGTGCTACATCGGTTCCCTTATGCTCGGTTTAGTGGAAGATTAACACACTCAGTGCTACTATGGTTCCCTTATGCTCGGTTTAGTGGAGGATTAACACACTCAGTGCTACATCGGTTCCCTTATGCTCGGTTTAGTGGAGGATTAACACACTCAGTGCTACATCAGTTCCCTTATGCTCGGTTTAGTGGAAGATTAACACACTCAGTGTTACATCGGTTCCCTTATGCTCGGTTTTGAAATTCAGGCTAATTGGACAATAGAGTTTCAAGTTTCAAATTTATTGGCATAATCAGCAACTATATTGCCTTTGGCCATTTACAATGATAGAAATATGGCAAAGACATCACAAAACAATGATAGAAATATGGCAAAGACATCACAAAACATGTTACTGTGTTTTTACGTTTATTTATCGTCGCTACTGGTTGCCCATATGAGCGACGCCTCCTGAAGAGATTAGTTATTTTAGATTTTGGAGGATAGTGTATGATACAGATAGAGACCCATTCCAGAATCTCCTCTGGTTCTTTTACGTGCACGGTGTAAAGCACCGACACGAGACCTCGGTTTAACATCCCATCTGAAAGACTGTTAATTTTATTAGGGTCAGACGGGGGATCGAACCTGCGATCCCTGGATTACCAGTCCAGCGTGTTACCACTGGACTACATATCCGTCTGTAACATGTTACAGATATACAATGTACATATATAAACAAATACAACACATTTAAGAAACAGTTGTAATTGACAGGGTAACTATGTAATGACATAGCCTCTTTGATGTACTTACATCAAATATTTATTTTTTTTGCATGACATGATAGATATAAATTTATTTATTGATGGCCATGCTTGTAGCCCAAATATTTCAATCTTATATATATGTATTGTTCACAACTTAATATAAAATGGTATTCTGATTCAATTACATTTTGATTGCATAATTTACATAATCTATTGTTTCTATCAATACCATTAAATCTTCCAAATTCAATTTCCAATTTATGGGATGTTAATCTTAAACACGTAAAACATTGACCTAAACTATCACTAGAAATTTGATCAATATAATCTTCATAACAGAATGTCAGCTTAAATTTACAAATAGAAATCATAAAGCTTGAGTATCCCAGTTATCTAATACAAGTATTGTTACATTATGTATGGTCAACCAAGTGTAATAGAGGTTTAATAGCAATGTGACCTGTACATATGTATACCTGTAGGTATTGTTTGCAATGTTCTGTGCTGGATCAGTGAAGAGAAATGTATATATAGTATTAGGCCTAGGTATATGTTTGTTTGTAGTCCAGGGATCGCAGGTTCGATCCCCCGTCTGACCCTAATAAAATTAACAATCTGAAATTTCAGATGGGATGTTAAACTGAGGTCTCATGTTGGTGCTGTACACCATGCACTTGAAAGAACCAGAGTAGACTCTGGAATGGGTCTCTGTCTGTATCACTATCCTCCAAAATCTAAAATGAATAATCGCTTCAGAAGGCGTCGCTATATGGGCAACCGGTAGCGACGATAAATAAACATAAAACACACAAACACATATATATATGTTTGTCTTTGGTGTTCTCACCATATCAATTCTCATCGGACCCGGGAGATATGTGAGACGGTACGGTGGTCGCCAGATCGGACAGGTGGACTTCGCTCTCTAGGGTACACATCTCCCTAAACAAAAAAATGTTTCTTTCAAAATATATATATATTTTTTTTACAATTTTCATACGGATTTTGTCTAGTAAGATACACTGGCACATTATAAAGCACTCCTTCTATTCAAATGTTATATTTAATGGTTGTACTGTGCATTTTAACCATATTTTGTTAACATTTATTAAATAACACCATTTAAGGACGCAATTGTGCACTTTCTCACTTCTCCCAAAAATTCTGATATAGAACGAGACCTGCATTATCCAACAATAAAATACTGATGGCCGTTTGATCAAAATCTATATAAATCCTATAGAAAGAGATCTCTATTTTAACCAAGAAAACACATAAGTAGCCTTAGTGTTGGTTGTTACATAAACAACTTATAAATAGTCACTTGTAAGCCTATTTTCCCCAATAGGTGATTAGTTAGCCGACAAATTTATTGCAATGACTAGCTTGTTATTATCACAGATTAAACATGCTAATTTTAGCTCATAAAAACACTTGATGTAATTTGTACATATATGAAAGCATGTCAGGCTTCTATGCTTCAATGATTGCCATAAAGGACAGGATAATGTATTCATGCTACAAAATGGAAAGATATGAAGGTATCTGTTACCATCAATAAGGCGAGAAATAGAATGTGTGTTTTTTAAATAAACTGTTTTTGTGGTTCATGGATATTGAAGATAGAAAAAAATCAGTAAAGGTTGATTTATGGTGTGAATTTTATGTTTTATTGAAAAGCTGGGTTTATGCATGATTCTGCGGACTATTACAGTGACTTGGTTTACCTTGATAAGGTTTAATAGTTGGTAAGTACTTGTACTGTTTCATATTTAAGTAGGTCACGTTGTTCATTATGCCCCCCCCCCTAATTGAGTGGGGGTGGGACATTGGTGCATATTGTAACCTAGTTCCGCATCGGTATAATGACATCGGTGCATATTGTAACCTAGTTCCGCATCGGTATAATGACATCGGTGCATATTGTAACCTAGTTCCGCATCGGTATAATGACATCGGTGCATATTGTAACCTAGTTCCGCATCGGTATAATGACATCGGTGCATATTGTAACCTAGTTCCGCATCGGTATAATGACATCGGTGCATATTGTAACCTAGTTGCGCATTGGTATAATGACATCAGTGCATATTGTAACCTAGTTCCACTTCGGTATAATGACATCGGTGCATATTGTAACCTAGTTCCACCTCGGTATAATGACATCGGTGCATATTGTAACCTAGTTCCGCATCGGTATAATGACATCGGTGCATATTGTAACCTAGTTCCGCATCGGTATAATGACATCAGTGCATATTGTAACCTAGTTCCGCATCGGTATAATGTCATCGGTGCATATTGTAACCTAGTTCCGCATCGGTATAATGACATCGGTGCATATTGTAACCTAGTTCCGCATCGGTATAATGACATCGGTGCATATTGTAACCTAGTTCCGCATCGGTATAATGACATCGGTGCATATTGTAACCTAGTTCCGCATCGATATAATATGATCGGTGCATATTGTAACCTAGTTCCGCATTGGTATAATGACATCGGTGCATATTGTAACCTAGTTCCACCTCGGTATAATGACATCGGTGCATATTGTAAACTAGTTCCACCTTGCTATAATGACATCGGTGCATATTGTAACCTAGTTCCGCATCGATATAATATGATCGGTGCATATTGTAACCTAGTTCCGCATCGGTATAATGACATCGGTGCATATTGTAACCTAATTCCGCATCGGTATAATGACATCAGTGCATATTGTAGCCTAGTTCCGCATCGGTATAATGACATCGGTGCATATTGTAACCTAGTTCCGCATCGGTATAATGACATCGGTGCATATTGTAACCTAGTTCCGCATCGGTATAATGACATCGGTGCATATTGTAACCTAGTTCCGCATCGGTATAATGACATAGGTGCATATTGTAAACTAGTTCCGGTTGGATATGTATTTTGCGGATTTACGGCCATTTGAACATTTTTATAATACAAAACTTGTCCGCGTTTTATCCCCGCAACCCATTGTTGTTATTTTTACCAAATTTGGTAGCAAGCTTCAGCATTACCGTATTTATCGATGTATAATACGTCAGCATGTATACGTGCACCGACATTTCGGTGGAAAAATCCGTGGAAAAACTGAGTTCCTATGTATAAACAATGTCACGCATTGAATTTGCTAATCTCGATGCGTCAGTATTATCAACGATTTTAGAAGTTATTATTCTGCACACCCTCATTTATTTGGTTGTGTTGTGTATCATATGGTATGAGACTGTCGTACAGGTAAGTAGCCCTTACCGACACATCATGTGCAACCTCATTCCTTATGGAATTCATCTCCATGAATGAGAGAGAAGAGGAAATGAAAGATAAGAGGCAATGAGAGAGAAGAGGCAATGAGAGAGAAGAGGCAATGAGAGAGATGAGGAAATGAAAGATAAGAGGCAATGAGAGATAAGAGGCAATGAGAGAGAAGAGGCAATGAGAGATAAGAGGCAATGAGAGAGATGAGGAAATGAGAGAGAAGAGGGAATGAGAGAGAAGAGGCAATGAGAGTGAAGAGGAAATGAGAGAGAAGAGGCAATGAGAGAGAAGAAGCAATGAGAGAGAAGAGGAAATGAGAGTGAAGAGGCAATGAGAGAGAAGAGGGAATGAGAGAGAAGAGGCAATGAGAGTGAAGAGGAAATGAGAGAGAAGAGGCAATGAGAGAGAAGAAGCAATGAGAGAGAAGAGGAAATGAGAGTGAAGAGGCAATGAGAGAGAACAGGCAATGTGGGTTTAAGGGTCTTGCGCAAGGACATCACCACCGTGGTTCTGATGGGGGCTCAAGCTCACAACCTTTCGGTTACAACGCGGATGCCGTATCCATTACACACGATCAAGCTGCACTATTATAATCATAATGATATTTATTTTATTGTACGAGTCCGCCTCTGTGGTCGAGTGGTTAAGGTCGCTGACTTGTATACCGCTGTAACCTATCATCACTGATGGTCACGGGTTCGAGCCCCGCTCAGGCCGTGTCTCATTTATATGAAAAAGTTGGCAGTTTCTTACGGAGGTTGGTGCACCCAAGTACTGGTTAACCACTGGAGCCTGTCCAGTAAAGGTGTTATTAGGTAAACTGCCCGCCGGCAATATAGCCCAAAATGGTGCTGATGCAGGCATAAAACCCGAAATATAACATATAACTAATGCATCCAGTACTAATGCATCCAGTACTAATCCAACCAGTACTAATGCATCCAGTACTAATGCATCCAGTACTAATCCAACCAGTACTAATGCATCCAGTACTAATGCATCCAGTACTAATCCAACCAGTACTAATGCATCCAGTACTAATGCATCCAGTACTAATGCAGTACTAATGCATCCAGTACTAATGCATCCAGTACTAATCCAAGTCAATGAAATTCACCTAAATATTGATTACATGAACGAACAAAAAACATTTTTAGCTCTATTACGAAACAAGTTCTTACAACTTATATTAATCACGCTCGAGACCTCATTCCTGATGGAAACCATCGCCACGAGGGAGAGAGAAGGCGGTGTGGTATTTAAACGCCTTACCTAAGGTCACAATCGTAACAGCTCCAGCGGGGCACAAACTCCGGTCCTTTCGCACCTGAAGAACACGCGTTACCACTTCACTATCACGACTTGCGGAACTAGTAAATAGTAAGCACACAATGCTCATGTGCGGTTGGTTCATTTGGATTTATTCTGATATCACCGCCAATTAGTACGCACCAATATTAGGATCACTGGAGATAATTTCAAATGCCGGTATGTCAGGTGGGTGATGCTAACTAATTAATGGCCACTTTACCCTCTTGCTATGCCTTATTACAGGCATATAGATATAATGCTTAAGAAAGTTGTCATCATAACAGGTTGGTGGTGCCTCAGAACTAGCAATTAACAGTGTAAGATATAACCCTACTGCAATAATTTAATGATGCTCACAAAACTACTAATATAACACCTAATTGATCTTGTGGAAGCGCTTGAAATAGAATTGCTTGCCTGCAAATTATAACAAGACAATCCCTGTTCTATACTTTTGATGCTAAGCACTTGAGAGTCGTTATATAATATATAGTTACATAAAATGGCTGAATATATATAGTTACATAAAATGGCTGAATATATATAGTTACATAAAATGGCTGAATATATATAGTTACATAAAATGGCTGAATATATATAGTTACATAAAATGGCTGAATATATATAGTTACATAAAATGGCTGAATATATATAGTTACATAAAATGGCTGAATATATATAGTTACATAAAATGGCTGAATATATATAGTTACATAAAATGGCTGAATATATATAGTTACATAAAATGGCTGAATATATATAGTTACATAAAATGGCTGAATATATATAGTTACATAAAATGGCCGAATATATATAGTTACATAAAATGGCTGAATATATATAGTTACATAAAATGGCTGAATATATATATAAAATTACTGGGGGAAAAGAATTAGCCATTTTGTGTATGGCTTATTTGCAGACTGTTCAATTACAAATAAGAACAACGCGTTATTGAGTTGTCATCTGCTACAATTATTTGAACTATTTATAGCCTTGATATTGAAGAGTTAAGAAATAATTTTCACTTCCTGTGTTTTGAGGTTTCAACCAATGAAAATGCAGAATCCCAATTCATACTGAATAGATTAACTCTTGCTTCATTAAAGTGTTTTTCTTATTTGACATCTGGAAATATTGTTATTGTATTTCATTATAATTGTGTTGCTACGTGTGTTGCTACGGTACAATTCTAAAGAAATTCCATGACTATCTGAATGTTTTATTCACTGCTAGCGACTGCAAGGAGTTAAACATATTTGATTTCCAAATTTGTACGATTTGCATATAATACACGTATCAATTGACAGGAAAAGGATTAGAATGAAAGATTTGTATATTATAAATTTATATACTTATTTTAAGCGCTATATAATTCTTCTCCTCAAATATCTCCCTATCCCAGTCATGCCGTACTTACTCACATATAAGACGATCTTGACTATAAGACGTGGTAATTTGCGTGTAAGATTGTTTGAAAAAATGGAAACCACTCCAAAAATCAATCAAATTGTACTGTAAAAGCACTGTGAATTGACAAGTTCAGTTTACAGATAGAGCTGTGAAAGTCTATGCTTTTGTTACACCCTTTCAAAAATAACCAACTATTGAGTTGGAACAAACTGATTTTAAAAAAATTAACAAATTTATAAGAGAAATCTGGTGATAAAAATCCTGTCTTATAGACGAGTAAGTACCGTACAGATCTCTGACTGATTGCCACACATGTGTTACAGTCTGTGTGATATCCAATGCAAGGACTGATGTTGTATGTATGAGACTTGTCATTATGTGTCTGGCAACATGAAGGGAGTAATGCATACTAAATAGGGAGATTACGGAGTGTTTTACAAGCTTGCCGTGGCATTAACTACCGACATATTATAGCAACATTTGTAATCAAGGAAGCCTTTGTATTAACCATGTAATAACTGCTTTCTGAAAATGATTGCAGAATAAATATGATGGTAAACAATGGGAGATTGAAAATAATGAGATAAACAATTAAAATTGATGAAGGATCCATCCTCATTGATGACTGAAATAAATAAATAAAATTGAGGATATTTGTTTGTTTCAGTGTATGATCATATTATATTTCACTAAAGAAACATTGAAAGCATTGTTATCCCATCGATTGAGTGGTACAATCTATGTGTATTAAAGCATTGTTATCCCATCGATTGAGTGGTACAATCTATGTGTATTAAAGCATTGTTATCCCGATCGATTGAGTTGTACAATCTATGTGTATTAAAGCATTGTTATCCCATCGATTGAGTTGTACAATCTATGTGTATTAAAGCATTGTTATCCCGATCGATTGAGTGGTACAATCTGTGTATTAAAGCATTGTTATCCCGATCGATTGAGTTGTACAATCTATGTGTATTAAAGCATTGTTATCCCGATCGATTGAGTTGTACAATCTATGTGTATTAAAGCATTGTTATCCCGATCGATTGAGTTGTACAATCTATGTGTATTAAAGCATTGTTATCCCGATCGATTGAGTTGTACAATCTATGTGTATTAAAGCATTGTTATCCCGATCGATTGAGTTGTACAATCTATGTGTATTAAAGCATTGTTATCCCGATCGATTGAGTTGTACAATATATAGTGATACAGTCAAACCCTACTGTATTATAGTGTATACAGTCAACCCCTACTGTATTATAGTGTATACAGTCAAACCCTACTGTATTATAGTGTATACAGTCAACCCCTACTGTATTATAGTGCATACAGTCAACCCCTACTGTATTATAGTGTATACAGTCAACCCCTACTGTATTATAGTGTATACAGTCAACCCTTACTGTATTATAGTGTATACAGTCAACCCCTACTGTATTATAGTGTATACAGTCAACCCCTACTGTATTATAGTGTATACAGTCAACCCCTACTGTATTATAGTGTATACAGTCAAACCCTACTGTATTATAGTGCATACAGTCAACCCCTACTGTATTATAGTGCATACAGTCAACCCCTACTGTATTATAGTGTATACAGCCCAACCCTACTGTATTATAGTGTATACAGTCAACCCCTACTGTATTATAGTGTATACAGCCCAACCCTACTGTATTATAGTGCATACAGTCAAACCCTACTGTATTATAGTGTATACAGTCAACCCCTACTGTATTATAGTGCATACAGTCAACCCCTACTGTATTATAGTGTATACAGTCAACCCCTACTGTATTATAGTGTATACAGTCAACCCTTACTGTATTATAGTGTATACAGTCAACCCCTACTGTATTATAGTGTATACAGTCAACCCCTACTGTATTATAGTGTATACAGTCAACCTGTATTAAGCAGCCAGTTTACAGATTCCCAATATGTTGTTTTATTATACATTTGATCTCTATTAAGCAGCCACCTGTGCTAAGCAGCCACTTTCTGGGATTCCCTTGGCGGGCTGCTTAAGACAGATTTGTCTGTAGTGTCATAACATACAGTGTTGTAATGCACCGTGTTATGTTTTTAGATCTTCTTGGGATTTTACAATATCTTTCATGATAAAAACAGAACCTGGCAATATGTGGGTTAACTCCCAGATATTCACTTCCTGGAAGTCCTGCAACTGTTCATAAACGTCTACTTTGTTGATGGATTGTGTGCCAAGCTGGATAAAGTGAATCTCAGCCTCTCCCCTACCTTGTTGTTGAAATATTGATTTTGTCCTTACAATATTTGTTAGGATTGATCAGAGAGAGCCGAGCCGAGCCAAGCCGAGCTGAGCCGGGCCGAGCCTAGTTGTGCATATTGTTGTCGTTCTGGTGATTATTGCCCGTCTATTTGCCGCATCCATTGTTTACACTAGCGGTATCATAAGTGTCAAGGTCGACAAATGTACGAGCAATGGACGTTTCTGACCCCGCATAACTCCATGGAGGGTCCGTCCGTAGCAAACTCAATAACGAAAGTATTGCATCGACCAACTTTTAAAAAAATATTGGAATTATATATAAACAGTCAAAGTCAGTTATTTCGAATTATCCTGTTAGCTTGAAGTTGGATCAAAGTCCCGTTTCAGACACTATCATTTTACATATAGCAGACTCCGTTTAGATCTAATTTCGTTAAGTCAAACTTCGGTTATGTCAAAGTATTTTGTTCGGTCTGACAGAATTCGACATAGCTGGATGTAGACTGTATATTTTAGTCAAATAAATCGACTTCAAAAGTTAAAACAGTTAGAGGGTGACTGCTGGCAAGAAGAACCTGTCAGTATCTTTTCGGTATTTAAATGTCCTTTCCTCCCATTTATGACAACATTGACATTATGTTACCACTGTCAGTGTAAACAATTGATGTGGCAAATAGATTTGGTTCCATGTACTGCCAATTACTAGAACTACATTTTGAAGCCGAAATTTTGAAAACAATAAATATTAAACACTGTTAAAATTCTGAATCAAGAGTTATAGAAAGCGGCCATTTTCTACTGCCCCTACTTGAGACATTTACTGACCTTACCATCCACAGTCTCATGTAGGGTCACCATGTGATAATGGCGTGGAATGGTGGCTATATGTGAGAAGCTACTAATGAGTTGTCGTGAAGTCATAATAGCGCAGTGGATGCACATTCGCTTCAGGTGCGAATGGTCCAGAGTGCGAGCCCCGCTGGAGTCGTTACGATTGTGCCCTTAGGCAAAGCATTTAAGTTCCACATTCCCCCTTCTCTCTCCCTCATGGCGATGGATTCCATCAGGAATAAGGTCTCTAGAGTGATTAATATAAGTTGTAAGAACTTGTTTCGCAATCAAGCTAAAATAAATTTGTATAAATTAATGTGTTGTATTGCGTTGATGCGGAGTAAAGGGATAGGACGCTGGACTGGTAATCCAGGGATCGCAGGTTCGATTCCCCGTCTGACCCTAATAAAATTAACAGTCTTTCAGATGGGACGTTAAACCGAGGTCTCATGTTGGTGCTTTACACTGTGCACGTAAAAGAACCAGAGGAGACTCTGGAATGGGTCTCTCTCTGTATCATTGCACTATCCTCCAAAATCTAAAATGACTAATATCTTCAGGAGGCGTCGCTCATATGGGTAACCGGTAGCGACGATAAATAAACGTAAAAAAAGGGATAAAGTATTGTGACAGTCTCAGTTTGGACTAGTGCTACTAGTATGTTTCACCAGTTATAACAGGGACTGAGTGGCAAGTCACTTAACCCTTTGCCTGCTGAGTAAATAAACTCACATTTGCAAACAACATACATCCAGATCAGCCGCGGCGTAACGCCATAACTGATCAGGATCTATGTTGTTTGTTATTCAGTGTTTTAGCTCCACATTCTGTGCCGTCTGATATGGCTCTATGCTGTTTGCAAGAGTAATTTTATCTGCCGCTAGCGAGCAAAGGGTTAATCTACATTCGCTCTTCTCTACTCTCTCGTGGTAATGAATTTCGTATTTGTAATCTAGCACACATAAATTTGCATATTAACATACCATTTTAATGTATTCAAATACTATTCAGATTAGGGTTTCGCCTATGAAACTTTATTGTGTCGCTGACAGGAAAACACAGATAAGCTTCCAATGAACCTAAAGAACACAAAGACATTGTAATTAGACAAATTATTTATTTCAGTCAATTTGAGTGAAATGAAAGTTACCATTCGAGTTGCTCTACTAGTAAACAACTAAGATGTACTTTTACTTTTAAACAGTTTCAGTATGATTTTATTTTCATTCTGTACATGTATAATGAGTACCCAAATATCGGAATACTAACCACGTACTCACTATATCACATTCGTGGATGGTAAACTATTAATATTCGTGGATGGTTACTGATTAATATTCGTGGACGGTTAACTGATTAATATTCGTGGACGGTTAACTGATTAATATTCGTGGACGGTTAACTGATTAATATTCGTGGACGGTTAACTGATTAATATTCGTGGACGGTTAACTGATTAATGCTTTCAGCCTTAGTATTTAGATTATGTCATGATGGTTTTCACCATCAATGGCAGCTGCAATGACAGCGGTTGTCCGATAGGAAGATTTGAATGAAATGTCAAGCCCTACTTTCTAGGATAAATAAGAAAAATATCACACTTATGTGATCTGCTTATATCGCCTACAGCATGGTAAAGGTTAACCCTTTCAACACCACAGACCTCTTTGTAGGCTTACAAAAAGTGTAGATCTGCAATATTACTATTTTTAGACAAAATTTCCCATTTTGGTTAATGAATTTGTCCAAATGTAATTTTCTTATTAATTTATTGGTCTAAAAATATGATGCACCAGTCCATGTCAGCTTCTTGGTGTTGAATGGTTTTAAGTATGTTCTGCATGTCAAGCTGTCCGATTAGCGCAGTGGTTAGCGCGCTCGCTTCTCACCAAATGCGACCCGGATTCGATCCTCGGACAGGGAAGTATGTGAGATGGTACGATGGTCGCCAGATCGGACAGGTGGGTTTTCTCCGGGTACTCTGGTTTCCTCCCACATGAATGATCACATATACGCTTTCATCCGAGCCAACGAGAGTGATTAATATAAGTTGTTAAAACTTGCTTTGCAATCGTTGTAACCTCTTAGCTATTCTTCAATCATAACCACTTTAATACCTCTTAGCTATTCTTCAATCATAACCACTTTAATACCTCTTAGCTATTCTTCAATCATAACCACTTTAATACCTCTTAGCTATTCTTCAATCATAACAATTTTAATACCTCTTCGCTCTTACATATTCTTCAATCATAACAATTTTAATACCTCTTCGCTCTTACATATTCTTCAATCATAACAATTTTAATACCTTTTCGCTCTTACATATTCTTCAATCATAACCACTTTAATACCTTTTAGTTATTTTTCAATCATAACCATTTTAATACCTCTTCAGTCTATATTGATGCCTTTAGCTAGCTAAAGTTGTAAATGTTGTAACAGTATTTTTATCTTTGACCTTAAAAGGTGAAGATACGATAATCTTTTGACCTTTCGCTATAAACCGGTCATGTTTACTTACTTCATGTGAGGTCGTTAGGTAAATTCAGTTGAAACCAGTGCTGATGGATAGCTTTGAGGTAACATGTAATAATTTTTTTATTTTACTAAAATGAATTGTATCTACAGAGAAATAGCAGATCTTGTTGCTTGCCTGTTAGCCGTTCTGTTATTTGCCACCTTCCAGTTTTTGAAGTTGTGCTGTTTAGCATCCAGTCATTCTTGTTTAATATTGATTTGTGAGTGGCCAGAACTGAATCTTGCCCTTATAAATTACTGTAATTGTCTATATGTATAGGATGTGTGGGAGTATAAGAGGCAGTTAAAAAACAGAGAAAATCCAGAGAAAAAAGCTTATTTGATATATAAAATGCACATGATCTTCAAGCGAAGAAAATGTCAATTTCGTAAATATATAAACACTGACTGATTCGTAAGTGTTATGAGTCGTGATAATGACTCTGGTGTATGACCACTAAATCGTCATATGCCATAATATTTATTCTTTAACTGTTGCTCTGGGTACCCATGTGCTTCGGCATAGGTGGCTAGCCTTTAATGTGCTGTGTATAGTGTGTGTGTTTTACGTTTATTTATCGTCGCTACCGGTTGCCCAGTGAGATGTGAGATGAAGTATAAGGCAGTGTTGGGGTATGTGAGATGGAGTATAAGGCAGTGTTGGGGTATGTGAGATGAAGTGTTGGGGTATGTGAGATGGAGTATAAGGTAGTGTTGGGGTATGTGAGATGGAGTATAAGGCAGTGTTGGGGTATGTGAGATGGAGTATAAGGTAGTGT